>OX376213.1:5384634-5916437 GCA_947363905.1 Lithophane semibrunnea | reverse complement strand
TCTTGCCCATTCTTCTCCATACAAAACCTACCTTTTGGAAGGGGCAACTAGAATCAATTCTATTTCTTTGTTTTTCACTTTCAAAAGTGCTTTTAATGTGCCTACTTGAAATAAATTATTTGACTTTGACTTTGGTGGTAGCTGCCAATAACTTACTGCTCAAGAAATTAGAAATACTGCATTTTGGACATGGCGGGGGAAGTCCAGTGGCGAGTAAAAACTCAACAACAACTCGGATGCGAGCTACTGACCGACTCGCTTCACAGTAATACGCATGATCAAATCAAATGAAATTATTTATTTATTGTTTTTTAATTATTAATGCAGGCACACCGTATGAATACCTGCACTGCAGTAACTGCCTGGGCCAGCTCACAAGCTAGCTCGCACTGTGTAACCTCCGTACGTACGCGTCTATGTCTGTTTCCGCCTCGTCTTCGCTCATTGTATGAACCCGACCTTCTGCACCACTATCTATTCTGTGGTATAGCGAACACGAAGTACAGTCATACACAAAGTCAAAGTAGGTCAACTGTGGTACACTCATTATGCGAGGCGATGCCGCTGTTTTTTAATTTTCTAGACTAAGATATTTTTATGCTTGCTTCGATTTTTTACTAGTTTTTGCTTGTAAGTGAATAAAGGCTGTGTTTTTCTCCTTTATAGGATGTTTTGTAATGAAAAGTAACTGTTTGTGTACAAAAATATTGGAATGTTGACTAAATAGAGGTTAATTAACACATTCTAGTTGTCTAAACTCCATTTGAAATAAAATTAGACATTTTATCTACACCCATGCTATAAATCCTCAATAAAAGTTTCTGAAACAGTTAGCTTATTGCCAACATTAAAACATCCAGTGTCATAGTAACCATAATATCATCCAAACGGGTGTTATAATGTTGTACAGAATTTCATAATGCAACTCATTTAAAAAAAAGAACACTATCATTCACGAGCGTTCCACTAACAAAGCACCGTAATTTAAAAACAAAACACATTCAAATTCAAAAAATTCGAATTCACGTCGTACCGCGCCATTTTTGTTCGATATTGGTATTGGAACGAAACTTTTATAGAAGATTCATTATCATGGGTGTAGATAAAATCTTGTATGCAACTGTAAATAATTAGGTATTATATAACAGTTGCATAAATAACTATAATTAAACCTTTTTTTACAGACCGTTCAACAGATTTTGACTTCATTTCGACATTCATTAAGACACATTTGATCAGTACGTTCGGTGGTTCATTTTATCAGTTTTTCGTCAGTACATTCTCGAGGGGTAATTTTCGACCTCTATACGCGCAAAGCCGCGGGAAAAACCTAGTAATGTTAATAAACCCAATTAAAATAGTTCACAAAGAAATCTTAACAAAGCTGAGACAATATCTGTAGTTAACAAGTTAACTGCCTAGTTAGTGCGCAGCACTGAATAATAATGTGGAACTTGTCGTAAAGCGGACATGTTTGAACTTATCATAAACTTAGTTAGGGAATCTCTGTGTTGGAGTTTAAACCTTGAATAGTTAGCGGAAGTTAAACCTTTTAGTTGTTATAGAGATTAATTATTTGAACTTTAGGAATTTTAGAAGTGGACAGGCACTGGTGGTGTAGTGGTAATGTCCGAGACTTACGAGTTGTAGGTCGTAGGTTCGAACCCAAGCAAACGCTTTACTTTGTATAAATTATTTCATCACCACTGCTCTCAAAACGGTGAAGGAAAACATCGTGAGGAAACCGGCATGTCTTAGAACCAAAAATTCGAAGACATGTAACATCTACCAACCCGCACTGGGCCCGCGTGGTGGATTACGGCCCACTTCCTCTCACCGAGAGAAAGTCTGTTTTCTAGCAGTGGGAACATTATAGGCTGATTATGCTACGTTTGAATTCCTCTGTCTACTGGCGCCGACTCCATAGTGCCTGCCAAAACCTCCCAAATGTTGGTCCGTGGATGGGTGAACATTCTTTACATATCGAGACTCCTCCATGTCTTGGAAAGCACGTTAAGCCGTCGTTCCCAGCTATCATTCGTGGTACTTTGTCAGTCGTTACGGACCGTCAGAAGCCTGAAAGACTGACAACCAGTCTTACCAAGGGTCGTACCGTTACCGTATTACCCAGTTACTGGGTTGTGGAGGTCAGATAGGCAGTCGCTCCATGTAAAATACTGGTATTCAGCTGCATCCGGTTAGACTGGATGCCGATCCCAGAATAGTTGGGAAAAGGCTAGGCAGATGGACCTCTTGAATGATAATAGTTTTCGAAAAAGGACCGAGAATATTTTTGTTGCTTTTTTTAATTCAAATTCATTTATTGTTTGTCACAGGTGAAATATCAGGGGGCCAAGTCTACTAATTTACAAACGTGTCAGTGGTCTCACAATGATCAGTTTTTGACAGATTTTGTATGGCATATCTGTCAAAAACTGATCATTGTGAGACCACTGAAACGTTTGTAAATTAGTAGACTTGGCCCCCTGTTCTTATGATTATTATAAAGGATCGCTGTAACGCTGTAAAATACCTATTAGGTGTACAATATTTAATGTTGGTTCCATATTTATTTAAACATGACATTGAATATTCTGGCCTGCGGAGATGTGGCCTTGTCACCATGACTATCAATACTAAAATTATAAATTCGAAAGTAACTCTGTCTGTCTGTCTGTCTGTATGTTACCTTTTTACGCCTAAACCACTGAACGGATTTCTACAAAATTTGGTATGGAGATAGATGGCATCCTGGAGAAGGACATACGCTACTTTTTATCGACATACCGTGCGGACGAAGCCGCGGGCGGAAGCTAGTTATAGTAAATTCGCAGTTCTAGAGCGGAGAAAACCTCATACAATACGAATGTCCATTTCATTAAGCAGAAGAAACCCTTCAAAGAATAGAAAATTGTTTTTCTTTTAAAGCCACACAAAAAAAAAACCGTTCTTATTAAGTATCTGGGGAATGAAAGTATCTCAGTCACTTATTATGCTTCTCAAATTCTCTGAGTAATATAATACAGACTGTCTGACATCTAGTTGGCTTCAGAGGGTATTTTCCATAACCATCAAGCCTCGCAAACGGGTAAGTGACTAGATTTTTAACCGACGAAAAAAACGGAGGAGGTTCTCAAGTCGACACGTATATTTTTTTAATGCAAATATAAAACCAAGACAGAGCGCCAAAGCTACACCTCCGCTTTGTGCTCACACGCACACATATACAATCAAACTACACCTCATTAAGTGCGCAAATGTTTACGAAACCGGCCTCAAGTCACTGTCTTGGTTTTTTTATTTGGTCTAAGGTTATAAAGTAATCTTTATTATGATGATTATAAAGCCAACTGTACTACAGCTACGGTACAGCGGTACTGGTCAAACAATATTGCCGTAGCACAGTGAATACTGCTTGGTTAAGAAATGGGTTCCATGGTGGTAGTGCTCTTTTACAAACCACCTCATCATCTGCCTAGCCTTTTCCCAACTATGTTGGAGTAACTATGTTGGTGTCGGCTTCCAGTCTAACTGGATGTAGCTGAATACCAGTATTTTACATGGAGCGACTGCCTATCTGACCTCCACAACCCAGTCACTGGGTAACACGATACCCCTTGGTAAGACTCGTTGTCAGACTTTCGGGCTTCTGACGACCCGTAACAACTTTCAAAGATGACAGCCGGCTTAACGTGTTTTCCGAGGCACGGAGGAGTCTCGGTATGTAAAGATGGTCGCCCATCCACGGGCCAATCCCAGAAAGCGTAGCTTAACCTGATGGATCGACGCGTGCGGCTGTTATTACTTAGCCACGAACTCCTCTGAAACCACCTATCACAAACTATACCTATCTAAAGTTTTACTATTAGGAAACTTCAAATAAATAAAAACTCAGCCAAAACCTTACTTCCTCAATAAAAAAAACCTCTCAAAGTAACTAAATTAAATACGAAAGGCGAATAAAAGACAGTCATAAAACCGGGCATTTAAGAACACGTGGTCTTGGACTAGCCTATAATTCGGTTACGGCTCAGTTCCGGGGCCGGTTAGCCGCCATCTTGTATCCGGTTCGGCCCTCATATCCGTTGAGACGGGATGTGATGTAATAATCGAGTGGATGAGATTTTACGTTCATCTTTTTTTTCGTGTATAAAAAGTTTATGACTTTGTTTTATATTGTACAATGTTTTGGCGAAAGAATTAGGTAAAATGGACCGAAATATAAATACAATAAGATTCATTCGTTTTTGCAAGTAATTATGAAACCATGAATCATAAATAAGTTGTGGATTAAACCTGCCATACAATGCGATTCTCTAAATGTTTCATCTTTTCCACAGAATCGATGGTGAAAACATAGGGTAAAACCTGGATTTACCTTAGTAAGCACTGATTTTTTCAACCAACGTCAGATATTATTATCTTAAATCATTTCATCATGCATGCATTAGCTATCTAGAAAAAAAATCTGCTGTTCCCTACATTTATGTTCGCATAGCTCGTCAAAATGTCGGGAACAACTCATTTTTTCTCGCGACTTCATGTTTGGTCCCATAGTGAAAAGTTGTTCATGATGATGAGTACAATGAGAGGAGAATGGGAGAATGGGGAATGGGAGGAGCTCGTGGCTAAGCAATAACAGCCGCACGGGTCGATCCAACAGGTTAAGCTACGCTTGCCGGGGCTGGTCCGTGGATGGGTGACCATCTTTACATAACAAGACTCCTCCGTGCCTCGGACAGCACGTTAAGTTGCCATCATCTGCCTAGCATTTTCCCAACTATGTTGGGGTCGGCTTCCAGTCTTACCGGATGCAGCTGAATACCAGTATTTTACATGGAGCGACTGCCTATCTGACCTCCACAACCAAGTAATTGGGTAATACTATACCCCTTGGTAAGATTGGTTGTCAGACTTTCGGGCTTCTGACGACCCGTAACGACTGTCAAAGATTCACAAATGACAGCCGGGACCAACGGCTTAACGTGCTTTCCGAGGCACGGAGGGGTCTCGGTATGTAAAGATGGTCACCCATACACGGACCAACCCTGGCAAGCGTAGCTTATCCTGATGGATCGACCCGTGCGGCTGTTAATACGTAGCCACGAGCTCCTCAGCACACATTATTCTTATCACATTATCCTTAATATCAGAAAACGTACTAAAACGGAACTTCTGTCTTTATCTACTTTACGAGCTCACCTCGCTTCGCATCAGAAAAGATAGGGCAAAAGGATTATGTTGATGTGATCCTGTGGAAGCTATCAATTCTCGCTTAGCGCTAGCTTGTGATCGCTTTTGGTAGTAAAGTAATGTAGCTGATAAAGATGCGGTCTGAAGGTCGATTGTCGTTTTTTTTTTGGATTAAGGGGGATGCGCTAGAGTGGCCCGCGAAATTCAAATTGCAGGTCAGTATCAGGTTGTATGTTGATCTAAATATTATTAGCACTCGTAACAATTATGGATTTACTGAATTATAAACATTAAAAAACAGCAATACAACTCTCTAAGCTCATGAAAGTGTATTGAATGACTATTTCATGAAATCATGACATTTGGCACTTTCATGAACTTATTATTATATTATTAAATATCCTCGATATTATTAGATAATCGAGTTTCTTAAAAAATAAGTCTGGTCGATAAAGCGACGCTTGGGAGCCTATGTCTTAGGAGATGGAACGCGTGAGGGAGAGGCAAAGTTTGCGCCCTCACGCCCCTAACCGCCGCCGTTGGAGACGCCCTGGGCGTCGGGAATCCCAGGCGGATTCCCGGCCACCATAGGCGCGGGCTTGCGGACGGCGAGCAATGGGTAGCTCGCCGTCCGATTAGGACCAGGCCCGGGTCGATGGCGCGTCGTGTTCCACGCGCGCCTCAAAGAGATGTCAGCACAATTTATTGGCGGGGTCCGCTAGGACCGATGCCTGCCAGGGTTGCCTGGCCCCGAATAACGTAGGTCGAGCGTTCGAACCCAGCCAGGCACATTACCAGGGTTGCGGGTTAGTCCGAAAGGGATACCGGGACCTTGGCAACAAGCAACTGAAGGAACACGGGTGGGTTTTAGTCAGTAAAAGTCTGACACGCCCTTCCGCTCCGCCCAGAGCGGGAGAAGTCAATGGATGATTTCCCAGCCATAAAAAAAGGGGGGCCTATGTCTTACGACGTGTTATAATTTATTTCAATAAATCAATAACAATTCGAATATTCCTTACGGAAAATAGTACTTTCTTTTTTAAACAGGAAAGTTAACAAATACCGTACATACTCGTACCTATTATGATAAAATCTTCGCATGGCATTGGTGCCGATTCTGTTGTTTACAAACTAAACTAAATTTAAGTTCAGTGCATCTTTTTCTTTCTATTTTATTAATAAAAGGACAGAAGATTAATTTTAGTTTACTCCTGTCAAATTAATCACTACTACATCAAGTTAAGACGTGATTAAAAACTTGCCTGCTAGAATTACGTCAATTTACGTCAGGCAAGGGCCTGACGTAAATTGACGTAACGGCCTTTCTATTGAATCATTTCTTAATGATTCAATAGAAAAAAAAAGATGCACAGAACTTAAAGTTTAGTTTGTGAACAACAGAATCGACACCATTACTTTAGCTTTTAATACTCCTATAACCTTATATCCATATCTACATGACACTCAAGAGAAGGTGAAAGGGGAGCGTTATCATCCCTACTTGTAAGAGTTATGAGGAAACTAGCGAGGTGAAACGTTGATAAAAGCCTTTTTTCAAGAGGCAGGCGTCGCGAACTCTGTTATACGGCTTTTAGGGGTATTAGATGAGTGTATCCCGCGACTTTATATAAAGATATAATGTAAAGAAAAAACATGCAATACAAGTGTTTCAAAGTAAATAGTTTTAGTGCTCGGCGACACGACGCCGCCACCGCGCCGCCACCGCATTTTTTAATTCCATCGCCGGTTGCTTGCGAAAGTGCACGCGCTTTATAATATTAAAAAAAAAATAACGTATTTACTTTTTTTATTTTTTTTATTGTGGTATGAGACTGCTCTTGACCTTGATCTCGCCTGACTTACTCTACTCTTACTCCACTTTGAAACACGTTAAGTTATTTTATTTATGCCCAAAGATGAGTTAAAATTAGTGTTTGAAATATGGAAGTTTCGACGCTCCTTACTTCCAAACCTATATATTTTTTGCAATTCTGCTTCCATACAGGGCTAGATAATGACAAGACAATTTGATATAAGTTACGTAGTATGGTGATTACTCGGCGAGTAATCACCATACTAGGTACATTTGTATGGAAGAATGACCGACTAGCGTAACCACAAGAATCCCTATTATAAACTTTGCAGTAATTAGATAAATAATTTAGTGCATCTTTCCATTCTTTTAGCTTTTACTTTACATAGCTTTATGGGCAGACTAAGTGGGAGTAAGTTAACTTTTAACTTACTTTGTTACTTAGTATTTAAAAGGATACTATATTTTATTCATACTTAGTACAGCTTTTTTTTTATGTGTAACATCTTTCCTCTCGCTGCAATCTGTGGGAGTTATTTTGTGAAAAGGGACGGAAATGTATAACAGCTGGGAAAGCGCGCGCTATCTAATCCTATATTCTTTTGTATGAATGATAAATAAAAAAAAAATTAAAAAAAAAATTGATTTGACCAATGAACGCGCGCGGTAGAGTTGGCCGTCAGATGGTACCAAACCATTTTCCGAAAGTTTGGTACTGTCAACCAAGATGTTAGTTGTTACACATACTACTGTAAGGCTTGCTCGTGTTTTAACAGCTGGGGAGCTCTTGGCCATCATCTCACCTGATGGTAAGTGATGATCAGGCCGAAGGCGGAAGCTGGCTTCACCCGGAATCCTCAACCACAGAGGAACTGGCTATGTTATCTCTAACTGCCGAAAAACAACAATACTGTTAACATAATAATATTGTTGTTATGGCGACAGACTTAGATAAGATGATAGTAGGTATCCAAGCGGACTTTGAAGACTATCACCAACCAAACCGAGCAGAAAATAAGTCTACACTAAGCGTCGCCACATTGCCCCATCCAGAGGGCCTAGACAAGTGACAATCGCTTCGAAAGCGTTTCGTATTTCTACAACGACTTTGAACAGGATTGACATAAGCTTTTCGATAGCTTTTCTATACGTTTTTGCCTTTTCCAACATCGTTATCGCTGATAGAATGTCACTTTGTCCAGGGCCTTCTTGCATCCAGCGAATTCTTGCGAACGTCTACAAGTCATTGGTTAACCTTGGGAGGCTTTCCAACGCTACACCTTCAGGTAAGCGGGACTCCAAAACATTTTGACCCATTGGCCATCCATTCTGCGAACAATGTGCGCCCTGCTCATTGCCAGCCATTTTTTTTATGTTGCCCTGTGCAGTCCCACTCTGAGCAAATCCCTCCAAGCATCCTTTTCCAGGATCGATCCATCCCTTGCTGTATGCGCCTAGCCACCTCTTCAGCCAGCGAGCCTATCTCGCCACCTCTTCCTTGGCCGGCCTCGGCGGCGCCGTCCATCTTACCAGCCATAGTGTCAGTTACTGCAAATAAAAGAATTATGATAAACACATCATCTGCCTAGCCTTTTCCCAACTATGTTGGGGTAAGCTTCCAGTCTAACCGGATGCAGCTGAATACCAGTATTTTAAATGGAGCGACTGCCTATCTGACCTCCACAACCCAGTAACTGGAAAAATACGATACCCCTTGGTAATACTGGTGGTCAGATTTTCGGGCTTCTATCGAGCCGTAACGACTGTCAAAGATCCACGGATGACAACCGGTACCAACGGCTTAACGTGCTTTCCGAGGCACGGAGGAGTCTCGGTATGTAACGATGGTCACCCATCTGACCAACCCCGGCAAGCGTAGCTTGACCTGATGGATCGACCCGGGCACCTGTTGTTACTAAGCCACGAGCTCCTCTAAGATAAAGGTTTTAAAAAGCTAAGTGAGAGGGCTCCACACTACTCGATACACTCTAAGGTACCTTTTAGTGCCACTTGAAACCTTTTTTGCTTTCTTACTTTTAAACACTTTGTTGAAAACCCACTTAACATGGTTATGAGGTAAATATTACAACCTTTTTGGAAAAAAAACAGGTTTTTTATGACTTTGTTGATTAGATTTTTTTTTAATTATACATCAAGGTGTTGCTCGCGATTTTATCTGCGTGTATTTTGTATTTTTAGGGTTCCGTACCCAAAGGGTAAAACGGGATCCTATTACTAAGGCTCCGCTGTCTGTCTGTCTGTCCGTCTGTCCGTCTGTCACCAGGCTGTATCTCATGAACCGTGATAGCTAGACAGTTGAAATTTTCACAGATGATGTGTATCTGTTGCCGCTATAACAACAAATACTAAAAAACAGAATAAAATAAATATTTAAGGGGGCTCCCATACAACAAACGTGATTTTTTTGCTTATTGTTATAGATAATGGTACGGAACCCTTCGTGCGAAGTCCGATTCGCACGTGGCCGGTTTTTTTTTACAAAAAACCACTTTGTCTTTCTCCAGTTTCCAGATAGGTAGCCTGAAGCCTGGAGAAGGACAGCAATTGGTTCAGTTTAGGACTAGTAGTTGTGTATAATAAGTGGCTGACCATTGTGGGGTATTCTTACCCCACAATGGGATGGGATGGGATGCTTCGGCGTAGGGCATCGCTGGGGGACGACAACAGGCGATGATTAGCCTATTTTTTAAAGAAAAATATCAATCTGCCTAGCCTTTTCCCAACTATGTTAGGGTCGGCTTCCAGTCTAACCGGATGCAGCTGAATACCAGTATTTTACATGGAGCGACTGCCTATCTGACCTCCACAACCCAGTAACTGGGTAATACGATACCCCTCTGACAACCATGGTTGTCAGATTTTCGGGCTTCTGACGACCCGTAACGACTGTCAAAGATCTACGAATGACAGCCGGGACCAACGGCTTAACGTGCTTTCCGAGGCACGGAGGAGCCTCGATATGTAAAGATGGTCACTCACGATGGCCATCCACGGACTAACCCCGGCAAGCGTAGCTTAACCTGATGGATCGACCCGTGCGGCTGTTATTACTTAGCCACGAACTCCTCCACGAGCTTCTTTTTAAAGAAAAATAACTGTTATATAAATACATCCATAAATTGCCCTCCTTTAGCTTAACGTAAACAAATTATTTTTCTGAACAATATTTTGTAATGCCAACGACATTTTAATTCGTTACGTGACTCGTCTCTTCGTGACGTCATTAGCATAAAAAGTAAACATATTTTCAGTCATTTCTTGAGAGAAACATTCACAAATTAGATTGTCAAAGCAGATTTTATGTTTTGAAGTGGAAATAAGTAGTTTGTTAATTTAGTAGAAATTATTGGTAGAAATTGGGTGGAAAAATTCTTTTGTACACACGGCTACACATCAAGGTATACATTTCCAGTTTATACTGATCTCGCATTGTATAGAATTTCCTTACATGCGAGGTCAGCTTATGCTGGAAATGTATAGCTTGATGTGTAGCCGTGTGTACTATCTATACTAAAAATAAACGCTAGTTGTAATTTTTTCATTAACACAGTTTATTGATCGAAGCAGTTCCTTATTATTTAGCAGACAGAAGCATGCCGCGACCAATCCTTTTAAAACGCAGCGACAAGACGCAGAGTTTTCATATCCATCTGCGTATTGTCGCTGCGTTTAGACGCACAGCTGTCGTTTACTTCTGCGACTAGTCGTTACAATAGACTTCGTGCAGGAAGCGATATTTTTTTCTTTAACGCGCTTTTAAAATACCGACGTCGAACGTATCCAACTATCCATGTTGAGATTCGCAATACAAACACGCGTGGACCTTCGTCAAACTGACGACCTGTGCCCTGTTTATCTAAACTTACAAGCCTTGTATTACCAAATATCATTATTTAGTTCATCAAAAAAATATTTGTATTTTACAAACTTGTAGAACATTATAACAAATCCTGAGAGTGTCTGGCGACTCTCTATTCCGTCCTCAGACCAACAAAAAAGGAAAGACAGAGCATGCCGTATAGCAAAAGTGAAGCCACCTTTTTATCTATGTGTGTGTAAAAAGGGTTGTCAGTTGTTAAAGTTTTTCCCTATAACTTGGGGAATAATATTTTGGGTAGACTAATATTGTACGAGTAAGATATCGTTGAGTATGGTACTGTACCTCAATTGTTAGGAAGAATTCCGAAACAAAAACATTTGTTTTACATCGCAAAATAAAATAAAAAAACAATTAAGTACAAAGTGCATTTAGGAGATCACCTTTTATGCAAGAATTGCTTGTTCAAGTAACCTAAAATTCATAATTATCTAAATTAAAAATTGATGTTATTTGAAGTACTTACAAGTGAAAAGTGATTCCGTGAGACTTTTCTGTGATTTACTATTGTTTTTACACGTTTTCACTACACAGGAAGGCATAATTATATTTGTTTTGGTGATGTTAACTAGACGACGATTCGTGACGTACTAGGAGCGATGAGCATGGTTTTAGTGTAGGTGTGTGCGTGAGCCTGCGTGTTTACTTGCAGGAGCATGGTTTTGTGGCTTCACTTTTGATGTACGGCGTGATCCGTCTTTCCTTTTTTATTGGTCTGAGATTCCGTCTTACAAGTTTATAAGTGTCGTGCTTAATACCGCAATAAATGTTTAAATTCTATTTTCTTTTTTTAAATGTGGTCAAAAGGGAGAGATGACCTGATGCCCGTGTCCCAACAGTGGGCTGATTATGACTATGGAGATGAGCTATGAATTTAACGAAAATTAACATTCTAGGTAACTTGTGAGCGTGTAGACTTGTAACTTTTGATAAACAGTCAGGGCCCTCCTTGACTGACGCTGACAATCGTCAGGTGTTTGCGCTTGCATCGTGCGTCTAGTCGTTAAGATAAGTAACGAGAGCCAGTGACTTGCCTGGCCTGTCGTTGCAACTCTGCAACTCGACGCTACAACTTTAAACAAAATATAATATTATGAAAAGAGTCGGATGCAGCCTATCATTGCGTCTGTCGCAGTCGCATGTCGGATAGTGTGCGCCATGTCTATACGGAGCCCCATACTTGCCTTTTTTGACACCCATGATTGTTTTTTACCTAGAATTTTAAAGTATGTAACTCATAAATGGCATACATTTTGTGACCATTCACATTTGGCTAATAAATTAGGTAACCTACCATTCCAATCTGCAACCTCAATCGTACCAGCCCAGTCTAGTCTATTGTCTGTGTATGTAATAAATTACAAAACCCTTTTCTTTAGCCGACTTTTATAAATAGTTAGGGATGACAGGTTGACATGCTCGTTTAGCTAGGCTAAGTCAATTCTACAGATTTTTATGTTAAAATTTTCAGTGAGGAATTCTTGTTTATTACACAGCATAATACAGTATGTTATCTAACGAAGGGCGTTCCCGTTAACCTGCATTAGTATAGCGTCTGTACAAGCTAAAAAAATATAAAAATTAAAAAAAAAAGTTATAAAAAAAAACACTATACATGTACAGTCACGGACTTTAATGAATGAGCCACCTGGCACTGTTCGTATTTTAGCCGTGTAATGCAAATCGGGATTATTCGGTTCCCGACACGCAAAGTCATATGTCTTCGTATTAGAAGAAGAAAATTATATATAGCAACGATAAACAATCGTTGCTAGGTTACTGTTGCTAGACCTGCAATTGGTTGACTTTGGGTAGTCACTCTGCTGTCAAGTTTGTAGTTCTGGCTCTCAGGTTAGCCAACCGGTAAAGATATGAAATATAATTTTCTTCTTCTAATACGAAGACATGACTTTGCGTCTCGGGAACCGAATAAACCCGATTTGCATTACACGGCTAAAATACGAACAGTGCCAGATGGCTCATCAATTAAAGTCCGTGACTGTACATGCATACTTGTCACACTTGTCTTTCTAGTTTGAAATACAAGTTGTGTGCTTGCACAGAGTGTTGCATTTACGTATCAATTTAATAGTTTTGTGAATATTTCACTGCATACACTTATTAAAAAAAAAAGTTTTTTTTGTTTTTAGTTGTAATATTTATTATATTTTTTTACGGGAATGCCCTTTGTTAGTTAACAAATTGTATATAATTATAACGTCATGTCTGTTTTCCCTGAAGGAGCTCGTGGCTAAGTAATAACAGCCGCGCGGGTCGATCCATCAGGTTAAGCTACGCTTGCCAGGGTTGGTCCATGGATGGGTAACCATCTTTACATATCGAGACTCGTCCGTGCCTCGGAAAGCACGTTAAGCCGTTGGTCCCGGCTGTCACGGGTCGTCAGAAGCCCAAAAGTCTGACAACCAATCTTACCAAGGGGTATCGTATTACCCAGTTACTGGGTTGTTGAGGTCAGATAGGCAGTCGCTCCATGTACAATACTGGTATTCAGCTGTATCCGGTTAGACTGGAAGCCGACCCCAACATAGTTGGAACAAGGCTAGGCAGATGATGAGGTAGTTTGTGAAAGAGCATCGTCTCGAATGGCACTACCACCATAGGAGCCCATTTCTGGTACCAAGCAGTATTCACTGTGCTACGGCGGTATAGTTTGACCGGTACCGCTGTACCACGCCTTAGGTATGTGCGCGGCGAGACGGGGGGCAGTGCAGGCCGCTCATTCGTCAACGCTCACGAACTTCAAAAATCTCTACTTTCAAAAATCTCTATTAATTTAAATAGCCAAACAAAAGAGAGTTCACTTTAAAAATAACATCCAACTTAACATAACATTTCTCTACGTAGAGACGCTTTGTTATAACTTGTTCAGGAAATGTAGAGACTGTGAAAACTTTGAAACATGTTTGCTAGAGAAATAAGTTTAGACCGCGTTATCTCTGTGAACTCCTAGATTTTCATCGTTGGCTTGGTCTCTATGTAGAGTTTAAAGTTTGTCTGTCTGTAGTTTAATGAAAATTTCTACGTCATGTTGGCTACTAAAGTTAATTTATCATTGCGGTTGTGAGGCCTGCAGGGATAGGCAGAAAAGTGGTCTACATCAACAAACATCAACTTTCTGCTAATGTAAATAAAGTTGATTTTAGACTGACTAGTACCGATGAAAAAGTCATAAAAAAAATATGAAGTTGTAGCGCAAACTGAACCTTATGTGTTGGCATTACAGTTGTTTTTCCTAAAACTCGTGTTTGTTTATATGTTTGGCAAATAAATTGCGAACGCAGAATACCTACATTTTGTTAGATAAGTTTTGAATCCCGCAGAGGGCAAGTCTCTTGCGTATCCGAACTATGTATAGAATCCATACTATCCATACTAATATTATAAATTCGAAAGTAACTCTGTCTGTCTGTATGTTACCTTTTCACGCCTAAACCACTGAATGGATTTCGACAAAATTTGGCAAGGAGATACATGGCATCCTGGGGAAAGACATAGGGTACTTTTTATCGACATACTACGCGGGCGAAGACGCGGGCGGAAGCTAGTATTACAAATGCAAAAGTGAGCTTGTTTTTTGTTACGTTTTCACGCTAAAACGGCTGAACAGATTTGGATGAAATTTGGCACAGGGGTAGACTATGATCTGGAATAGGACAAAGGATACTATTTATCACGATATTCCCACGGGATCGAGCCTTATGCGGGTGAAACCGCGTGGCACAGCTAGTTACATAAATATCCAAAAGTACCAGTATTTTACATGGAGCGACAGAGCTGACCTCCACAGTTACTGGGTAACACGATACCCCTTGGTAGGACTGGTTGTCAGACTTTTGGGCTTCTGACGACCCGTAACGACTGTCAAACAGGTAAGGAGTCCTCCGACCAGACGGGTATTGTGTCTGGTGAGCAACTGCCTGACAATTGATATCGGGACGTTGTATTATAATTATTCTAGTCGCGTGGTAAACTCTACTTGCGCGATGCAGAATTTTGTGTGACGTCACTGTGACGCGTAGTTCGCATGATGCCGCCACAGCTTTATAATATCATTCCTATTATTATAGGTAAAACAAATTAGGATTAATGGTCAATTCGTAAAGTTTAATCTTGCATAATTAACAACCCATTATTCCTCACGATTTAACGCAAAAAAACAACCTAGATCACCCACACAGGGACAGTCACCTTCAAAAAGAAGTACTTACCTATACATCGACAAGCATAGCCTTGTGGTGTGACCGTCAGACTGCCAAGTCATAGGTCTCGAGTTCGAACCCAAACCACGCACCTCTGACTTTTCGGATTCATGTGCGTATTTTATAAGTTATCACTTGCTTCAAAAACGGTGAAGGAAAACATCGTGAGGAAACCGGCATGCCAGAGAGATATTTCTCGACGGCATGTGAAGCCACGTCTGATGCCCATGGGTGGCATAAAAACTGACACCAGAAGGCAAATTCTCGTACTTAAAAAACGTTCACATTCAAGTAGCAATCTGTCAAAATTGTTGGTACATTAATTGTATTTTTGACAGATTGAGAACGAGATGCGAATGCGAACGTTACTAAAAATTACGGAAATTTCCTCTCAGGTTAGACTACCACACGAATAAAACCGGCCAAGTGCGACTCGGACTCGCGCATGAAGGGTTCCGTACCATTATCTATAAAAACGAGCAAAAAAATCACGTTTGTTGTATGGGAGCCCCCTTAAATATTTATTTTATTCTGTTTTTTAGTATTTAGTTTGTTGCTATAGCGGCAACAGAAATACATCATCTGTAAAAATTTCAACTGTCTTACTAACACGGTTCAAGAGATACAGCCTGGTGACAGACGGACAGATGGACAGACGGACGTACAGCGGATCTTAGTAATACGGTCCCGTTTTACCAATTGGGCTACGGAACCCTAAAAAAAGGTTGCAATTGTTGTAGTATTGTCAATCGCTTCAATTGCCTTGGTAGGTAGACGATCAATTTGCGCATCAATCACGTAAAAATTGACAATTGCAATTGATCACTTCGTGGACCCTTTAATTCTGACTTGCAGCTGACTGTACTTACATTGTTGGGTATTTTTTATGACCAAAGTTTTACGATTGATAGCCGGATATTTTATTGATAGCCATTGGTTTTGATAACTATTGTAGTAATTGCGAACTTTTATAGCGGTCTATAAGACCTCTCTTGGTTCAGTAGGTACTTGCAGATAAGAATAACTGAATAAAGTTTTTTTTCAGTAGTAGCCCAGAATTGGATTTAGGCCAAATTACATGGGACTTTAAGCATACTCACGGAATAAAATAAAAACATAGTAAGATTTCGTTTATAGATACATTTGGTAGATACAGTCTAGCCAACGAAAGTTGAGCCTGAAAAAACGCGCGACAAGGCTTTTTATCGCTGTACATGGTTCGATATGTACAGGATGTACATAATAGATTTATTTAATCGCAAAAATATTTGTTCTAAAAGGGTTCCATTTTTTCATTCCGACTTACGGAACCCTAAAAATTACAAAGTTGTTACTTTTTCACGACACGTTTTTATTAAAACACTGAAACTACTACTATGCAAAATTATTGTTAAATTGTCGAGTTTTCTGGTTGTCGCCTGTCACTTATCGCCTGTCGGTTTCCCAAGCCTCATTTACACAGATTAAAGTCAGTATCCAAAATTGCACATGGTTTCATACAATATTACCTAAGCCTTCAGAGAAAACAGGGGTAACCCCCAAAGTCAAATTTTCTGAACTTCAAAACACTTTCTTAGTATGATGATATCAAAATACTCCTAATTTAAGTACATTCCTACATCGATAAGGAAACAACATTTCTTACACATACGGACGGAATGAATTGAGATCATTTTCCTCCAATGAATCTGCCTAGCCTTTTCCCAACTATGTTGTGGTCGGCTTCCAGTCTAACCGGATACAGCTGAATACCAGTATTTTACATGGAGCGACTGCCTATCTGACCTCCACAACCCAGCAACTGGGTAAAACGATACCCCTTGGTTAGACTGGTTGTCAGACTTTCGTGCTTCTGACGACTCGTAACGACTGTCAAAGATCCACAAATGACAGCAGGGACTAACGGCTTAACGTGCTTTCCGAGGCACGGAGGAGTCTCGATATGTGTTAATGGTCACCCATCCACGAACCAACCCCGGCAAGCGTAGCTTAACCTGATGGATCGACCCGAGCGGCTGTTATTACTTAGCCACGAGATCCTCTGAGATCATTTTCCTCCAAAAAAATAAATAAAATATTCAAATAAAAGCTCACAAAAGCTCTAGTACAAATGTCATTCGGCTCCCGTCTTTCGATAAATGATAAATAGGTTAGTAATTTGGAGGAGCTCGTGGCTAAGTAATAACGGGTATCGTATTACCCAGTTACTGGGTTGTGGAGGTCAGATAGGCAGTCGCTCCATGTAAAATACTGGTATTCAGCTGCATCCGGTTAGACTGGAAGCCGACCCCAACATAGTTGGGAAAAGGCTAGGCAGATTGATTTTGAGGTTAGTAATTTGCATTCCTTGGGGGAAAACAACATAACATTTTTGTTTAGTTTTGATGGAGTTGTCTTTTTTAGTATAGACTAGCGACCCGCTGCTTCTTCGAACCATTTTTACGACTTGTCAAAACAATTTCTTAGTAGATACCTATAATCGCTATATTTTATTAAGTTTTAATGTTTTTTTTTTAAATTATATGGTTATTTTCTCCATGATTTTGTTAATTTTAATGTTTGTTTTTAGTGTTTGTAGTGATGGAAAAAAAACGGTTGCTTTAAAAACCGATTCTTGAGACAATCGATTTATTATACCCACTCACGCGTCTAACGATACTTATACTATCCTAAAAAAAAGTCGAGTCTTTGGTCCCGGATAGTACACACAGCTACACATCAAGCTATACATTTCCAGTATAAGATGACCTCTCATTGTACGGAAATCCTAAACAATGCGAGATCAGCATAAACTGGAAATGTATAGCTTGATGTGTAGCCGTGTATACAATATCCAAAGTGCCTAATCGTCTTTAATTCCATCTAGTGATAAAATGCGGACTATTTCGACAGTTATTATGATAGCTGATAAAATAGTTCGACTAAGAAACACGAGATGGCAATGTAAAAAGTTGGTAATTGACGATCTACATTAGATTCTCGAGGCATATCGTTTTATTAAGCCCCCAGTACGCCGAGCGACGGGCTCGCCCAACGTGTACTGGGGGCTTTACACGTACGAGTACCTACGAAACGTCAAATCGGACTCCATATAAAATATTGTCACGTGTGTAAATAAAACTTTTAAAAAACATCCAATATTCAAAGCCCCTAAAAATCTAAAAACCAGATATCTTTTACAACCTTCATTCTTCCTTTTTAGCATCCTAAAGTCCCAAGGCTAGGCTTGTAAGGCCAAAAGTTCTTTTTTAAAACCGGTTTATGGCCCCTAAACGGTTCGGTTCGGTTTACGACCGTAACGTTACAGGGAGTAGGTAGCTAGGTTTTATTTGACCGAGATGTAGTTATGTAAGAATCGGAGGAGCTCGTGGCTAAGTAATAACAGCCGCACGGGTCGATCCATCAAAGTTAACACTTTCGCGGACACTGAATGAGACACAATTGAAGTTTTATTTTTATAACGTCTATGGGCGTTTACTGTCAGCGAAAGTGTTAAGCTACGCTTTCCGGGGTTGGTCTGTGGATGGGTGACCATCTTTACATAACAGACTCCTCCGTGCCTCGGAAAGCACGTTAAGCCGTTGGTCCCGGCTGTCATTCGTAGATCTTTGACAGTCGTTACGGGTCGTCAGAAGCCCAAAAGTCTGACAACCAGTCTTACCAAGGGATGGTTTTTGGTGACTCGTTCATGGTAGGTACTTTTCATTATTTTTTTATAAATTCTATCTTCTTATTACGTTGTCATTTTAAAAGTTCTGTTTTATGTCCCATATATTGTAATAGAAATTGAGAAATACAGACTCTGAGATGCTACTGAGAATTTCCTAATGGAAAAACCTATTAATACATTGCATGACTCAAGGTTCGAACCCCATGTCTGCATTGCAGCCGAGCTTGCAATCCCCAAACCAACAATACAGCCCTCTATATGACAAAGAATCTTTAAATAATTTCAAATAAATGTTTTATTACAATGAAATGTCAAAGCGTCGAAAATAGTCTCACAAATTCTCAAATTCCTATACACGTTCTTTTATCGTTTTCAAATGAGGAAATATATGATACAAAGAGGAGTCACGTCTGTGGAAATAGAGCGAGAGGGAAGTAATTCCAAATTCAAAACGAGGAGCCACTTAACATAGTCGAACAATCTCTGTACGGAGCAAATATGTTTAGGTTATGCTGTGTTAAGTATGTGACGTATAAAGTTGTTAAAATATCAAGCCTTTTCCCAAATATGTTGGGGTCGGCTTCCAGTCTAACCGGATGCAGCTGAATATCCGTATTAAAGTATGGTTTAAGAACTTTATTATTCCTCATTAAGAATTAACAATAATTCACTTACTGAGAAACTAAGTTTACATAAAATGTTTACGAGCGTACAAAGATGACGTTGAAAGTAAATTTATAATAACAAATGTGAAGGTAGTGATAAAAAAAGTAAATATCAACTAATCACCAACCAAGTAAACACGGATCTAAAGTAAAAGTAGATGTATTACTAGATGTGGCATGTATGGCAGCGTACTGACTAAATAAGGTATGCTTGTTTGCTAAAGATAATATTTTTATATTATTATTGTTATTGACACAATATATGTGATTTAAGTTGGTTTTTAAAACAAGTTTTAGGGGTATGAGGAATTGATGCAGGATTTTATGTGACGTCAAGTCTTCGATGCGTAGTTCGCATGTGGCGATGTACATACCGCCACATCACTCCCCTCCGGAGACCGGAGGTCGATAGTGGGCTAAGCCTTGTATCTTGCGATGCTTGTCAGTGCCAGTTGTGGTTCCAGTGAGTCGGAACCGGGTGCCGCATTGTTCGCGGTGGGTCGGAACTGTTTGCGGTGATTGCGGTGATTGCGGTGATTCCCCAGTGGCTCAGGGTGATGAGGTTGAGGTGATTGATGTGATTCCCCAGTGGGTCGGGGTGATGAGGCTGAGGGTGATGACCAGGAATGCGCGTTCGCTGCATGCTGGTGGTCAGGATACCCGTTGACGCCTCGGGTGTTGGCTTGACTGTGTGACTCGCCTCACTGAAAGCTTGCGGGAGTGATGATGATGACGTCACGCTGGAGTAGTTGCACGAAGGCTGCGTCGACGTTCATATTCGGGGTCACCAATTTAGGGGTATAAGGAACAGGGTGTAAAGTTCACTCATCCACCATAGAAAAGGGAGGATCCTCCTACCAGACGGGTGTTGTGTCTGGCGGGCAACTGCCCAATGATTAATATTGGTTTTTTGTATATATGTTCACTGCACGGTAAACTCTAATTGCGCGATGCAGGATTTTATGTGACGTCAGGTCTTCGATGCGTAGTTCGCATGTGGCGATGTAGATACCGCCACAAAGTAATGCTTTTTGCTTCTTTTATTTTCATAGGTATTTTATTGTACATGTTAAAGTTGTTACAATGAATTCAATTTGTTTTTAGGTTGTTATAATTTTTGAAAGGAATAATTGCATCCTGTGTGAATCCCAATTAAGGGGGATGCGCTAGGGTGGCCCGCGAAATTCAAATTTTCTTACGTTTTTAGCAATTTGCAGGTTGTAAGTGCATTGAATGACTATTTCATGAAATCATGACATTTGGCACTTTCATGAACTTAGAGAGTTGTATTGCTGATTCTTATGTTTATAATTCTGTAAATCCATATTTGTTACAAGCGCTAATAATATTTAGATCAACATGCAACCTGATACTTCAAACTCAAACTCAAACTCAAAGCATTTATTTCAATTAAACCATTTACCAGGCACTTTTGAATTGTCAAGGAGTCGGTCAGTCAGAAATATGAAGCTAGTTGCCCATTCTAAAGCGTAGTAGGTACCTATGGAGAAGAATGGGCAAGAAACTCCACGGACACTCTTTTAAATCAAAATATTGTTACAAGAAACTAACTTAACTGACCTGCAAATTGCAAAAAACGTAACAAAATTTGAATTTCGCGGGCTACCCTAGCGCATCAACCTTAAGATGTCCGATCTTAATCGGGATCCACACACGACGCAATCATTACATATTATGTGCCCTACAATGTCCGCATTATGTACTTTCCCTCTAAGTACTGTGAATATAAGATATCGGGAGATTTATTTATTGCCAATTAATGGGTATCTCTATTCTAAAATTACATAACCTAATCATAGTAATTAATAATACAATTCAATCTAATTTACATAATTTAATTTAATCTATCATTTATTGTAATTAATCTATTGTAATAAATTTAGTTTTTAATAATTTATTTCTTAGTTTTATCTAAACTATGTATTACTTGATTTTAATTCTTTATTGTGTTATTATCTGCGCATAATGTAGTGCATGTTGTGCTTTTCTTTAAGTAATGAGGCGCTTAGACTTAAGTTTGCAACGTACAAATTGTAAAGTAATAGTGTACTCATTGTTGAAGAGCCTAATAATAAATAAATAAATTAATTAATAATCGTTTATTGTCAGCTATTTAGCCTACTCATACACATGTGTCATTTAAAAAATATGCAACAACAAAAACAATAAAAAAAATTAAATGTTGGCTACGAAATCAGCACTATGATTACCACAACAGCCATATAAGTAGCCTTGTCTTACACCAAAACGAAAATAAACCTACCTACTTACACCATAATGCCTTCCACTTAAGTTCAGGGTACTCTCAGCAGATCGATGCTCCGTTATTGCATTGAGCGTAAACCCTCATTAGTATCGAGCTTTATAATTAAGTTATTAGCCGTCGGTACACGTTAATTACGATATTATCTCATGCAGATAGCGGCAAATGACGTAAAATGTTACGTAGAACGTAATATTTTATGTCAAGTATTATTTTGAAACTGTGTAAGTTATGTTACACTTGCAGTTTTGAGTTTGAAATAGTACTTAATGTGGCTACGTTGGCTAAAATCGGCATTCAAAGACAGTGGAAAATTCTTAAAATTAGGTAACTGATAAAAAAGTAAATTGCCCATTTCCTCGTTCCTTAGTCGAAAATTCTCAAAAATTCAAAAAAATTATCGTAACTCGAAAACTATGAAAAATCGCGGAACATACATGGGGGTGATTCGGATACCCCACGACACGAGGGACCAAAATTTTTTTTTGGACGTCTCTTTTCCGGTCATCCTGTATTTATATAAAAAACAATACGTTTATATTTCCCAAAGTATTAAATATAAGACATTTCTTTTACAAGATTCATCCCATGGCCTCCTGAACATTTCCTTGGCATTCACGTACCCCATTTATCTCAGTTCACTGTTGGGATAAACTATGCCAAGTTTGTGCCATAATTCCCGGTTTTCCGCTTCACCCAAACAGTTAACTCAAACAGATTGTGCTAGTTTTTAACTACGCTAGCTATTACTACAACTATAGTTTAATATTTATTGTTCTATTCAATCTGATTTCCTACGCTTTACTTTATTATCTTAGAAAAAACTGTTTTTTTTTGCTCTAACTTCATAATAATTAATTCGGGTTATTGTAATTGCACAAGCATTACATAATATACTTTTATACAAGTATTTTCAGACACATTGTATCTCCAAAGCATATCTACATACACGAAAATGTACTCACATGACATAGTATTGTGTAATAATATTAGGTACTCTTTGCCTAAAATCACTCGCCGTCCAATATCATTGGTCAGAAGTTCTGACCGCAACTCAGAACCGGCCGAAATGTATCCATCCATACATCCAACCTACGTAACACAACGCAACGTAAGCTAGGAATGTCATCAATGCATCGGTACCTTCAGTTCGAAATACAAACTCGACGAACAAACAATCCGACGATTTGAATTCTGGGAACGTTCGAAATACTGGCAGCCGGTACCATGGAGTTTTAAGTCGGGCTTACTTTATAGTTGTTTCTACATTTCATCATGGCAGATAATTTGAAACAAATTCTGTTCCATTTTTAAATTTAAATACAGTGAGTACATACATACTTACATAACATTACGCCTTGCTTCCCCTAAGGGTTCCCCACATTGCGCCAGTTATGTTCAAGTCCCATGTAATAGTTGGCGAGCCTATTGCCATCAACCGGGCACAAATCCAGACTCCGGACTGCTATTGAAAAATTCCTTATCACTTTGTCCAATTTTTTTTTTTTGGGTGGTATACAGTGTGGTCGGAAAATTGATGTCCAAAAAAAAAAATTCGGTCCTTCGTGCCGTGGGGTATCCAAATCACCCCCATGTATGTTCCGCGATTTTTCATAGTTTTCGAGTTAATATTTTTTCGGAATTTTTGACTTAGGAACGAGAAAATGGTCAAAATTTTTTTTTGTTCTATTGCCTACTTTAGAGTATTTCCGAGCTCTCTGTCTTTGAAGGCCAATTTTAGCCAACGTAGCCACATTAAGTACTCCTTTTTTATTTGATTATGAAAACTGAGTCTGGCGCATTCTTGAAACCTTCTTAGGAACCATGAAGTCACTTGTTTAGGATTTTAATTTGAAAATTTAAGTCATAATTCACCGAACATAAATCTTTCAATTTATGTTCGAAAACTAAGAAAAATCGCGGAACATACATGGGACGTCATTGTTCCGGCCACCATCAAATAGCTTCTCCCAGCTCTGGGCGGAGCGTAAGGACGTTGTGTTCCTTCAGTTGCCTGTATGTTGCCAGAGGCCACGGTATACCTTTCGGACTTTCCCGCGACCCCACTTTGTCCAACCTGGGAATCGAACTCATTACCTCATGCTCAGAAGTAGCGCTTGCGACCACTAGACCAATGTTATACTCAAAAATAGCTTCAAATTGTGAATCTACCGATTTCAAAGTGAGTTTTAACAGTAACATCAGTCCATTGCTATTCCGTGGACTGCAATATACGGAAGTTTGAGCCATGGAGCGTAAATCAACCGGAGAGATACCCTGGTTTTATTGGAAACTGACACTAGGAGCTGATTCTATTGACACGGAGTGGGGTGCTGGCGGCTCCAAGCCTCGAATAGTGGTTAGTAGGTAATTGCTTTTTACGGTGAAAATAATGCAGAAGCCCTTCTTTATAGTTAGTTCAATGATTATGCAAAGTTTCATGATCTATTTTGAAGTATTTTTAGTTACCAGCGGTTTATAGTTCGGTTTAGAGGTAACTTTGTTTTTTTTTATTTATAAAGTAATAGTGTTTTCCTCAACATAGGACCTAGCATCAATCCTCAATTTTAACATACATTTATTTCAAAATTAATGCTGCAGTATTTTCGGCATAACAGAGGATCATGCTAAGCAATTTGAGGTTGGGTAGACCCTTAATAAAAACATCTATTTTTTTGGCTTGGATGGAGGGGGTCGTGGCCAATTAATAACAGCGGAATGCGTCCATCGACCAGGTTAAGCTACGCTTGCCTAGGTTGGTCTGTGGATGGGTGATCCATCTTTACGTAACTACCGAGAACCCCTCGGTCTCTCGGAAAGCACGTAACGGCCCTAACTTACGGGTTGTAGGTCGTGGGTTCGAACCCAGACAGGTGCTTTGCTTTGTGTAAATTATTTCCTCACCACTGCTCACAAAACGGTGAAGGAAAACATCGTGAGGAAACCGGTATTTCTTAGAACGCTAAGCAAAAACTATGTAATAGCACGGGTGGGCGATGCGATGCGCCGCGGTAGGTAGGGGGCCGTCGGAGTTTTATAAAAATGAGGCTGCTATTTTATTACGCTTTTATAAAAATAAATAAATTTATTTCAGGTCCCATTTAAATACCAAAATAATAATTTGTAAATTTTGAAAGTGCCACAATTTTGAAATGAATAATAAGTGAATGAGCGAATAATAAAAATAAATAAAGTTTATTAAATGACGAAAAATAAGACAGATAAATACACATTTTATCTATCTGGATAAGTAACGGAATGTTTTTAGTATAATAATAGGGAATATGCACGTATTTTTTAAATCTTTTTATTCGATAGTTTACATCGTCAAATAATAGTAAAAAAAAATCGACGGCAGAAAAGCAATTTAAAGTTGTTAAAAAAATGTTTAAAAATATCCAACCGATCCGGGCTATTTAAACGCCCTCCATTTGGCGCGCTTGGTGTGGTGACGTCACCGTCTGTGAAAACAGACAAGCAACTGTCAAGTCAACGTCAAACACTCCTTTTTCTATGAGCGTTTGACATTGACTTGACACTTGTTGATTGACTTGACATTGACATTTTGATTGTTTTCCCGGATTGTTACGTCACATCCGCTCTTAGCCTTTTCAAGTATTTGAATTACCCACAGTTATTTGGGACTTTTTAAAAATTAATTTCTCGCTCAACAAGAAATTTTATTCAAAAATATTGATGGAGGCATAATTCTGAAGTAACATAGTTTATAAAAAAAAATATTTGACCCATATTTGAATCACATGCATATTCCCTATTATAATCGTCTTTGACGCGAACAAAGTTGCGGGCAAAAGCATTATAGTAACTCATAACCACAGCGAGTTTGCCAGTAAATAGTGAATCTCAGATTCAATCTCTAAATTAGATAACTCAGACTTGCGTCTGGCAACACCGACTGAGTTTACCCCGCTTTATTGGTATCGGGCAGTTTGAATCGTAGCTATATACCTAGGTAGCTAGGTTTGTGAAATTAGACGGTAGTTTGAAATTGTACGTAGTTAGTTAGAAGTTGAGTTTAGAAAGATTTCAGGTTGGGTTGGTCACGTGTGCTTCAATTGAGAATAAAGTACGGTCACAGATTGATACAGATGGTTCACTCCACAAAATCATTTAAATAAAAACCGACCAAGTCTGAGTCGGACTCGCGGACGAAGATTAAGATAAAAACGGCAAAAAAATCACATTTGTTGTATGGGAGCCCCCTATAATTTTTATTCATTCTATTTTTTATTTGTTGTTATAGCGGCAATAGAAATACATCATCTGTGAAAATTTCAACTATCTAACTATCACGGTTCATGAGATACAGCCTGGTGACAGACGGACAGACAGACAGACAGACGGACGGACAGCGGAGTCTTAATAATAGGGTCCCGTTTTACCGTTTGGCTATGGAACTTTAAAAAGCGACTATTGCTACGATACAATAAAGTGCAATTCAGGTCGCACAGCGCTAATAACCTACAGTTATATTCACATAGAAGTTGCCTCTCTTTCTATCGCCTAACTCATATATCTTCTGACTACGTTACGTTCACTGAATTGGCCCGACAAGACGAGCCCGCCGCGTACTTGTAGCTTCATAACTAAAATGCGGAGTGCGCCTTCTGTACTATTCTGTGGTACGGTTCACGAACGCACGCATTAAACGTAATGCGGGCCCATATACGTTCATGTAATTTGATCAAACAGGTCAGTTCAAACAGTTTTATCAAATTGGCATGAATTTGTGTGGGGAAATTCGATCAAAATGATTTGTCAAATGACATGAAGAAATGAAACTGTACTTTAAGACAAAGGAAAGCAAAAAAAATGCCGGAAAACAAATAAAATAGTACCTACGTGTACATTACAGCCACATTTCGCCCCACCTGTAGTAGTAATCACATTAAAAAGTTGTAAAAATAAGCTAGATGAGGTCGGCGTTTCCTATCTGACTACTCTGAGAAGAAAGGCCGAAACAAACTCAGAGGTCACAGTCTCTTTTAAAGTCCAGACATAATCTTGGTCAGGCCATATGAGGACCATGTAGATTAGAGTCTGAAATGGTCTTTTGAGGATAACCACACAGATTTGAGTGGACCTGTCCAGTCAGTGCAAGCATTTGTCAGTAATAGTGGAGCTCAACTCAGAACTTAAGGAGCTCAACGACTCGACGAACAATACCAAAGAAAGGACATTTGGGAAGGTCGCATAAAGTTCTCAAATTGCCAGACCTTCGTTAAAACGAACTGAGAACGAAAAAAAATATAAAAATAAATATCCACATAGTCCTCACATTCACAATAAAACAATACTTTACAAAGTTGGTTTTCGTATAGCCAAATATCACTACATAATAATAAAAAACAAAGTCCTCCGCCGCGTTGGCTTTCTGTCTGTCTGTTCGCGATAAACTCAAAAACTTCTGCACCGATTTTTATGCTGTTTTCACTAATGGATAGAGTGGTTCTCGAGGAAGGTTTTAGTATATAATAACCGACATCCACGCGGGATAAGCCGCGGACATCAGCTAGTTAATATTAAACAATTTGAAACTTCCAACGATACCTCGTAGTTTAGAAGTTATGAGGATACAGAGATGAACATACAGCTGCCTATGTTGTATTCTATACTTGACAAACCCACTTCTCCTTCTTATCTGACTTGCCATGTTCAATACCTATGCTCTGCCCATAGTAAAAATCTTCGCTCCATCAACAATCGTCTTCTACGATGTCCTTCTCACCGCTCTGGTTTTATTCACTCTTCTTTCTTTGTCCAGGCGGTATTTCTTTGTAATGCGCTCCCTCTGAACATCAGGATGGCTGCCAGTCGGTTATCTTTCAAAGTAGCGGCTCGTGAACATATTCGTGAGAAATTGGCAGAATCGTTGCGGCGCTGATTTGCAGGGCTTTTTTTTTTTTTTTTCTCCTCCACCTATCGTTATTTCTCCTGACAAAGTTTATTATATTTATATGTATGTATGTAAATATATATGTATTACTATTTATCCTGTTTCG
This sequence comes from Lithophane semibrunnea, assembly GCA_947363905.1. NCBI lineage: Eukaryota > Metazoa > Arthropoda > Insecta > Lepidoptera > Noctuidae > Lithophane > Lithophane semibrunnea. Next base: position 5,888,671 of record OX376213.1, on the reverse strand, counting down.
AGTTATCTATCCCGTATGTTGCACCTGCCATGTTTTACTCTGCTGACTGGTAGAAAATGCCTCAGGGATTAAGTACAGTAGTTTTTTACTTGTGCATAAAGTTTTAATAAATAAAATAAATAAATAAACATATATACATAGCCTGTTAAAATCATAACACCCTTTGCCGTAGTCGGCTAAAAATAGATTAAAGTAATGTAGAACGTCAAAATACCAACTTCAGTACCTGATAAGCCAAAACGTAACGTAATTACAAGTTCATACGTATCATCCACAGGTAATCGTTAACCTGATTTTCACTTCGGCCATCTTCGTGGTAATTCGGGCCCAATCGGATTTCATGGCCGTCCGTTTAGGTATGCGAGTATGCGAATAATAACCGTTGAGATATACGGAATGCATTCCGGAATATCTGATGCCGGAACTCCGGTATACAGTGGAATAAATATCGGTATGTAGGTATTGGTGACCAATATTTGACGGAAATGGGTCTGAAAATGTCCATTTTATTTTATGCGTTGTAATTTCCTGAAAAATAATTAAAATTCTTTTGGCGTTGGATATTCCAATTCTTGAGGAAGGTTATACTATAAAGCAGGTCTTATGTTTTTTTTAATTACCATTATTTTCACCATAAAAAGCAATTACCTAAACTATTCGAGCCTGCGAGCCGCGAGCCTTGGAGCCGCCAGCGCCCTACTCCATCGCGCTCTCACTCAGGCTGCGAGTAGTATGGTGCGAGCGAGATAAAAAGTGAATTGGAGCTGAGGTAGTGTAGGCTCTTAAATAATAAAATTAATATTGCATTTATTTAAGTTTTTCTTTTCGCTGTGAAGCTTCGATGAAAGTCCAATGTTGTCCATTGTGTACAAGAATAGAATACTCTTTATTATGTACACCATAAAAAATACAGTTACAAATGTAGAAATTTAACATAGGGTGACACAATGGGCGGTCTTATCGCTAAGAGCGATCTTTTACAGACAACCTTTGGATGGATTAAAGTAAGAAGGAGAGATAATACTGCAGGTAGTCAGTGGTGTACCATTTACATATACAATAAATACATACATACATAAAGCATATACTTATCTATATAAATATATATAAATAAACAATACAATAATAAACATGAAACAGGAGGAAAGAGCTATATTTAATGACAAGTTAATTAAAAACAAAAAAAATTACAGCAACAATTTGATTTAAGTACTGTAACATTATTAATTAATTTTATTTCTGAAAATGAAAAATAATATTTAATTACAGGCGGGGAACAAACAAAAGTTACACCATATTTCAGGTTATTGGTTTGTTCCCCGCCTGTAATACCAAAATTCTACAGATTATAATGCTTGTTTTTCTCTTTTAAGTTATGCGTTTTTGCAGGCGGGTTTTTTGTTTTTTAAATAATTTGTTTTATTTCAAGCTTTTTAGTTTTATTAATTTGTATATTTGGAATTAACTCATTACTTACTTTTATTTGATACCAATATTGTAATTTATTTAAAAAAAATACCTTCCCCTCCCTTTTTTTTTGTTTGCAGATGAAATATATAAAAAAATATAGCCTATGTCACTCCCACAATTAAGACGAACCTAACGATACCTCGTATGTTAAAGTCCATCAAGCCGTTTAGGCTACAGTGCGTGCCAAACAAATAGATAGACATACATACATACTCTCGAAAAACATTAGCCTCCTTCTGGGGCAGTCGGGTAGAAAGCAGAAACTTTGAAGCGTTCCATTAATAAGTACGAACTTAATCTAATAAAGATTTTCCTATTTCAAAATAACATGCCAACCAATCATCACGGCTTCACCGACCCAAAAATAAAATTTCCTTTTACAAAAATCCGTAGGAACGAAACTGCAAAATCATCGGAAACCGGTGAGGCTCACAAAATGTCGGTGTTTCAGCGAATGGAACGAATATTAGGTGTTAGTGGACTCCTGCCACAGAATAGGCCACAGAAGGTCGGCTCCATACAGCGAGCGATAACAGATGCACGCACACATAAATGCCTATGTACAGCGATCTCAAACAAATAAAATTAATAATAAAAAATAAATAAAACTTTATTTCAGACTAAGTCCATAATATTGTTAGTATTTTGGTGTTAGTAACAATGGTGCTTAAATAAGTAGGTTAGTATTGATAGTTTCCACAAATTACTTATTTATTTATGTAATTACTACTAAATCAACCGAAGATGGTGTTATTTGCAGATGACACATCATTGATTTTTTAAATAAACCGACGGTCACAAAATCTTGACGACGAGAATAGCGCTATTCTTCAGGTCCAAGATCAAAACCAAATGAAAAAAAAACCAAATGCATTCGATTTAAATTACCTAATGTTAGAAGTAGTGAATGTGACATCATTATTGAATGGAAAAAAACTGGAATTTATTAATCAAACAGTTTTCCTGGGAATCACGATAGACGAGAAATTACAATAGGGACCCCATATAACATCTCTTGCGGGGCGGCTAAGCTCGGCCGCTTATGCTGTTAGAAAGATAAGACAGTTAACAGATGTAGAAACCGCGCGTTTGGTCTATTTCAGTTACTTCCACAGCATTATGTCGTATGGCATTTTACTGTGGGGTCGGGCTGCTGACATTGAATCCATCTTTGTTTTGCAAAAGAGAGCTGTCAGAGCCATTTATAATCTATGTCGCCGCGAATCTCTCAAGGGACTATTTAAAAAGATTAATATTATGACGGTACCTTGCCAGTTCATTTATGATAATATTATGTATTTAAGAAAAAATCTAAATCTTTTTAATAAAATAAGTGATAGACATAATTTTAACACTAGAAATAAAGATAAAATCTATCAACCATTTTTCAGATTAGCTAAAGTACAAACATCTTTTATGGGGTACTGCGTTAAATGCTATAACAAAATACCTAGTGATATATTGCAATTAAATGAAAGAAAATTTAAAACTCATACTTTGTAAACAAGCATATTACAAATTAGAAGATTATATCCAAGATAAGAATGCTTGGAAACATGCTGGTCTTGCTCCATAGGACAAATTCGAGTCTGCACAAAATCAAACTGGTTGCTAATCTAGTTGTATAATTTATTATTTGTATATCATAGATTTTTTACATTTTATGATTATTAAACTCACACACTGTCATATTAGTATTACTTGTAAGTTTGTAGGAATATTGTGATATCGTATACTTTTACAATGTTTGTAAATATGTGAGCACCATGTATCTATCACATACTTAATTTATTTATTTGTCATTGCTCCATTTTTAATTCTTTTTTACCTATTGTGGTACGGTAATTGTATTCTCGGTGCATCGTCTTCATATGTAATTATATAATTGATGTATACCAAATATTGTAAAACATTTTTTTTAAAGAGTAACGGTAGAGTTTCTTGCCCATTCTTCTCCATACGAAAACTACCTTTTGGAAGGGGCAACTAGAATCAGTTCTATTTCTATGAATTTGACGTTCAAAAGTGCCTTTAATGTGCCTACTTGAAATAAATTATTTGACTTTGACTTTGACTTAGACTTAGGACTGTCTCTATCCAGTGTTCCTGAAAGGGACAGTCCGGTCTGGCAGCGATCATTTTCAGAATGCTGTTGTCACTACCATGCAGGCGAATAATAAACCCACGTATCTCTAAACTAACGACGTGGTTGGGCTTGCACGCTCCTGAGATCTCTTCGGCTGTGCCGGTAGAGTTTACTTTGCCGAAACAGGTTTAGGGTTCTCAGCCTAAACCTGTTTTAGGCACATAAACCCGCAGTTTAACTAGCTGCATATGGCCAGCTGTTGGGCAGTTAAGACCCCACAAACTCAATCTCCCGGGAAAACTCCTTTTCCTCACCTCTGGCATGCCTTTATTGACCAGCTGGAGTAAAATCTTGCTCCTTGGAGGCGCTCGTAGCTAAGTAATAACAGGCGTACGGGTCGATCCATCAGGTAAAGCTAGGGTTGCCGGGGTTGGTCCGTGGATGGATGACCATCTTTACATACCGAGACTCCTCCGTGCCTCGGAAAGCACGTTAAACCGTTGGTCTCGGCTGTCATTTGTGTATCTTTGACAGTCGTTACGGGTCGTCAGAAGCTCGAAAGCCTAACAACCAGTCTTACCAAGGAGTATCGTATTACCCAGTTACTAGGTTGTCGAGGTCAGATAGGCAGTCGCTCCATGTAAAATGCTGTTATCCAGCTGCATCCGGTTAGACTGGAAGCCGACCCCTACATAGTTGGGAAAAGGCTAGCCAGCCAGATTGATTTTGGAGTAAAACCTTGCGAGGAACAGAGCTCCCACCTCCATATTTCCTTTGCCGGCTTCAGTGGAGATTCGAATAGCGCGTGCAATCGCTGTACGCGAAGCTTGTCTATGTGTGCGTGGGTTTTCGGTTGTTGTATGGAGCCGACCTTCTGTAACTATCTACTCTGTGATCCTGTGCTTCGGAAATAGGTCAGGGATATTCCGGTAAAGTCTTTTTGTGACGTCAAAATAGAATTACTTCGGGAACGGAGACATTTTCGAACTGTATTAAAAGTTTTTCTTGAAATGCTTGTCTTAGCTACAGTTTTGTATTAGTTTTATAGTTCTGTGCCTAATTTGGATTAATACGACACATTTTCTGGAACGAAAATTAACGACTCGTCAAAATTAAACGCAAGTCAAGTGATGCGATTGGTTATTGATGAATCGTTCAACCAATCACAGCAGGTTACGCGCGCTTGCCAATTTGTTAGTTAATATTTTGTGTTGATTTTCGTTTCAAAAACCGGGCGTTAAATATAGGGTCCGTTTATCAGTCAACTGAGCTTTTCTCATAAACTAAATAAGTAAGACAAAACAATTTCTTAAGTTGCAATTTTGTTTTATAGTTTTTAAGCTCTGGCCACACTGCACACTGACGCTAATCCCGCGCGGGATGAGAGACGCGTGTCGATTGTGGAAGTCACTATTCGCGGCAGTTTGAACTCCTCTATAGAAGTTAGCTAACACAATTATGTGCGAGTGAATTTCATCACGCATCCCGCGCGGGATGAGAGAACCTGAGAAACTCAGAGACTCGTGTCGATTGTATTAATAATTAGAAAGTCATGCGACTATTCGCAGCAGTTTGAAATCCTGTTATAAGTAAGTAAAACAAAACAATTTCTTTCATTGCAATTTTGTTACTTTCTTATAGTTTTTGAGCTCTGGCCACACTGACGCTGATCCCGCGCGGGATGAGGGTCAAGTGTCGATTGTTTTAATGATTAGAACGTCACGCGACTATTCGCGGTCTCGGCAGTTTGAACTCCTTCATACAAGTTAGTTGACACAATCTGTGCGAGCGCATTTCGTCCACAATCCAGCGCGGGATTCACTTCAGATTGACCAGAGCTTTAGATTTCAGTTTCTCGGCTTCACAGTACAATTTATAGTATCCAATTTATTGTGTCCGATTGTCTGTCACAGGTGATTTGTCTTTGAAACTACAAGCACTGAGGTAATTTACTAAGACATTATGACCATGTGACGATGTGGCAACTACCTCTATGGAGCGAATTTCAGGAGTTAAACAATTTTTTCAAGCTCGTCGCTAAGTAATAACAGCCGCACGGGTCGATCCATCAGGTTAAGCTACGCTTGCCGGGGTTGGTCCGCGGATGGGTAACCATCTTTACATACCGAGACTCCCCTTTACATACCGAGACAGTCCCGGCTGTCATTTGTAGATCTTTGACAGTCGTTACGGGTCGTCAGAAGCCCGAAAATCTGACAACCAGTCTTTCCAAGGGGTATCGTATTACCAAGTCACTGGGTTGTGGAGGTCAGATAGGCAGTCGCTACATGTAAAATACTGGTATTCAGCTGTATCCCGTTAGACTGGAAGCCGAGCCCAACATAGTTGGGAAAAGGCTAGGAGTCTAGGGTATTAATGAGACCATGTCAAGGAATCAACTAACTGGCATAATTATGAATGTTTTTTATTTTTTTGTTTCCATCGTAATAAATTATCATTAAAAAAATATTGATTCAGGATATTTATGCCCAAAAAAAGTGACAAAGTCGCATTTTCTTGGTTTTAAATAAATATGAAGGATTGGTAAAAAATAATACGCGTACTTTATGAATGAAACTTAGCTAGATTTGTTTCTTTTTAAACATGACATTTATGATAAAGAGTTTGACGTAAGATTGACATTAGACACACGTTGAACAAGTGTCCAAGTTTTTATAGTAAAGATCTTATTACTACAAAACCGTGTTTATTTGTTTAGCCTAAACACCTTTTAACCCTTAACCAGGCCCAAGAAAACCGCAAAGCTGTGGAAGTGGTTTCCGTGGATTTAAGTTATTTCGTCTTATATGATCTATAGTCGGTGAAAATTGGAAAAATGTATGGAAAAGTAAAGAAAATGATGTGGGAAAACATATTCCGTTTGCCTGGCAAGGGAATAGAGAATTGACCGCGACTGCATTATATTTGAACCAAAACTTTTCAATCAGGTTGTCACTAAAAATATGACAAAACCACACTACAAACTCATAATCTACAACATATAAAAAAATAGCACGACTTATCTTTCGTGATTTCGACATTATTTACAAAAATGTCTAAACTGGGTCAAAAATTCACAAATTCAACGACTTTACGAATTCAAATGGCTGTCACTGTGACATTTACGTTCCGTGTCAAGATCTGTCACTTTCGTTTCATAGATAATATTTATTTATTTATTTATTTATTTGATAGGAATAACAAACAGCAGTATATTACAAAGTAGGCACACAATATTAAAAAAAACTTATAATAAAAGTAACAAATACACTACTCAAGGCGTTATCCACAGATTACCATACAGAATAGCTAGCTGTTAGCAAAACAAATTAAAAGTACTTATTAGCTAATTAACAGGGTTATGATCTCTTAAAATACTCGTAATTTCACTCTTAAATATAGCTTTGCTGAGAAACAAAATATCAGTAGAGCCAAATTGTTTATTATAGGTGTCAACCAGGCGATGTAACGGCGAGCGAGCGCCTGAGTTAGTTCGACAAAATGAAGTAGCAAATAGGCATCTCGAACGAACTTCTCGACCGATTACCGTACGAGGGATAAGGAAGCACAAACTGTTCACAAGATCAGTACAATCAAATTTATTGCGGCATATACTAAACAGAGTCAACATTTCAAGTAGGGTGCGACGGGATTGCAAGGTCATGAGGTTATATTTTTCAAGCAACAATTGATATGACATTTTGGTTTTAAAGCATCTGTAATGCATGGAACGTAGGTACTTACGTTGAACCAGCTCAATGATCTCAACGTACTTTTTGTAATAAGGGTTCCAGATGGGTACTGCGTATTCAAGTTGTGGCCGTATTATTGATTTATAAAGGTGCAAGTAGGTAGAAGGCCGATGAAATTCTCTAGACGCTCTCATTACGAAACCAAACATTTTATAAGCTTTATTGACTATGTTGTCTACATGGGTGTCAAGGTGGAGCTTTGAGTCAAGATTAACGCCTAGGTCACGGAGGGATGAGACCGTGTTTAGGGAAGTGTTTCCAAGAGAGTAATTGAAATTCGTCACCTGTTTTTTCTTAGTAAACGTAATGCTGTAACATTTAGAGACACTAAGGTGAAGCTTATTGACACTGCAGTATTCCGAGAAGCAGTCAAGATCCTTCTGAAAATCTAAACAGTCGGTTGGGACAGCAATATTTTTGTAAATTTTCAAATCGTCCGCGTATAATAGGAACTTTGAATTCTTAAAGCAATCTTTGATGTCATTAATGAATAAGATAAAAAGAAGGGGCCCTAAAATTGAGCCTTGGGGGACTCCTGAAGTGACCTTTATCGTATGAGACTCGAACCGAATATATTTGGGATGACATTTTATTAGCTTGCGGTTGTTGTAAAACCGGAACCTGGTAAGAACTAAGCATAACACGACATTTCTGTATGAAGTTTGACATAAAACTGACATTAAACACACGTTGAACTGAACAAGTGTTCAAGTTTTTAAAGAGATTCTAGTGTTAAAATGTTATCTTCGAAACTATTTCGGGACACTTATTCTAGGCCTTTTTTTCAGTACCTTCTTCAGAATTTCAATGAATGCCTTTTAGCAGTGTGACTCAATGTGTTCTCCGCGGCACCCGCTCCACAAAGACTCTGTGGGGGCTCCGCGAAACTACTGGTCACAATTAACCAGCACTTTCGCGGAGCCCTCACAGAGGCTTTGAGGAGCCTAGTATCCTCAAGAACAAATTTTAGATTTGGCGATATTTGCTTAATCACGTGTCTATGCAGGATACAATGGAACTACAACTAGGCGCTTTACTTTTTATACGCGACACTGCTCCTACGTCAAAAAAAAATGAAACTTGGACCCTGTGAAACAAGTTTAGCAACATCTGAAAAAACGACGAACGGTTTTGATTATTCTAAGGTTCCGTCAAAAATTTCGTTTCCCAAAAGGGTTCCTTTGCCAAAAAAGTTTGAGAACCGCTGTCTTATAGTATGAAGGCAACAAAATAAAATGTTCCTTCTTTGTAAGAATTCCTTGGCTGTTGAGTGCTTTTAAACATTTGTTTAAAATTTCTTCCGCTAGGTTTTGAAATGCTTGGAAAATGCTTACGCAAAATAAGTTCTGAAATTTTTGTATCAACGTTGCCTTGATTCCGGTTGAAAATGTCTTTCTTACTGCTTTTCCATTCATTTGGGTGTCGTAAAAGGGCTTAATTGGCACATTCACAACATGTTGATTAAAGTTAATGAACCATTAACTAATCAGAATATTTCGCTAGGGCTCGTGGTTAAATGATAATAGCCGCAAGAGTCGATCGATCAGGTTAAGCTACGCTTACCGCGGTCAGTTCGTGGATGGGTGACCATCTTAACATAACGAGACCCCTCCGTGCGACGTAACGACTGTCAAAGATCCTCGAATGACAGCTACCAAGGCTTTACGTGCTTTTCAAAGATATTAGGGGTCTCGGTATGCAAAGATGGTCACCCATCCACGGACCAACCGCGGCAAGCGTAGCTTAACCTGAACGATCGACCTGCGCGGCTGTTATTACTTAAATAAATTCAAAGTATTTATTTCAATTAGACCAAATAAAGGCACTTTTGAATTGTCAAGGGGTCGGTCAGTCAGAAAGATGGAGCTAATTGCCCATGCCAAAGCGTAGTAGGTTCCTATGGAGAAGAACGGGCAAGAAACTCTCCCTCGTTGGCCATTCAATAAAATAAAGAAGCTACAAAAAATACCAACGAGCGATATCTTTTACACGTCACCTAACAAAAAATTTCAACCGTAAATATACAGCATTTGTGCGTCAGAGAACCCAGAATCACTTAATAGATAAGTACAGAAGGTCCAATGAGCTAAAACGCATGGCACGCACACATTGACACGCTTCACGTATAGCGAGTGCGAGCGCACTGGCGACCGGCATTTGTTTGAGATCGCCGTGAATCTATATACAGGATGTAAGGGTAAAAACTCTTGTCATTCAAACCATGGTTAGTTGACTTAAATCAAACCATGGTTAGTTGACTTAAATATAAAAATAAATGACCGAACACAACAACAAAAAAACGTTATTTTCATTAAAAGATTTTAAAAAGTTTATATCTGACACCGTGCTTGCTAGCGAAACAGCTGACTGATTAAGGGAGGGATCGCGCTCGCTACCGGTCAGGTCACATCCCGTACCCCACCTCCGGGTTGAGACGCAAGTTCGTTGCCCTAGCGCATAGGGCAACGAACTTGCGTCTCTTGTGGTAAAATTAAGATCTAAAAAATTTTTAAAAAAAGTTGTGATTTTCCATTGATTTTACGTTCTATAAATGAAACCAAACCACTGGTTGCAAGGATAACGGTGTTTACCCTAACACCCTGTATTATATATAAAAAAAAAACTATATATAAAAAAATCTGCTGTTCCATACATTTGTGTTCACTTAAATCGACAGAATATATGGAACACCTGATTTTTTTTCGCGATTTCAAGGTTGTTCCCATAGAAAAAGTTGATCAAATTGATGAGTACAATGACCCCTTTTCAGGTTTTTTTTTTGTTGTGTTCAGTCATTTTTTTTTATATTTAAGTCAACTACCCATGGTTTGAATGACAAGAGTGTTAACCCTTACACCCTGTATATGGAGCCGGCCTTCTGTATCATTTATTTTGTGACCCAGTTTAAACGTTGACTGATGTCTTTACCGATATTGTCCGGGAGTATCGACGCGTTTTATGAAGTCTCCAACAAAATTGTCGGGTGTACAATATTGTTTGACAATGGTTGGGTCGCAATGCCGTTATCGTCTACTCTTAAAGCCGCGTTTCCACTAGGCAACATTTGGCGCGCGACACGTGACGCTCAACATGTACGGCAACGCTGCACAACAGCGCGCGACGTAGCCAGCTGGCGCGCAACATGACGCGCGGCTTGTTCTTTGTTTAAAGAGCATCGTTAGTTGAGCATCAATTGTTGTCGAGTGGAGACGTGACGCGCAACAATGTCCGTAGTGTTTTTCGATAAAATTATAACCACTGCCGCTGAAATCAACACAAGTTCCTCTGGCGACATGTTGTCGACGCCTGACGTCTTTACGTCAGTCGTCGACAACAGTAGTAGATGCGTAGACAGACAACGTTGTTCAACAAAAGTTCCACGCTGACTTTCAACATGTTGGGCAACTTGTTGTGCAACATGTTGCGCGTAAATTGTTGCCTAGTGGAAACGCGGCTTGAGTCTTTTTCGTCGATTTATTGTCGCTATTTTTCTCGAGTTTTTAACCGACTTCAAAAGGAAGGAGGTTCTCAATTCGACTATTTATTTTTTTTGTATGTTTGTTACGCGATTACTCCGCCAATTATTTTTGCTTGCGTAGTTTTTGAGTTAACTTCAATAATACGTATTTTTCCCACTGAGCTTATAATTATGGATAACTAGCTGCGCCCCGCGGTTTCACCCGCGTAAGTCTCGATCCCGTGGGAATATCGAGATAAAAAGTATCCTACTATCTGTTCGCCAAATTTAATCCAAATCCATTCTGTAGTTTTTACGTGAAAGAGTAACAAACATCCATCCATCCATACATTCATTGATGTTTTAAGTTATTCGAATTTGTGTGTGGTAGGTTAGGTACCGCAACTATAAAGTGAAAAAAAAAACAAAGAACTTATTGAGCCAATACTATGTCCGTATTATACCGGAATCCCACGATCCGCGATTTTGCGGACGGACACCGACGAGCCCGGACGACGGACCGTGAGAAGGTGTACGTGCGGGGTATCGCAGACATCGGAATTTCCTCGGTGCGCGGTGCGTGGCGGCGTGTCCGTCTGCAATATTGCCGATCGTCGGATTCCACCATTACAAGGCATGACAATTTATAAGGGGCTTGTCATGTCCGCTGTAAGAATGCCCGAGAGACATAGCAGGGACAAGCAATCTATCCAGTGGCGGGCTATGCATTGGTTTGACCTCATTACTTCGTGTGAGGAACAACTTCCATATCGCGCCAGTATGTAAGAGCCTTAAAAATGTTCAAAGGAAAAACGCGCTCGGAATTGAGGTTCTCCAAATATGAACCTCATTTACACTGTGTCACAGTTATTTGACTAACCTCACTGAAAAACTAGATCAACTAGGTTTTTTTTTCCAACGAGTACCTTTGTCTTATACAGTAGTGGTTTAAAAAACCAGCCAAGTGCGAGTCGGACTCGCGCACGAAGGGCTCCGCACCATTATCTATAAAAACGGCAAAAAAGTCACGTTTGTTGTATGGGAGCCCCCTTAAATATTTATGTTATTCTGTTTTCTAGTATTTGTTGTTATAGCGGCAACAGAAATACATCATCTGTGAAAATTTCAACTGTCTAACTATCACGGATCATGAGATACAGCCTGGTGACTGACGGACAGACAGACAGCAGAGTCTTACTAATAGGGTTTCACCCTTTGGGTACGGAACCCTAAAAATATCAGATTTATTCTGTTTTTTTTTTAATAGGAGCTAGCATTTTTTTACAGCTAAACATTGTATTCATCTGACCATCTTCTCATCTCTTTGCTTCTAAAAATACTTCAGACAAAAATAAAAGCCGCATTTTTAACAAACACGAGTCCGAGATACGTGCCCCAGAACTTTTAGCTTTTAAAACAAAGATTTTTATCTCAAGAAAAATACAAAATTGTGCTATAACCGAGACTCGGGTGAAAGCGGCCACAAATACAGCCCGGGATCGTTGGAATTCATAGCCCGTTTCCCGAGGGAGGGCAATGTCAAAGCCTCTTTATAAATGCCGTTGGAAAAGTCGAAATATTCCGGTTCGAAATTACCTAAAACGTGTCTTTAGGTATATTTCAACTGTTTGTGTCACCTCTGGTGGCAGAATCTGGAACTACTAGAGTTTGAAATAGCGTCATCTGTTAGCAACAACGCAAAAGCAACTGTTGGTTGAAAGATGGAACTGTGACGCACTTCAGTGTTTGACATGAATTTTCACTAGATGGCGGTTCTCAGGAAAAAACTGTTTCGTTCTTCAACTATCCGTTAGATGTCGCTTCTAGTACTTGGTAACTTTATGTCTTAATTCACATAGATGGCGTTGTACAGCTTCTTGAACATGTCAACAGATGGCAACAATTTTCTGTACTTCGCATGATGTTTTCCCGCTAATTAGTTCGTAGCGTAGCTAGTTTATTTGTTTCTTTAAATTTCCGCTAGATGGCAGAATTGGAAGCTTAGAGTTGACAAAGCAATTTTCACAATCAGCGCTTTTCTTACAGTATTTTTCCGTCAGTTTTCTTGTAATAAACGAAAGATAGCAGCGATTAAAGCTCAGTCCGCTACAAATTGGCAACACGCTTCCTTATCGCCCGTTCAATGTTATTAATTGGTATTTTGTAAGTAGGTATTGCAATATTTTTAATAAAGAAAACACTTCAAGTGAAATTGGTTAATATTTTCTTTACTTTCCACAGTGCCATATTGTTTTGATAACAAATCGATCGGAGCTATGCTTACATAAACTTTTATCAATGTTTTTTGCCCCAATTTTAATAGTCAACATAACAGAATATCACGCCTTGTTCCCCTGAAGGGTTGGTCAGAAGTGTAGGTACATGCAACGTGCCGATACAATGGCGACATTAATTTAACACACGTATACGATTTCGCGTATTCTTTTTATGAAAATATTTGAATTTCATTAAACGTTATTGATTTATTTACAATTTTCTAAATTACCATCCTGGAGCAACCTGTACTTAAAGAACTGTAGCCAAGAGGTCATTTGCCGGGGTCACGGATCATAATATTAAAATGTAGGCGAATAGAAGGAAAGCCGCGCAATTTCTTAGAAATTAATGGCGACAAAGGATCTTACCGATAAGAACGTAAGCCATTTGGTGGGTAGGTTCATGAATGATTCTTTCACACAGAGTTATCCCCATTTTTGGTTATGTTTTTATTATTTAGTTTGTTTGAAAATTTAAATTTTTCAGTTTACGAATTATTTTATTTTATTACAATTTTTATGTTTACTGGCCACTAGCCCCACGGGTAGGGCTAGTGGCCAGTAAACATAAATAGCCCTACCCGTGTGTTAAATGAATGTCGCCATTGTAGCGGCACGTTGTATATGTAGTAGGTACACATCAAATGTAATAGGGACCATTTAGTAGTCAAGGTTTTGAAAAGCCTCCATTAAATACTTTTTCATTGTAGCTTATGGATGGTCATGGTTCTGTCAGACTTACCAAGGGGTATCGTGTTCACCAGTAAATCGTATGTGAAGGTCAGATAGGCAGCCCCATGTCAAATACTTGTTGTGTATACAGTGAGACTGGGATCCGACCCCAACATAGTGATGATGGTTAATTGGTTCAAACCATGCTTAAATAAGCGGCTGTCTAATTTTGCACCGTAAGTAATATTGGGTTTTTCTATCTGGAATTTCTCAGTGGCAGCCCTGGCAGTGGCAGTCTGGATTTGTGCCCGGTAGATGGCAATAGGCTCGCCCCCTATTACATGGGACTTAAACATAACTGGCGAAATGTGGGTGTAACCTCTGCCTAACCCTTCGGGAAATACTGGCGTGATGTTATGTTATTTTATGTTACCACACTTGGCAGAGATACCAGACGGCCAATTCTCGTACTTAAAAAACGTTCATGTGGCGGTATCTACATCGCCACATACGAACTACTACGCATCAAAGACCTGACGTCACACAAAAAATCCTGACGTCACATAAATCCTGCATCGCACAATTAGAGTTTACCGCGCGATGGACATATATCACCTACAAGAAACCAATATGAATCGTTGGGTAGTCGCCCGCCAGACACAACACCCGTCTGGTAGGAGGATCCTCCCTTTTCTATGGTGGATGAGTGAACTTTACACCCTGTTCCTCATACCCCTTTTTTATTTTATTTTTTGAGTTTGGGATATCATCCAATGACTTCTCCCACTCTGGGCGGAGCGGAAGGGCGTGTCAGACTTTTTCTGACTAAAACCCACCCGTGCTCCTTAAGTTGCCTGTTGCCAAGGTCCCGGTATCCCTTTCGGAGTAACCCACAACCCTGGCATGACTCGGCCCTAGCGGACCCCGCCAATTGTGCTAAATTCACATTCAAGTCAATCTGTCAAAATTGTTAAAAATGTTGGTAAATTGATTGTATTTTTGACAGATTGCGAAAGAGACGCGAATGCGAACGTTTTTAAAAATTATGGGAATTGCTCCTCATTTATATTGCATTATGTTGCTATTAACAGGCAGGACCCGTCGCGACAGTTTATTTACTTTCTACTTATTTATGGTAATTTCAAAAAACTTGTTTACGAAAACAAACAACAATGAATATCAAAATATTGTTTCACAAAAATTGGGTCACGGAATAGCTTCCTTCCGGAGTTCCGGATACCTTCTTATAAGAGCCTATCTAATAAATCGTCGCGACCAATTTCCTAAGGGCGTGTACGCATGAACGAGCAGAACATGGTGAACACGAACATCGAACACGGAACAATTTTGGTGCGTACGTGTGGACGTAAATTATCAAAGCAAACAGGAACATCATACGAACATAGATTGCGCTCAAACTCCCCGCTCTCTTTAGTAACTAACCAATTTATCAATCTACCTAGCCTTTTCCCAACTATGTTGGCGCCGGCTCTTAGTCTAACCGGATGCAGCTGAATACCAATATTTTACATGGAGTGACTGCCTTTCTGACCTCCACAACTCAGTAACTGGGTAATACGATACCCCTTGGTAAGACGGTTGTCAGACTATCGACGTCTGACGGCCCGTAACGACTGTCAAAGATTCACGAATGACAGCCGGGACCAATTTAGTAGCCAAGGATTCGAAATTGGATCGCCACGAACATTTTTGACGTACACAGTGTTTGATGTTCGTTAGTGGTACGGACATGCGAACAAAGTACCTATTTGATGTTCGTATTCACCATGTTCTTGTTCGTTCGTGCGTACACGCCTTAAGAGGCAGGTGCCAAATGGTGGCAATATTGCTGAAATAATAGCGATTATTATAATACGGTACCTAATAATGAATCTAGTGACATTGTTTAGATACACTACTCACTTCTCCTCATAATAGGTATTTGTGCAAAAGCATAGAAACTCTTTGAAAGAGTTACTTCGAAATTCGAACGGTGTCTCGTTGTGAATCCGCGATGATTTACTTTTAAATACAAATGAGTTCGCTTTCGAATTGTGTGCGCTCACTTGAGTGAGGTTCCAAGTGAACTTTATAGAATAGCACGATAGGTGTGCCGTCAGCCAGTACACACAATTAAAAATATGTGTGTCATTTCATTTCACCATTTTTCATCAAGCCCAGAATTACTCCAATTACTTTACCGTTAGCATGTAGGTATGTTTTAAAATATAATTAATTAACAATGAACACAAAAGTTTTGTAACAGGAAATTGCCAGTTAAAAGTAAATTGGTGTATTACGGCTGTTAAAATGACCACTCCATATTTTGTGCGGGACTTTTTATGAGCCATTTTGTGTGATGTTATTTTGTTTTAAGTTTTATTTCTTGTTTTTATTGCATTACTTCGGTCATAGTAGGTCCTATATTATTTCAGGCCTTTTACAACTTCATTGTATAAGTACCTACATAATTTATTTTTCTCAAACATACTTGGAAATTCGAGCATTATTTGGAAAACCTTTTTCGAGATAAATCGAAAATGCTGTACTTGTCAAATACGTGTGAGTAGGCGGCTGGTAATGTTACTATGAAAATCCATATCGGCCGAATAAATTACTATGAAAACTCATATCTGTCGTGTTATTTAAAAATGGAATTAACTTTTTATTTCGACACATGGCAACCTAGGAGGTAAATAAATCAAAGATCGATTTGGCTCGTAAATAGAGTAAAGAAGAAACAAATGAACATACTGGCGCGTGAAAAATTATCGTAGTCCGTCATTGATTCTGGAATTTACAATTAATTTACTAAGTTTGAATTTCCGCGAATTATTTGAAAAAAGCACTATACATTGGTGGACTCACATTATGTGTGCCACGGCTTCGCCTCGGCCCACATTTTCACGCTCGCCCGGCAATGCCCCTGTTTGCAGGCCGCGACAGTAATATATTGGGTCCCCACTTATGAAATTGGTGTTTTTTCTCACAAATAGAGACCGTCGTCACTTCTATGAATTAAAATATTCATCAATTGCTTGGTATTATATAAAAAGATGACCATCATAGACAACTACCAATAGTAAAAAAAAACTTATTACTTATAGTTTCCTAAACATAAAAAATACCTTAAAAATGACTCCTCATTTTGTTAGCAGAAATGATCACTATTTTATTTTAAATTAGGCAAAACTTATTATTGTCGCTTAATCTAAGTGGCATACGTTCTCTTAGTTTTTAATTATTAGTTTTGTGCATAAAAGTTTTAAAACATTCGTGTTCATGGTTGTTATATAAATTAAGATAATATAAGTATGAAAAATGCAACTTCTTTGAAATTCCCCATACAAAACGCTCATTTCATAGGTGGGGAGTTGGGGACCTAATACTATACCTAGTATTAAATATTGTATGGTATTTGTAATTCCTTTTCTTTATTTCAGGTAAGTTCAATAAAATATTCTAGTTACCGGATTCAGCCGTTAACAAGTAAGACGAAAATAATTTATAACTTTTCTACTTTTTTAATATAAGTTCGCGTCCTGTGTAAGTACACACGGCTACACACCAAGCTATACATTTCCAGTATAAGCTGACCTCGCATGGTGCGGAAATCCTTTACAATGCGAGATCAGCATAAACTGGAAATGTATATCTTTATGTGTAGTCGTGTTTACATACAGGTATATAGACACTGGATATAAAAGCGTTTCTGCAATTGACCCCTTTTTGCCTCATTAAAGTGAAACAGTTTCGTTGCTCCGTATTAAATTTGGAACAAAATTAAAAGCTATCGAAACTTTACTCAAATGATACAGCTTTTACTATTGTTTCAACTTACATCAATACAATGTATGCAAATAAATAAAATGGAAGTGTTTGTTTGTAATGTCAAAATAACAGCTTTTTACTAAATGTATAATTATGAAAGTATATACTTACGGCACATAAAACAAAAAAACATTTTTTGAAATTATTGTCTGTCTATTTGTTCCGGCTAATCTCCGAAACGGCTAGACTGATTTTGACGGAACTTTCACTGGCAGATAGCTGATGTTATAAGGAGTACCATAAGCTTACTTTTATGCAATTATGCTACTTTTGTGTTAGAAAAAATATTAGGGTCCATGCGGGTGAAGCCGCAGGCAGCAGCTACTCAATCACACAATAAAATTGCTCTAGATTCTAGTTTTAATTTTATCAAAACAATAAAACTAGGAACTTACATCCTTCTGTTTTCCTAGCCTACGCTGTTCCACTCCTGGGCAAAGGCCTCCCTCCACTTCTTCCATCTTTCGCGAGCCCGCGCGTCCCCCTTCCAGTTTTGATGGACCCTTTCAGCTCGTCCCGCCATATCCTACGTGATCTGCCGCGACCCCGCCTCACTGTCTCAGGGCACTAGTTCTTCCGCTAGGACCGATGCCTGTCAGGGTTGCGGGTTAGTCCGAAAGGCATACCGGGACCTCGGCAACAGGCAACTGAAGGAACACGGTTGGGTTTTAGTCAGTAAAAGTCTGACACGCTCTTCCGCTCCACCCAGAGGAGCGGAAGAAGTCATTGGATGATTTCCCACCCTCAAAAAAAAAAAGGGCACTAGTTTTGTTCTATGTGGGCCCACAGTTTGCAACTGCATTAAAAATAAAATTACTAGAAAATATCAAGAAATTCCGCCTATACGAAAATTATCAACCACTATTTATATAAACCCCGTCATTTCGAAGGGCGGTCGTCCCCTGGGAAATTACCCTTTACATGGCGGTCATAATATTTAATAGTTATTATTTACACACGAGCAGAGGTGGTCCAGTGGTAACAGTACTTACTAGTTGTAGGTCGTAGGTTTGAACCAAGACAGGCGCTTTACTCTGTGTAAATTTCGACACCACTGCTCTCAAAACGGTGAAGGAAAACATCGTGAGGAAACCGGCATATCCTAAAATCAAAAATTTGAAGACATAATGTGACAGCTGCCAAACGGCACTGGGCCTGCGTGGTAGATTACAGCCTACCCAGCCTCTCGACGAGAGGAGGCCTGTGTCCCAGCAGTGGGAACATTATCTATTGGCTGATTATGTTACAGCTTACAATGGTTTAGTTACCCCTGACGTGCGATCTATTATACGACTACAAACTTTTTTCTTTTCGAGAGGGGCTTGTGGCTAAGAAATAACAGCCGCACGGGTCGATCAATCAGCAGGCGTAGCATGAGCACCGTTTTGTCGACGGAAGAGTAGACAAAAATGACGTTTCCTGTAGACAGTAGACAGTACGAGACGGCAGCAAAGTAGAAAGAGTCAACTGCACTTTTTACGAAATTCACTCTTTTACATAATTCGACTCAGAATTCTTTGTTTTGTCATAAGATTTATCGGTTGTCAGTGTGATTTTGACAGTAAGGATAGAAAACTTTCTTCCAAAATAGTTTACCTACAAAAAGACCCAGACAAAGATTGTTAGAAATGAAAGACAGATTGTAGAAAGATTTCTACGGTGGATGTCAAAAATGAAGAAACGAACTGTCACTTTGTATAGAAAAAACTATGTCTATTCTTCGTAGAGATAGAAAGCGCCATCCTACGCCTGCTGGTTAAGCTACGCTTGCCGCGGTTGGTCCGTGGATCGGTGACCATCTTTACATACCAAGACCCTCCGTGGCTCGGAAAGCACATTATGCCGTTGGTCCCGGCTGTCATTTGTAGAACTTTGACAGTTGTTACGGGACGTCAGAAGCCCGAAAGTCTGACAACCAGTCTTACCAAGGGGTATCGTGTTACCGAATTGGTAACTGGGTTGTGGAGGTCAGATAAGTAGTCGCTCCATGTAAAATACTGGTATTCAGCTGCATTCGGTTAGACTGTAAGCCGACCCCAACATAGCTGGGAAAAGGCTAGGCAGATGAAACTTTATTCTTTTCGACCTACGTCGACACGAAAGTGACAGTCAATTACAATCCGTCTTATATCCGACAATCGTCCGACAGCTAGATAGTTGGAAAGGTCAGCCATTCTGAACTTTGCTCCATCGAGATGAAGTTTTCTTTGAAGAGATTGACCTATAGAGTTTTATGTACGGCAGATTTATCCAGGTTCTAGTGGCGGAATTTATTGGTTGGAATTATTTTCTACTTCACACAAAAAAGGTACAGGGAATGATCACAAAGCCTTACTGTTTCTATGATCTATTAATCACTTGGTTGATCCATTAATCACTGGTAACTTCACATACAAACTCACTCAAGTGAGCGCACACAATCCTAAAGTGAACTCATTTGTTTTTAAAGTAAATCATCGCGGATTCACAACGAGACAGCGTTCGAATTTTGAAGTGATCTTTAGAGCAACAACATGGTTCCACTTCGTCTTTATAATTAGGCTTTAACCAATCAGATGTTACTAATTTTCTACTATATGCAAGCCTAGATTCGGTTAGGTTACTTATCTAGTTGATACACAGTGCCTATCTGACCTCCACAACCCAGTAACTGGGTAATACGATACCCCTTGATAAGACTGGTTGTCAGACTTTCGGGCTTCTGACGATACCTAACGATGTCAAAGATCCACGAATGACAGCCAGGACCAACAACTTAACGTACTTTCCGAGGCACAGAGGAGTCTCGGTATGTAAAGATGTTCAGCCAGTTATTACTAAGCCACCAGCTAAACATAAGTCACGAGCTCCTCTAAAAAAAAAATCTTCGTTACTAAGGTATATCGTTGGTGAGCGTGCTAGACCGCGTAAGAGCAGTTTATAAATAACGCGTATCTGCGTTTTCACGATTTTACAGGAAGAAGAAAAAATTAAATATTTTGGCCATTCAAATATATTTTGTGACTGAACTTGTCAACTATTTTTTTGCGACTTATATTATACGAAAATAAGGTCTAGATCTAGTCTAAGCGAATTAGGCTAATAAAGGATCTGTTGGCAAGATATTATGTAAAGCTTGCGACTTTTTCTGTTACGCGGTATTTACAAACTGCTCTTCCGCGGTCTTGCACGCTCAGTGACGATATTACGGTTACTAGATAAATTAACACATCTGGTTAGAGGATTTTTTTAAATATTTATTATGTACATAATTATGTTATAAATCCAAGATACCATAGACTTATCTGAAGCAGAACATCGTAAGAAAACCTGAACCTCTAGTCAGTGGTCTGAAATCATCGATAAAATAAGTGGATGATAAAATAAATAAAATAAAATTACAGACACTATAGGCTCTTTTCGACCAATGAAAATACGACTATTTTCTATAAGCAAAACAAAAGCAGGAAAATAGTGTGATGAGAAAAACAGACAATAGGCTGGAAAAACAAAAGAAAAGGAAAAACATTATGATCATGTCCTATTTGTATGTGTAATAATAGGTAGTGGTCGGTAGATTGATTAACCAACTTCAAAAGGAGAGATTCCGCCTACTAATCAAATGCCTTTGACGAATTAGGAAATCTGACTGATTACTAGTCTCAAGGAGTACTTTTAGAGGGAAGCGGGACTAACATCCCAGGAAACACACTTTTAAAGCATCATCAACATAATTATGTGCTCGGAGTTTCTTTGAAGGATAAAATCAGAAATGAAATTATCTGGAATAGAACCGGAGTTACCGACATAGCTTGCAGAGTAAGCAAACTGAAGAGGCAGTGGGCTGGCTATGTTTGTCGATGGATCGATTTCCAGCGGAGCAGTCGAGTCCTGGAGTGGAGACAAGCGTAGCGGACACCCCCTGCAAGTTGGACTAGCGACCTTAAGAAAGTGGCTGGGACAGACTGGATGCGGAAGGCGGAGAACAGGATGTTGTGGCGCAGCTTGGGAGAAGCCTATGTCCAGCAGTGGACTGCGACACGTTGGGTTGAGTTGACAGTATAAGTAGGTATTTATTCAGTCGCATCAGTAATGTTATTCTTTGAATTACTTCGAAATTCGAACGCTGTCTCGTTGTGAATCCGCGATGATTGACTTTAAAAACAAATGAGTTCGGTTTCGAATTGTGTGCGCTCACTTGAGTGAACCAAGTGAATATTACAGAATGGTACCTAATGATTAACAGATAATAGAAAACTCATGTGAAAAATGACGTTTTCAGAAAAGTTACTCAAAGTTTTTAACAAAAACTTACTTGCAAAACGACATATTTATAGATTCGAAAGTTTCATGGAACCTCACTCAAGTAGTGAGGTTCCAGGTAAACTTTACAGAATAGCAATACTGCTTTGAAACTTGATCTCTATTCCACTGATTGTCTTAGATAATTGTATTCTCTTGTCTCACAATTTGTATAGATATATGTCAGAAGGTAATTGGAGCAGGTTAACTTGCTCAGTCAACCGTAGCTCGCTATGATTGACTGTTAGCTCAGCCAACAAGCGCCAACTGTTTTGATGAGTGATGTTGTCAAGATTTTGATGAAGGCTCTGTATTTATGATATTACTAGAATACGCTGTGAGTTCCAGTCTACCCAGTAGTGCTATCCTGTGAAGTTCACTTGGAACCTCACTCAAGTGAGCGCACACAATTCGAAAGTTAACTCATTTGTTTTTAAAATAAATAATCGCGGCATAAGACGCCATTCGAATTTTGAAGTGATGTTTTGAGATTGAACTCATTTGTTTTTAAAGTAAACCATCGCGGCGAGAGACACCGTTCGAATTTCGAAGTGATGTTTAGAGAATTACAAAAATTGAACTGCCCTTTCATGGATTTCAATAGTGCAAACGGTAAAGACATTTAGACAAGGTGTCAATTTTATCTTTTAGGTATCTTAAAACAAAGCGAAAAGGATCTCCAGTTGCAGGCTTTACGAAATATTTGATACAAGGTCGTGTTACAGGAGGCGGAATGAAAATGAGTAAAAATTCAAAAGGTTCACAAATAACTTTCTTTTGAAATGTTACCTGTAGGTTCAATTTGATCCTTTTTACGGTATTTTTTCATCTTTGTTTTACGGTCGAACTTGAAGAAATTGGTACTGCCTTGGTAATTTAGACTGTTGCTAGGTCACTTTATACATACAGGCAGTTTTTTATTTTATTTTTATGTATAACTTCTTTCCTCTCGCTTTGTTATTCTCATGAAAGACGGAAGTGTGTAAGAGGAAGCTGGGGAAGCGCGCGCTGTTTGGTTTGACCAATGAGCGCGCGCGGTGCTGGAGTTGGCCATCAGATGGTACCAACTCATTTTTCGAGAGGTTGTAAACATAATGATGATGATGATGATGATGAATGTTGTTTATAATAATAATATCCGTCAGCCAATATGTCAGATGTTACACATCTTATGCGACTACTAAGGCTCGCTCTTAATTTTTTCTTTTTTATATAAATTATTTCCATAAACTAAAAATTTCTGCCGTACCTATCGAGGGTGCGTTTACAAGATACAAAATCTAACATACACAAATGGATACCGTGTAGAGTTATTTTTAAACATCACTTCGAAATTCGAACTGTGTCTCGTTGTGAATCCACGATTTACTTTAAAAACAAATGAGTTCGGTTTCGAATTATAGGCGGTGAGTGAATTAGGTTCCTAGAGAACTTCACAGAATATTAACTAATTAACTAACTAAGGTTAGTTTTTACGTATTCTGTAAAGACACCAAGAACGGTTGTTTTATTTATCATCATAGCAAGATTCCTAACAAAATAATATACAAACAAAGGCGACATAACATAACTTCCATGCATTCTAAGCAACTTGTTGCAACTGAGCGAAAGTTTAACCAAAACCAGTGTAGTGGTTCTCACGTTTTGCACAAACAAACGGACAAAGCTTTTGATGTGGCGGTTAAACAATCACAACTATGTGTATTTAGCGAAATACCTTTGATATTGTAGAGGGTTCCTTTTACCTAATATTATAATAATATGAAGTGCAGTTTGAACCCGGTCGTTGGTCGCGAGATCCACTGCTGAGCTGCTCCGATTCCTGGACCAGGAAAAGTGAAATTGTGTTTGTATAGCGTACGTTTGCCGGAGTTGGTCCGTGGATGGGTGATCTTTAAGTACCGAGACTCCTCCGTGCCTCGGAAGGCACTTTAATTAAGCCGGTCCCGCCTGTCATTTGTGGACCTTTGACGGTCGTTACGGGACGTCAGAAGCCCGAAAGTCTGACAACCAGTCTTGCCAAGGGGTATCGTATTCCCCAGTTATTGGGTTGTGGAGGTCAGATAGGCAGTCGCTCCATATAAAATACTGGTATTCAGCTGCATCCGGTTAGACTGGAAGCCAACCCCAACATAGTTGGGAAAAGGCTAGGTAGATTATGATTGCGTCACACACATAATGATGGCAATGCCATTCATTTTGTCAATTAAACAACATCCATTGCGTTATTTACGTTTTCGAGCAGACAAATTTTTTAAACACATGAATCAATACATCAAGAATTACTTTCAAAGTTGTTCGGATTGTGATTCAAAAGTGTGTTAGGAATCAACATTTCTATCTAACACCCTTATAAATTGAGAATAGAATAGAATACTCTTTATAATGCATTAGCTTGAGCATTTTTGTCCTAGTGGTAACGGCTGCGACTTACGAGTTGAAGGTTCGAACCCAGACAGGCGCTTTACTTTGTTTAAATTATTTCATCACCACTACTCTCAAAATATCGTGAGGAAACCAGCATGTCCTAGAACCAAAAATTCGAAGACATGTAACATCTATCAACCCGCACTTGGCCCGCGTGGCGGATTACGGCCCAGTCCCGAGAGAGGAGGCCTGTGTCCCAGCAGTGGGAACATTCTAGGCTGATTATGATGAACCTTTTAATAAGACGTTAATTTTATTATGAAGCATAATTATCTTCACTTTTACTAACTTAATAATTATGTGAATCATAAAATCCCTTTTGTTACATCACATAATACACAAGCATAGACCAAATCTTACATAACCCATGCAAGGCTTGAACGCTTTCACCAATATGCGACCACGTAATTCCGGCACGACTCAACTCAATTTGTCATTGTGCCAAACTCCGGCTGGTCCTAATCTGTAGTCCGATCCTAAGAGGCACTCTTAAGTGCACTTTGTTAATTTGACAGCTCTCCCCTGTCTTTGTCTATTAACTAGGGAAGACAATTGACAGGTGATTAGGATGATCTTTTTAAAGTGTAAAAAGTTTAAGAAGAAAAGAGGTGCCTTTAAAAAAATCTTGTTGTAAGAATATTTCGCTTTTGCATGCAGTAGGTACTGGCCACTCGTAAATGTTTAGTTTCCTTTAGGTTTCCAAATAGGTTTATCACAATACTTTCCAATCTCTCTGTGGGTTCTCTAAACATCACTTCGAAATTCGAACGGTGTCTCGTTGTGAATCTGGGATGATTTACTTTAAAAACAAATGAGTTCGCTTTTGAATTGTGTGCGCTCACTTGAGTGAGGTTCCAAGTGAACTATACAGAATAGCAGTAGTAACTAAGTGATGTATTGATTATAGAAAAATGTCTCGACTCAAAGTTTTTCATAAAAACTTACTTGCAAAGCGACCTACTCATATATTCCAATATTTACCCCGCTGAAAGGTAACTCAAATGGGTATATATACTTCTGAGTCCCACACAGGAGCTGAATAAATAAGCCATATAACAATGTTTCACACCCAATAAGAAACAAATTGCCCACACAACCTGTAATATCGAAGAATATAGAGGAATTTATGATCGAATACTGGTTGTTGTTTTATTTTTTTGCTCTGATGGCCGACTATAGATTTTCTTTTGTTACTATACTAAGTTGGTCCTAACAATGAGTGCTACTTTTGTGTGTAGAGATCTTGTATTGGGTATTTATATGAAAATAAACCATTGTGAGCAAACGTTAAAGTCTTAAGGTTACGCTAGTCGATTATTCTTCCATACAAACGTAGTATGGTGACTACTCGTCTGTTTGACGGTGTACGTTCAACAACCAAAAGTTATATCTATTTGGCTTGTCATTATCTAGCCTTGTATGGAAGCAGAATTGGAAAAAAATATTGGTTTGGAAGTAATGAGCGTCGAAACTTCCATATTTGAACACTAATTTTAACTCATGTTTGGGCGTTAATAAATAACTTATGTAATAAAAAAATGGCTATATATAAACCGTACAAAGATAGATAATTTATTTAAAAGTTCAAATTATTTTATTTTGAGTTGATACATGCTGTAGTTTTTGCATAATATCTATATGCCCAAAGGTCTGTCCATGAAATTAAACGCACTCGTTTTCGACATAAATCATGGTCAATTTCACAAAGAAAAAAAACAGATAAATAAATACTGTAACAGGAAGGTATTACGAACCGCTCCCGCCACAATCCGTTCGGCCAACAAGGGAAGCTTCTAGAACCTAGAAGTTTCCAAAAAGAGACAACGAGCACCTTGTTTTGACATTGATATTGATCTGACGTCCGTCAACTGAACTCCTGAAAATTTACTAAACTATTTCTTCGACCCAAAACCCTGTTTTATACATAGGTATGTTAAAAAACTAAATAGCATGCATAATCACCACGCGCACCAACGAGTTTGAGCCGTCGACTAGTGCAACTTTAACGTTAAAAGGCTTATCGTTCTCTCGGATATAGCAGTAGTGATGGCCCAGCGATGTGGGTTTGACTACCGTTGCTGTTGATAACAACAGAAGTCAATTCAAGTCAAGTTGATAACAACAAGTAGTCAAGCGCACGTATGTGGAGCAACGTTGCTTCATATAGTATTCAGGTCTCAAGTCTGTGTGGTTATTTCCTCAAAAGACCATTTCAGACGCTAATCTACATGGTCCTCATATGGCTTGACCAAGATTATGTCTGGACCTTAAAAGAGACTGTGACCTCTGAGTTTGTTTCGGCCTTTCTTCTCAGAGTAGTCAGATAGGAAACGCCGACCTCATCTAGATTTTTTTTTTTTATATGACGTGTATAAGTGGTTCCAATATCCTATTTAGAGAATAAACAATTTCATTTCATTTAGAATATTGTTTTTTTTTACTGTCACATATACACGAGTATGATAGAAAAGATAAGTCCAATCCATTCTGTCTGTTTTATCTTTTGAAAACTTAAAAAATACAGTTATGAAAATGACTGTAAAAAATATTTATCGCACCCTCAAGAACTGTTAACATATTTTCATTCTTGAAAAATATTGTAAGAAAAATACATTTAACATAAAAGATTATTTAGATTATTACGTACTTACGGCTTGGTAGGTACTAAATTGTCTAGAATAAATTGTATTTTTATTTCTCTCGGGACGAATTTAATTTAATTTATAGGAAAATTATAAGAAATTATAGCTTTATTTCATTTTATACTAGGTTTTTACCTATGAAATTGCCGTTCTGCAGTACTGGCCATTTCAAATCAAAATAATTTTTGTTTGGCTAAGAATTCTAATTTCAAATTAATTTTATTTTAAAAACATGGAATTCTGTTTTCAAAAGAAGTCATTTGTTTAATGATTAGTGTTACATTTTCATCGCATTTCAATATTTTTCGCCATCATGGATACGTTAAAAATTCGAGTAATTATGGAATATGAGTACCGTCGTGGCAGCAACGCGGCACAAGCGGCACGCAACATCAACGACGTTTACGGAGCGAACACTACAAACCAACGCACCACCTGTTATTGGTTTGCTCGCTGCCGTTCTGGAAATTTCGACCTGAAAAATGAACCTCGCGGTCGTCCGAAGACTTTGGTCGACAATGACGAATTAAAGGCGATTGTGGAAGCTGATGATACACAATCTACGGCTGAATTAGCAGCAGCTTTCGACGTTAGCGTCAAAACAATATTGGTCCATTTGCGTCCAATTGGCAAGGTAAAAAAGCTTGTCAAATGGGTGTCCTACGAACTCAATGATCGCCAGCGCGAAGTACGCGTCGAGGCGTGCCTTGCACTGCTCAACAGACACACAAATGAAGGAATTTTGAATCGCATTGTTACCTGCGATGAAAAATGGATTCTGTTTGATAACCGCAAGCGCTCAGCAAGTTGGTTGGATCCTGGTTCAGTACCTAAACAATGCTCTAAACGAAAACTTACCCCTAGAAAAGTGATGATCACTGTTTGGTGGTCCAGCGCCGGTGTAATTCATCACAGCTTCTTACCAAACGGGGTGAGCATTACTGCAGATGTGTACTGTGAAGAACTGAACACAATGATGGAGAAGCTGGCACATCTCCAACCAGCATTGGTCAATCGCTTGTCTCCGCTGCTCCTGCACGACAACGCGCGAACTGCACAGCAGACGGTCTCCAAGTTGCAAGAACTGGGGTTGGAAGCTCTCCGTCATCCGCCCTACTCACCAGACCTTGCGCATACAGACTACTACCTTTTCCAGAATTTGGATAACTTCTTGGCGGGAAAAAAATTCAATAACCGAGAGGCAGTACAAAATGCCTTTGAAGAATTTGTTGCCTCCCGTCCAGCTGCTTTCTTTAAGAAGGGCATCAATAAACTGCCACTGCGTTGGCAAAGATGCATTGATTGCATGGGTGATTACTTCGATTAATACAAATAAAAAATACATGAAAAAAATTCGTTTAAATTTTTTCATACAAAACGGCAATTTCATAGGTAAAGACCTAATATCACCTCAGTTTAATATATTTTAAATAATTGAAAGCGTGGTCGAGATGCTTTTTGAATAATATATTTTAATTCGATTATTATTTATAAAAATAAAAAAATTATCTAATAAAAATTAAAAGACGAAGCGACTTTTACAAGTTTTATATTTATAGGTAACTCGTATCGTTTGTAATTTTTCTATTCAGTCTACTTTTGAATTAATTAAGTAATCCATAAACAAAATCATATTTGACTCACAAACTTGTCTGTTAAAAAATATTAATATTATTATATCCATATGAAAGCATCTCTTAAAATAATAACAAAGAAACAGTTAAATAATCACACCACACAATATCAACACTGCTCTATAATTTAAAAACAATAAAAAAAACCACTTTGCAAGCACCAATTTCGAATGAACGTGTGAAAAGGACAGACTTACACACTTACAACAGAGTGCAAGCGAGAGAGGCACAGCTGTATCATCAATCGATCAGGTTGCCATGGTAACGCTACACCTTACAACACAAGTTTGACGCGTAATACAGTCGGTAGTAAATGTTTTACAGACAAAATCTTAAGGGTAGGTTGTACAGTAATCGGAATGATTTATAGCACTCGGATTTGAGCATGGCTTCACCCGTATTTTCCCAGAAATATGACAATACTTATTATTTACTTGAAATATGACTTCAGTGATAATTTAGGAAATAATTGTCATTATTTCGTGGAAATTGAATTCTCTTGTCGATACATTGGAAAAATATTTAATAAAGAATAGAATAAATTTATTTTCAAAAGTTTATACATTATTGGATTGAACTCCTAGGACCTCACTCTAGGATACCCTGTGTTGTGACATCTAGGCTCCTTCGTTCCGTTAACAATTTTATTTATGATGTAAAGTTTAAAATAGATATAAAAATAGTGTATGCATGATTTGTGAGTTGTCAATGTGTATACTTAAGCTAAGAAACTTTCTGTCCTGACGTAGTCAACTGTAAGAAGCCAGTTTGTTACCGCCACTATGCATTTTTTTTGAGTTAGTTTTAGTATTTTGTGTAGACTATTGAGTTTCGCGTATATGTGTGGTCCCATATACCCGTAAGACCTTCTGCCGATTGTTTTATGGTATCGGATTTTAACCCAATTTATTCTTCGACTTGAAATGACACAAGTGATCAAGGCAGTTTTATGAAATCGTAGGGTGACAGAAAGTATAATTATAAAGTTATAAATATTGGAGGTGGATTTTTATCTTGATTGATTAGCGGATGGCCCATCTAGTGATAAGTGGTTGCAGCCGCCTATACAGGGACAAATTAAATTAGTTAGCTAAACTCGGAAAACATCGCGCGTCATCGGCGGTGAAGGAAAACATCGTGGCGAAACCAAAAATTTGAAGACATGTGACATCTACCAACCCGCTCTGGGCCCGCGGTAAATGTAGGTGGTAGATTACGGCCCACTCCCTCTCACAGAGAGGAGGCCTGTGTCCCAGCAGTGGGAACATTATAGGCTGATTATGTTATGTTATGTATGTAGCTAAACTCTGCAAACGTGATGGGTTTTGAGGGTATGAGGAACAGGGCGTAAAGTTCACTCATCCTCTATAGAAAAGGGAGGATCCTGCGACCAGGCGGGTGTTGTGTCTGACGGGCAACTGCCCAACGATTGATGTTGGAATCTTGTATATATGTCCATCGTGCGGTAAACTTTAATTGCGTGATGCAGGATTTTATGTGACGTCAGGATTTTTGTGTGACGTCAGGTCTTTGATGCGTAGTTCGCATATGGCAATGTAGATGCCGCCACAATGGGTATCAATATCTAAATATGATCAAACAAAAAAAAAAAATATTTGATGAGTTTTTTTTGGGGTCATCAACCGCAGGTAGTCAAGCTTGAAATAATAGTTTAAAAAACAGTTTTTTTGTGTACACTTTACAGACCTAAGGGTATCATAACACAAAAAAAAACAGATTTTCTTAACTGGTAGGTTCGGACAGGGATTTTGGTACAGCATGTAATAAAATCCCTGTTCAAAATCATGTATAAAAAATTCCATTAGAAAAATAACGCGGGTTTTTTTTTGTTTTCCAAAAAAATTTTTTTTTTTTGTGTCAACGACCTCTGTTCTTGTTTTTACCTGAAGTACCTACCAGTTGAGAAAATCTGTTTATTTTTGTTCTCTTAGGTCTGTAAAGTTTTCACAAAAAAACAGATTTTTAAACTATAATTTCAAGCGACTACCTATCACGTGTGCTTAGCTTCGCTAGCTAATTTAATTTAACCCTGTAGTTCGTGCCGATTCGAGACAAGATGACTATTGCTATTAATTATCTATTAAAACTTCTTCAAAACTAGCTTAATTCCTGTCTAAAATTCGAAGTTATCAAAGACTTTGAAGGACAGCTTTTGGTAGAAACGGCAGACAATTAGTTAACTTTTGTCAAAGTTGGAAGAGATTTCGAAACTTCTGGATACAATTTTAAGTTGGAATTAAGGGCTTATTTTATATTTCGATTTTAATGGTGATAAACAGTCTTCGTTAAGGGCAAAGAAATTGTGAGATATTTTAATAAGTTCATAATATTCAGTGAAACCGTTAATTGCTAAACTTGGCCTTAATAATTCCCAAGCTGTAAAAAATCCTGCAGTAGGTACTATTCAGTAAAGTTCACTTGGACATAATTCGAAAGCGAACTCATTTGTTTTTAAAGTAAATCATCGCGGATTCACAACGAGACGGCGTTCGAATTTCCAAGCGATGTTTGGAAAAGTAGTTCTCTACTAAAAACTCTTTGGTCTAAAATTGACAACATGCATTGAGCAACCCTTTATCCTTCAGTGGGATTCTAGCATCATCAGCCTATTACGATGTTCCCACTGCTGGGACTCAGGCCTTCTCTCGATGAGAGGGATTGGCCGTAATCCACCACGCCGCCGGTCGGCTCAGTGCAGGTTGGTACACATGGCTACACATCGAGCTATACATTTCCAGTTTATGCTGATCTCGCATTGTGTAGGATTTTCGTACAATGCGAGGTCAGCTTATACTGGAAATGTATAGCTTGATGTGTAGCCGTGTGTACATGTCACAATGTCTTCGAATTTTTGGTTCTAGAACATGCAATTTCTCACGATGTTTTCCTTCACCGTTTTGAGAGCAGTGGTGATGAAATAATTTACACAAAGCAAAGCGTCAGAATTCGAACCTACGAGCCAAAACTTGCTAGTGGTGGCCGTTAACACAAGGCTTCCACTGCTCTCAGATTATAACAGGGATTCTATCAGGTTGATATTATTATGCATAACAGGCATAAAATTAGGGACAAATCGCTTGAGAGTAGTATCTTGGGACACATTTTGGTGTACCGTCAATTTTCAAGCCGATCGGCTTATATGAAAGTAGGAGCGAATTTGGCTATAAAATATTTTGATCGTGTAGTAAAATGTTATCTAAAATACCTAGGTGTCGATGGTTTTATTAACAATTTGAGATGGTTGAAAAATGATGGGATTTGAGCTAAAATGTGGTGGCTAGGTGAGGGTTTCAAGATGACGCACTGCAGTTTTTTTTTTTGTTTAAAAATCTCACTTTGAAATTCGAACGGTGTCTCGTTGTGAATCCGCGATGATTTACTTTAAAAACAAATGAGTTCGATTTCGAATTGTGTGCGCTCACTTGAGTGAGGTTCCAAGTGAACTTTACAGCTCTACAGGGCTAATTGATTAGCTCTGTAGACCTATTATAAAAAAAAGTTCACTTGAACTATGAAGGAGATGTCAAAGGTGCCATGAGGCCAACTTATGTACCAACGCCTTTTATTTAGCAAATTAAGCATACCAATTTTTCTATAGATTCTATTTTCCAAAAGTTTTTCATCAACAAAGTAATATCCGCCAGCCAAGACCAATGTCTCTCTTCTTCTGATCTTGAACTTTTGAACTATAGCTTCATGTGTGTAACAGAAAATAGATTTCTAAATTTCAAAAAATAATATCCTACGTGGTCTAATACCGAAATCCCATGATCCGCGATTTTGCAGACGGACACCGACTAGCCCGGACGACGGACCGTGGGTAGGTGTGCGTGCGGGGTATCGCAGATATCAGAAGTTCCTCGGTGCGCGGTGCGTGGCGGTCTGTGGTCGTCTGCCATG
Source organism: Lithophane semibrunnea (assembly GCA_947363905.1). Taxonomy (NCBI): domain Eukaryota; kingdom Metazoa; phylum Arthropoda; class Insecta; order Lepidoptera; family Noctuidae; genus Lithophane; species Lithophane semibrunnea. The sequence continues at coordinate 5,856,222 of OX376213.1, read as the reverse complement.
CGTGTCCGTCTGCAGTATTGCCGATTGTGGGATTCTACCATTAAACGTCGTCAAGCACTTGATTGAGACATCATAAGAACATTAATGTGGCTTAGCTATTTCTGCTAGTACCAAGGTGATTTAAAGTTCACATTTTATAAGGCTTCACAAATTAATCAATCTGCCTAGCCTTTTCGCAACTATGTTGGGGTCGGCTTCCAGTGTAACTAGATGCAGCCTAATACCAGTATTTTACGTAGAGCGCTTGCCTGTCTGACCTCCTCAAACTAGTAACTGGGTAATACGATACCCCTTGGTAAGACTCGTTGAGACTTTCGGGCTACTGACTAACCGTAACGACTGTCAAAGATCTACGAATGACAGCCGTGTCTACCGGCTTTCCGAGGCATGGAGACGTCTTAATATTTATTAGATGCCCACCTATCAACGAACCGACTGCGGCAAGTGTAGCTTCACCTTCGATCGACCCTTGCGGCTGTTATTATTTAGCCTCGAACCCCTTATTAATAAGGCTTCACAAGTAACCTTGCTTAGGTTCGACAATGTTATTGTGGGAAAGGCATAGGAAAGTTTCCAATATGAATCGTATATTTATAGGACCATGATTGTATTTGCTTTAGATTGAACAGCGGACGAACTGAGCAATATTATCAATCAATCAATCAACTCAGCCTATCACAGACAACTGCTGGACATAGGCCTCTCCCAGGCTGTGTCACAACACCCTGTTGTCCGCCTTCTGCATCCAGTCCGTCCCAGCCACCTTCAAGGTCGTCGGTCCATCTAGCTGGGGGGCGTCACATGCTACGCTTGCCGATATACGGTCTCCACTCCAGGGGTGTGATTCCGTCCTGCCAGGGTTGCGGGTTAGTCCGAAAGGGATACCGGGACTTTGGCAACAGGCAACTGAAGGAACACGGGTGGGTTTTAGTCAGTAAAAGTCTGACACGCCCTTCCGCTCCGCCCAAAGCGGGAGAAGTCATTGGATGAATTCCCACACTCAAAAAAAAAAAAAAAAGGGTTGTGATTCCGTAAGACTTCATTCTAAACTTCGAATCTGAATTTGCTGTGAGTTTCTTGATTGGCATTCTAAAAACTCGGTTACACACTAGCGCTACGTGTCAGTGAGATTTTGACAGATAAAGTATGAGAAGAAGTGGCATTCAGTAAGGTAATTCCCCCGTCACTTCGACGCTCACTTCGCACTCGAACCCGAACACATTTTGAACCTTATGCGAAGTGAGAGTGAATGCAAGTTGTTGTTTGAATTCTACAGAATCGACGTACAGGACTCGTTTGCTCCATCGGCTATCGGTCCTAATCGGTCTGTCGGTAATATTTTATAGTACCTACCTAGTAACAAAAGTATCTCGCCAGAATAATCCATTTTCATAATTTCTTAGACACACAATGCCCTGTCAAATAGTGTTACCATAATGTCAGACAGATAGGTACACACGGCTACACATCAAGCTATACATGTCCAGTTTATACTGATCTCGCATTGTATAGAATTTCCTGAAATGCGAGGTCAGCTTATGCTGGAAATGTATAGCTTGATGAGTAGCCGTGTGTACCTAGGTACTAATATTTTCTTGACACAAGTGATATTGAAAATAATACCATCCATCTTGAATTTTCTGATCTACATAACATGTACTTAGCGTGAAGTGTAACCAGATGAGGCTGAATATGATTATTTTACATGAAGACAGTTATTTTGTTGGTTTTATGAGTTACTGGCTTTTCCCGCGGCTTCGCCCGCGTGGATGTCAGAAATGATCCCACGGGAACGTACAGTCACGAGCAAAAATATGTATACACTTAGCAAAATTCAATAACCATTTTTTCGTGGAATAACGATTGCAACTTTGAGATGATACCTATTTCATAATAATATGGGTTCCAAAATACTGTGTTCGTTATAAAATAAAATTACAATCAATACAGTAGGAGAAAATCACGTTTAAAAGTTGCTAAGTGTATACATATTGGTGCTCGTGACTGTACTACCGGAATAAAAAGTATCATAATTATGTCCTATCCCATGTGCCAAATTTCATCCAAATCCATTCAGCCGTTTTAGAGTGAAAGCGGAAAAACCAAACAAACTCACTTTCACGTTTATAATATTAAGTTAGGATATCCATACTAATATTATAAATTCGAAACTGTCTGTCTGTATGTTACCTATTCACGCCTAAACCACTAAACGGATTTCGACGTTTGGCAAGGAGATAGATGGCATCCTAGGGAAGGACATAGGGTACTTTTTATCGACTTACCCCGCGGGTGAAGTCGCGGGAAAAGGTAAACAATATTGCCATTTTCAAGTTACAAAAAGTTTTTCAAAGGAATATTAGCAGCCCTTATTCCGAATACCTCTTCAATCAATAGAGGGTGATTTGCTTTTAGGAATTTATTATTTATTTATTTTACTTGTTTTTGGTTGAATTTACACCTGCTTGTAAAATTTATCATAACTTTTCGCAAAATTGGGGGTTTCTTAAAGAATCTATACTCCATTTGAAATAAGATTATAAAAAACAAACCTTTTTTTTTTTACTTCGTGTAAAAGAGCATTATCTTTCCTCTCAATTTTGAGTATATTATTATATAGATACCTATAGTGTATTTATGTTTATATATTTAAGCTTTATGTATTTATTTAAGTACCTATATGTTAATTATCTTGCGTATATGTGTAGGTATATTTGATATTTTTAGTTAAGACTTCGCATAATCATGTTTTTCTCTTCTTGTTCTCACACACTATTGTCTACATTTCTTTCTCATTTCTCCTTTCGCAGATCTGCTGGAAGAAATTTCTTAAGAAATAAGCAGTACCTTTGTACTCATATTTTAATTATGTCGTATCTATTTTGTATTTTACTGTGTGTACATAAATAATAGAATAAATGAATAAACCTTTTTACAGTCCATTCAACCGATTTTGATTTCTTTACCTTAAATGGATAAGGATGGCTTTAAAAGAAAGAAAGGTTACAAAATACCAATTGTCTACAGCAGCTGCCATTTATCATGCCACCAACGCAATAGAAGTCAAACTCAGTTGAACGGACTGTAAAAAAGGTTTATTTAAATGTCTAATCTTATTTCAAATGTAGTTTAAGTGACTTTGAATCTAAGTCCCCCAAAGCCTTAATGAAAGTAGGTAACCTACCTACTATAAAACCTACTATCTACAAAAGGATCGTTGAAACTGACGCTAATGAGTATCCGACTGCTTCGAACAAAAGCGGCCATGATGGCTAAGATAGATCTACAAGTCTAGTCTAAAGACGATAGCAGTTCCAGACAAATTAAAAATCCGGAGTCACACGTAATCTGATCGATTTATAATAACACGACGTGTGACTCCAGATTTTTCTTTTTTAACTTGTCTTTCTGTGTTTATACTTACCTTTTTACTAGGCTTTAAAAAGAAGTTATAACAACTAAAACCCAACTTGTCATAGATGGGTTTTAGTTAATGTCAAAGACATAATTTTTATACTAGAAATAATAATAAAATAACATGTCATGCCTTGTTATATTAAAATTCCAAGCCGCACTATAAACCGTTGGTATTCAAAACATACTTCAAATTAGAACATAAAGGCTCTTACATACAGGCGCGATTCGCCGCGCGACGCGACGCCGCTGCATTGTTCGCCGTGAAGTTTTCTCAGAAATTGTTTTGTTAAAATTCGCGTCGCGCGGCGAATCGCGCCAGTATGTAAGAGCCTTAAAACTTTGCCTGAACTAACTATATTGTAACAATATTTTGATTTAAAAGAGTGTCCGTGGAGTTTCTTGCCCGTTCTTCTCCATAGGAACCTACTACGCTTTGGAAAGCTTCATCTTTTTGACTGACCGACCCCTTGATAGTTCAAAAGTACCTGTAATTGCTTTATTTAAAATAAATGCTTTGAGTTTAGTTTTTTTTGATACAATGTGTTTAATTATTTTTAAATTACCATTATTTTCGACGTTAAAAGAAATTACTTAAACTATTGGCGCCTTGGCACCTTTTCTCCCCCGCTCAGTCTCGCTCTCACTCAGTCCACAATCAGTATCGTGCGAGCGAGATAAAAAGTGAATTTGAGCCGAGGTATTTATTTATTTAAAAAAGCACAGCCACATCACATATATTAAACTTATGATAGAAATTACTAATGTAAATAACAATTACGGCGTACATAACATTGAATAGACAATATGTTGTTGCCTTGCAGTTTAGTATACTAAACTAAAACTAAAAAATAACTGAAATAAACACACTAAAGGACTAATGTTTATAGCAATTACGGCGTACATAACATTGAATAGACAATATCTTGCTGCCTTGCAGTTTAGTATACTAAACTAAAACTAAAAAATAACTGAAATAAACACACTAAAGGACTAATGTTTATAGCAATTACGGCGTACATAACATTGAATAGACAATATCTTGCTGCCTTGCAGTTTAGTATACTAAAATAAAGCTAAAAAAATAAACTAAAAAATAACTGAAATAAATAAGAAAAAAAAATGTACTCATATTTTAATTATGTCGTATCTTTTTTTGTATTTTACTGTGTGTACATAAATAATAAAATAAATAAAAAATTAAGAAATTAAAATTAAAAACAACTTGTATTATGGACTTTTGAAGTTTCGTTTCTAGGCATTCTGATTCTTTGGCCCAAACAAGATAAATTGAATGGGCTATCCGTCTTTATGCTATCAAACTGTATTCAACAAGTAATGTTTGTAATATAAGTTAAAGGTTCACTTGTTGATCTTTGTAACGGATACTGAAAGAAAATATCAACTGGTACTTAGCTTACACGTTGTAAGGTTGTTTTTTTTATGATTAAGAAATAAAAAAATAAAGAAAATACGTTTATTTGCGGCATAGATGACGCTAAGAAAGGACAAATACACGAAAAATAACAAATTGGGAGAAAATATGCGTCACATTCACGCAAAACGGCCATCGCTCAGCATAATGCTGCGACCCTATGCGAGACAGAGTCCCAGCGCTGGTTTCTGGTTGGATTCTGGCATCAAAATCAAAAGTCATTTATTCAAAGTAGGCTGAGAATCAGCACCTTTCGAACGTTAAAATTGAATAAGACAGTCCCCCAATACGGCCACCCTTCACAGCTTCCTAGTGCTTTAGCTGGGAAGAAGAAATGGCGCAACAAATTCCCCAGCAGCACAGCTGTCTGTTCATCTTGCCAGCTGCCCCTATAGCACTATAATTATTGGTAGTGTATTTTCATCTGTCAATCTAGCAGTATTTAGGAGAAAGGAAAAACATGAATCTGGAACTAATGTCTCGAACTGTCTCGTTAGTCTAGTGGTCGTAAGTGCTACTGTTGACCAAGAGGTCCTGGGTTAATTCCCAGGTCGGACAAACACTACTAAATTAACGCCCTACCCTACCTCAAATTGCTTACCATGATCCTCCGTTATGCCAAAAATACTGCAGCATTAATTTTGAAATATGTTAAAGTTGAAGATTAATGCGAGGAATACTTCTAATTATATCATGAAACTTTGCATATTAACTGAACTAACTATAAAGCAGGTCTTATTATATTTTTTATTTTTAATTACCATTATTTTCACCGTAAAAGGCAATTACCTAAACTATTCATGGCTTGAGAGGCGCCAGCACCCCACTCCGCCTCGCTCTCAGGCCGCGAGTAGTATGGTGCGATCGAGATAAGGGTAGGGCCTTATCACTTCTTGGCATTAAGCCAAGTAATTGTTTAGCTCGAGACAAATCTCTTATTTCTTGAAAACAAGCCGGTTTAGCCGGTCCTTCGTTCTTAATTTTGTTGCTCGTTCAACAAGTGCTGCTATTTTTTTACAAGCTTGCTCTATTCGTATGTCTTTCCGGTTACTAATATTGTCCCCCATTTTTCAAGCACTTCCTGGAATCCGATTGAGCTGAAACTTGGCATACTTATACAACTACCGAGACAGTTTGATAAATTGATATCATGGAGCAGGTCTGGTGATTTAGCCGGAAGGTGGCCATGGGAAAACCTCAATCAAACAAGATAGCACCATCTTGTTTGGACTCATTGGTTATGTATTGACAAGTGCTTTCACACTAGGTGGTGTTCAGGGCCTGATGATGGAGCAAGAAGGTGGCCATGGGAAAACCTCAATCAAACAAGATAGCACCATCGTGTTTGGACTCATTAGTTATGTATTGAGAAGTGCCTTGACACTAGGTGGTGTTCAGGGTCTGTTTAGTTCATGAAAAGCTTGTTTTAAAAAAAAAAAATCCTTATATTTTATATGTGACACGGTTAGACGCAAGCGTGTCAGGTTGTATGTTGATTTAATTATGATTTGCGGCCGTATCAAATATTTATTATTGAATTATAATCATAAAAATTATCAATACGGCGATTATTTTTTATTCGATCGCAAAAGGAGCGTTCTCGATTATTTTTTCATTGCCCTTTACTAGAGTTTCTATCTTTGTTAGAGGTTATCGTATTCATAAGGCTTTATGCCTTGTAACAGCTCTTTAAGTAGTGGTGTGACTGTCATACTGCCAAGTCTCGAGTTCGAACCCAATGCACGCACCTCCGACACTTCGTATTCATGTGCGTATTGTATAAATATTACTTGCTCCAAAAACGGTGAAGGAAAACATCGTGAGGAAACCGGCATGCCTGAGAGATATTTCTCGACCGCATGCGAAGCCAAGCCAGAGGCCCATTGGCGGCATAAAAACTCTGACACTAGGTTACTCACTAACTACATGAAAAGAAAGGATAGCTGTTTCATTTTCTGGTTTTAGTTTTCTTTAACACAATAATATCTCGCCTGAATGATTCTCCGCTGGGGTAGACTGAGATGTGACACCCACATTAAGTCAGATAATAAGACCCTTTTTAGAGGCTTTTTGTCAAAAAATGGGTACAAATCCAGACTCCGGACTGCTGACACTGAATTTCATAATAAAAAAAACTTCTTGCGCGACTCAGATATTACCCAGGACTCCATCATGCTCTTAACATCAGTTCGAAATTCGAACGTTGTCCCTTAACATCAGATCGAAATTCGAACGTTGTCTCTTAACATCAGATCGAAATTCGAACGTTGTCTCTTAGCATCAGTTCGAAATTCGAACTTAGTCTCTAAAAATCAGTTCTCAATTCGAACGGTGTCTCGTTGTGAATCCGCGATGATTTACTTTAAAAACAAATGAGTTCGTTTTCGAATTGTGTGCGCGCACTTGAGTGAGGTTCCAAATGAACTATACTGAATAGCAATAAGTATAATGGTTACTATGACACTGGTTATTTTAATGTTGGCAATAAGCTAACTGTTTCGGAAACTTTTAGAGAGGATTTATAGCATGGGTGTAGATAAAATTATTTACTTACCGAAAAGATTTCTACGGAATGAGTTCAATATCAGTCTTTTAATTAATTCTGAAATAAAAACAGGAACAAATTGGAAACACGTTTCAGAAAAATCGGATGAAAAAAGAAAAAAAATATTAGAAGACTTTCAAATGAAACACGTAACTCGGATAACTCGTGTTTCAATGGAATCGGTAGTATTATAGGAGGATTAAGTTATATTGTAGTTTTAATCAAAACATTGAAGAATTACGGACACGTTTTTTATTTAGCACGAAGTTAAGATACCGACCTACCCAAACGTCCTTTCTTTGGTATTGTTCGTCGAGTCGTTGAGCTCCTTTAGTTCTGAGTTGAGCTCCACTATTACTGACAAATGCTTGCACTGACTGGACAGGTCCACTCAAATCTGTGTGGTTCTTTCCTCAAAAGACCATTTCAGACTCTTATCTACGTGGTCCTCATATGGCCTGACCAAGATTATGTCTGGACTTTAAAGGAGACGGTGACCTCTGAGTTTGTTTCGGCCTTTCTTCTCAGAGTAGTCAGATAGGAAACGCCGACCTCATCTAGCTTATTTTTACAACTTTTTAATATGACGTGTAAAAGTGATTCCAATATCCTATTTACAGAATAAACAATTTCATTTCATTTCATTTCATTTCGATATCCAAGCTGGCAGTATCATCACAACGTTTATATTGTTTGTCTTTTCGTATATAGTGTGTATTTATTTATGCTTACACATATTTATATGTAACTAGCTTCCGCCCGCGTGGTATGTCGATAAAAAGTAGCCTAGTCTATCCTTTTCCAGGGTTCAAAGTATCCCCATACCAAATTTCATTCAGCCGTTTTAGTGTGAAAACGTAACAAACTAACGGACTCACTTACGCATAATATAAAAAAAAAATAAAAAAAAAAAAATTGTTTATTTCAATTACAAACGGGTTACAGCAAACACGATTTGGAGGTCACCTTTTAAGCAATGAGATGCTTGTGTTAGGTGACTCCGCACTTCCTCTTAACATTAAACAGTGTATGCAATTGAAAATAAAAGAGAATACAAAAATACAAAATACTGAAAGAAATATAACAATACAAAAAGTATACCGTAGCGCACTTGTGTGGGGTTTAAGGGCTTATGTGGGGCACATTAGTTAGGATAGCTAGGATTTGGTTTATCATCATCATCTTTATCATCATCATCATCAGCTTTTCCCAACTATGTTGGGGTCGGATTCCAGTCTAATCGGATGCAGCTGAATACCAGTATTTTACATGAAGCGACTGTCTTTCTGACCTCCACAACCCAGTTATTAGGTAATACAATACCCCATGGTAAGACTGGTTGTCAAACTTTCGGGCTTCTGACGACCCGTACCGACTGTCAAAGATCTACGAATGACAGCTGGTACCAACGGCTTAACGTGCTTTCCGAGGCACGGAGGAGTCTCGGTATGTAAAGATGGTCTCCCATCCACGCGGCAAGCGTAGCTTAACCTGATCAATCGACCCGTGCGGCTGTTATTAATCATTTATTTATAATAATTATTTATTAATATTTCCTAACCACTTAATAACTCATAATATATTCTTTCTACGCCACATAGCTATTGCCACCTCGCACAAAATAATAAAAGGGACCATCTTACGAACAAAACATTTGCACCAACTATATTACATAACAGACAAATAAAAGAACCGTATAATATGGCCACGAAAAATACACAAAACCAACTGTAGCTTCACATACCTGCCGACATTTCTATATGACCGGGATAACCAGTTTTACCTGACCCCTCATTTTGTACCAGGACTCCCCGGAAAACTCTACGATTGTACTGATTAAGAGAGGGGTCAGAGGTCTTTTGTACTGGTCGTTGTTGTGTTAGGCACATGCGCAGAATTCCCCCGTAAGGCCAGTTGCTGTAAGCCGGTTCTACAGCCCGAACGCTTATCGCTGTACCCGGGAACTACAAAAAAAATTTGAGAGAGAAAATACTCGTGAGTGAAAAAAAAAAACTGAAAGTGTTAGTTAAAAAAAAAATTATTTAGTTATTTTTTAAAGTGTTGTTATTTTGTGTAAGTGGGTCAATGCACCTGTTGACTACGGCGTAGCTGCGTAGGTGTGTAGCGTACTACGGGGTGAAAAATAGTAACAATTTCGTAGCGGTGTAGCGGCGTATGCTTAAGCGCCTTTGAAGGCTCTTTATGTGAGAAATAGAGGTGTTTAAAAGAACATAGGTAGGAATTATTTTGCTGTACATTTTCAGGCGTAATATTGTCAATTTTTTTTCTCAATTTTGTCCCAAAAAAAGACGAGTATTAATACCTTGATTGTTCGTATAAAACTTATTTTGGGTATGAATCTATTCATTTATGTTAATAATGAAAGAAAAACAAGCTCAAATAACTGACAAGTTGTTTTAGAATAAATGGCATCTAATTTCCTTTTTTGCCGTCTGATAAAAGGCGAAAATAGGTTTAAAAAAAAACTAATTTGTGCCTCGACATGATGAAAACCACCTCCGTTTTTCAGCGGTTAAAAAGAAAATTGTATGTATTTTTGAGGTCTTCATAATATAATAATTACGTTTTGTGATTAATTTGTGTATGTACTTTGAAATACCTAAAACGACACAACTAAAGCTAGGTATAATATTAACGTCACCCAAGCTTTGCCAATGTTCAGGTATAATTAAATAAATTACATAGTCACAAACATAAATTACATGCAATATGATAAGCATGCAATAATGGAATAAATAACATTAAAAATATGTTCACATTTAACGTAAAAATTCCATGACCATTTCATAAAAAAACAAGTGAATACATAATCACAACATAAATTAAATGCATTATGACGGGCATGCAATAACATCATAAATAACATTAAAAACGTGTTCGTATTTAACGTAAAAACAACTTTATTCATAAAAAAAGCTGTTATAATAACAAATTTTTCCTATAACAAAATTATACTACGGAACGCTAAAATTACACTATTTTTATCCATTTAGTCAGCATGTTTACGCAGCATTCTCGGTTTTTTTTTGTTTTGGATTTTAAGCTGAGATGGGATTCTTGAAGTTATTATATTATTGAGAATGTCCGGAGTTTCTTGCCAGTTCTTCTCCATAGGAACCTACTAAGCTTTGGAATGGGCAAGTAGCTTCATATTTCTGATCGACCCCTTGACAATTCAAAAGAAAATAAAAATTCAAATTCACTAATAAATGCTTTGAGTTCTATAGATATTTTCTAAGTCGAACTGATATAACAGTAACTTAAATTGCCATGTCAGTCAGTTTAAGTTAAATAATACAATATTTCCCACAAGTAGCAAACAAACATTGTTATAACCACATTATTAATGGTAACAAGCTCATTAATTTTTAATGATCTTGTAACTACAAGATCATTTATAGTTAGTCATAGTTTCGTTATTAATTAATGTTACGTAATACGTCAAAGACAATGTATGTTTTAGCTGATGAATCCTGAACGGAACTTCGAAATTCGAACGGTGTCTCGTTGTGAATCCGCGATGATTTACTTTAAAAACAAATGAGTTCGTTTTCGAATTGTGTGCGCTCACTTGAGTGAGGTGAGCAGTGAACTTTACAGATTAGTATCATAAGGTCTGAAATCGCTTACACGCAAGCAAGTATGGTGATGCCATAATTATGTATAGCAAGACAATTAGAGACTTCTAATGATGCAATTGAAAATGTGTTCTATATAAATAACAATAAATATAATTCTACACCACGCTCAGTTTGTTTCGTTTTCAGTGCAATATTTTCCTGAAGAGAGTTAAAACTTCATTCGTTTAAAAGCGTCTTTGACATTGGAATGCTTTTATGGTTTCCTTTTAAAAATAGTTTATCGGAGAGAAAAAAAGTAATGATATTGTTTAAAGTTACTATACCACAAGGTTTTATTTAATTTAACTAATTAATAAGTATTTAATTTACAATTTTAAATAAAATATACAATCAAACACTAAACAATTTTCTAACTAATCTATACTAATATTATAAAGCTGAAGAGTTTGTTTGTTTGTTTGAACGCGCTAATCTCAGGAACTACTGGTTGGAATTGAAAAATTAATTTTGTGTTGGATAGTCCATTTATCGAGGAAGGCTATAGGCTATATAACATCACGCTACGACCAATAGGAGCCGAGCATAAATGAAAAATGTTGCAAAATCGGGAAAAAATATTCCTTTTTGAGAGCTTCTGTTGCGTGCGCTGCGTAACTAGTTTAAGTTACGCAAATATCATGTATGATGAAATTGTTCCTCTTTAAAAGTTCTAAAAAAAAGTTCGCGACAGCATATGTCTATCTTTTAAGATTGACTCACTATAACCATTTTTTATGGTAATCAAATTTTTTGGAAACGAATGCATTATTTGCGAAGGAGTTTAATCAACATAATATTAATTCTTATTCAAATAAATAGTTTTAACATCAAGGGTATTTATGTAGCAGCAAAATACTTTTTAATTCATTCGAATCGGACGTTTAATTTCGAAGTAATCATGATTATAAAAATGCAATATGCGAACCGTTCGACGCCGGCGCGTTGTTCCCTATGTTCGCGAGGAGAGGATGGGCACTCGGGTAGACCAAGAACTGGATCCGGGGCACAGCTAGTATTAAATAAAACTGACTGTACAAATTAAAGTATTTATTAGTGTCCGACAGAAACAAGATTTTAAGCAGATACCGCCGATTCAGCTACTCTTCTAGTTTCGGCCAAAACCGAAATGTATGAAGTTAAGAAAAAGTTTAACTAATTAAATGAAAAATTTAAAATGATAAATGCTTTGAGTTTTGAGTTTTCTATGTGAGAGGCTGTAATCCATAAGTTTGCCATACAAAACCTGTCAAACCATTGCCATGTTTGTAAATTAATAGACTTATGCTCAAGGCCGCTTGCTACCCAAAAATATTTTACAAGTAACCATATTACTAATATTATAAATGCGAAATGAGTTTGTTTGTTTGTTTGTTGCGCTTTCACGCTTAAACGGCTGAACGGATTTTGACGAAATTTGGCACATGGGTAGGCCAATAACTGGAATAGGACATAGGATACTTTTTATCCCGATATTCCCACGGGATCGAGACTTACGCGGGTGAAAGCGCGGGGCGCAGCTAGTTTTTTATATTTCTTTATAAAAAATATCGCGTTTTATTTGCATGGCATGCCTTTAAATAACTCTCAGAAAAATTAAACACAGGATGTTGATACTAAATAAAAAATATTTCAGTCTAGCCCACAAAAATGTGAAGAAAAAAAAAGGTATTTTTCACAAACAGTAAAAAATACTACTTACTAAAAACGAAACTCGCTGTAGTTCGTTACTAAAAATAAAAAAGCGGCCAGGTCTGATTTGGACTAGCACACGAAGGGTTCCGTAAAATATTTTAAATTTATTTTTTTCCTAATTCTTTAGTAAAGAAAAATTCATGTTTCTTTAGGAAGCCTTCTTTAATTTTTAACTTTATTTTATTTTTTGTTGCTATAGTAGTACACACTCTGTGAACATTTCAAGTTTCTACCTATTACGATTCAAAAGATACAGCCCTGTGAGAGACGGACAGACATTAAAGCCTGAGTAATAAGGTCCCGTAGGCAACTTTTGGGTACGGAACCCTAAAAACAGGTTTACACCAATTTTATAACTCAAGATTTTTTTCATTGCGTAAAATTTTCAGTTAGGAATGAATTATTTGAATCCGAATAACCTTGAAAGACAAAAGATCTTTAAAAAACTTTATTAAAATGTGAATGGCTTTATTAACCAACTTTGATACAAAAGATGATTCTCAATTATTTTTTATAGATATCCTAATACTTTTGTATGTCTAGTATATTTGATAGATTTTTTATTATTTTCTTCATTTTAAAAGGTTTTATTTACACCAGTGCCAGTGAAAAAAAAGGGCATGAAAAAAACACTTTTAATTTTTAATTTTGCAAATCAACATCCCCATTTTTTTTTAAATTTATTCGTCACAATAGCTCAAGAGTCCATAATATGTCAGCTCAAATTAACTCTTTATTGCGACTGAGAGAGCGAGACTAAACGGCGGGGAGAAGGCTCCAAGTCGCCAATAGTTTAGGTAATTTCTTTTTACAGCGAAAATAATGATAATTTAAAAGAAATTAAACAGATAGTATCTGCTTTATAGTTAGTTCAGTTTTTATGCAAAGTTTCATGATCTAATTTGAAGTTTTTTTTGAATACCGGTTTGGAGGTAACTATGGATTTTTTTTATCTATACAGAAAATTTTATGGAATCGTGTTTACGTCCCACATAGTATTTAACATTAATCCTCAACTTTACCATACATACATAACATAACTTACATAATCAGCCCATGTTCCCACTGCTGGGACACGGGCCTCCTCTCTTCGAGAGGGAGTGGGCGGGTTGGTAGATGTCACAAATCTTCGAATTTTTTGGTTCTAAGACATGCCAGTTTCCTCACAATGTTTTCCTTCACCGTTTTGAGAGCAGTAGTGAGGAAATAATTTACACAAAGTAAAGCGCCAGTCTGGTCTCGAACCCAACACCAACGATTCGTAAGTCGGGGCCGTTATCATTGGGCCACCACTGCACACTTTACCATAGTTATATTTATTTTAAAATGAATGTTGCAGTATTTTAGATATAACGGAGGATCATGCTAAGCAATATGAGGTACCATTGAGAGTCAATTAAGTATCTTAAGTATCTTGGAACTGCCCTTGTGAATGAGACTCGTACAAAATAAATTGAAAAGTAGTGCTATTCTGTATGAGGACTTTGTGGCTAAGTAATAACAGCTGCACGGGTCGATCCATCAGGTTAAGCTACCCTTGCCGGGGTTGGTCCGTGGATGGGTGACGATATTTACATACCGAGACTCCTCCGTGCCTCGGAAAGCACGTTAAAACCCTTGGTTCCGGCTGTCATTCGTGGATCTTTGACAGTCGTTACGGGTCGTTAGTAGCCCGTAAGTCTAACAACCAGTCTTACTAAGGGGTATCATATTACCCAGTAACTGGGTTGTGGAGGTCAGATAGGCAGTCGCTCCTTGTAAAATACTGGTAATCAGCTGCAGTCGATTAGACTGGAAGCCGACCCCAACTTAGTTAGGAAAGGCCTAGGCAGATTGATTGAGTGCTATTCAGTAAAGTTCACTGCTCACCTCACTCAAGTGAGCGCACACAATTCGAAAGCGAACTCATTTGTTTTTAAAGTAAATCATCGCGGATTCACAACTCGACGGCGTTCGAATTTCGAATTGATGTATAAAGAACGCTTGCTTGTTCAACGCATCCATTTTGTTTTCGTCTCATAACTTCTCTGAACCATTAATGAAGCAACAAGACAAGATGTATCTTGAACCTCTTTGAAAATATTTATGTTTCCCAAATTGTATGGAATATCTAACGCAAAGTAAATATGGTAATGGTGGAATTTGCATGAGAATCGTTCTAATTTTCTTCAAGTTATATACATACAAGAACATAAGAGGAATGTGTTATAAAGGTTGTTCAAAGAACATAATGATTTCACGCCCCTTTAGGCCTTCCGCATCCAACTCTTGCCTGCTACTGTGGCGGCATCTACATCGCCACATGCGAACTACGCATCAAAGACCTGACGTCACATAAAATCCTGCATCACGCAAATGAAATGAAATTGTTTATTCTGTAAATAGGAAATAGTATATTAAAGGATATATTAAAAAAAAAAAACTTGATGAGGTCGGCGTTTCCTATCTGACTACTCTGAGAAGAAAGGCCGAAACAAACTCACGAGGTCACAGTCTCTTTTACAGTCCAGACATAATCTTGGTCAGGCCATATGAGGACCATGTAGATTAGTGTCTGAAATGGTCTTTTGAGAAAAGAACCACACAGATTTGAGTGGACCAGTCCAGTCAGTGCAAGCGTATTTGTCAGTAATAGTGGAACTCAACTCAGAATTTAAGGAGCTCAACTCAAGCTCAAGCAATTAGAGTTTACCGCGCGATGGACATATTACATACAAGACTCCGCCATCAATCGTTGGGCAGTTGCCCGCCAGACACAACACCCGTCTGGTCGGAGGATCCTCCCTTTTCTATACAGGATGAGTGAACTTTACACCCTGTTCCTCATACCCCTAAACTACTTTGTTCGATCTCTGAGTCTGAAAAAGTGTTAATGAGCTTATCCATTAGGAAAATTTCCATAATTATCAGATGGAAGTCTGGATTTGTGCCTGCTTAATGGCAAGCCATACTGTGCTCGCGTGGTGGATTACGGCCCTCTCAGAGAGAGGAGGCCTGTAAGCAGTGGGAACATTATAGGCTGATTATGATAATGGCAATAGGCTCACCTCCTATTTCGTAGATCTTATAAAACACTAGGGACTAGCCCCTGCTTTGTACGCTTTCTTTATTATAATTATGTTTATTATTTATTTTATTTTATTAAAGGTTTTAAAATAAATTCTATACGATGGTGAAAACCGCATAAACATCTTCTAAACTTCGCAGTTTAGAAGAACAACGTGGTCACACAGATAGACACGAAATGCAACATTAATTTATGTGTATACAGAGTGTATACAGAACAACTTTGAAAAAAAATATCAGCCGTTCATACATTAAGGTCGAAATAGACGCTTTGTACGGGACATACTGGACTGATATTTTCTCTCGATTACGATGTTGTTCCCATGGAGAACATTTTTCAGTTTGATGATCTGAAACACACCCTTAACCGTCCGGTACCGACTGTCTAACATACCAACATTTGGCTTCACCTTTCTGATACACCCTTTATACAGGGTGTAAGGGTAAACAGCATTGTCTCTGGTAGTTGACTAAGATATTAAAATAAATGACTGAGTCACAACAAAAAAAAACATAATTTTCATTAAAAGATTTTAAAAAGTTTCTATCCGACACCGTCCGCAAATTCATGGATATTCGCCCGAAGTCGCCGCCCCTCCTACCTACCTACACAACATAATGAATAAATACACAATAGGGGTCGCAATCGCGGCCGGTCAGGTCACGTCCCGCGCCCCCACCCTTGTTGAGATGTAAGTTCGTATGGTGAAATACTCTTGTGGTAAAATGTAGATTTTCTTTAAAAAAAAAGGTGGAATTTACATTAATTTCACGTTCTTTATATGAAACCAAACCACTGGTTTCAAGGATAACGGTGTTTACCCTAACACCCTGTATAAAGATAGATGTAGAAAACCGGCGAAATAATAAGACCCACATACCTCTACCTACCTCTTGGAAAAGTAGGCGTAATATTATGAGATAAACAATATATTCATTGTTCCATGCAAATACTGAGACTGAACATCTTGCAGTTTCCTTCAAAACGCGTTGGATTTAAACTTCAGTCATAATCCCTTCCGGGGTTAAGC
Organism: Lithophane semibrunnea; assembly: GCA_947363905.1. Classification (NCBI taxonomy): domain Eukaryota; kingdom Metazoa; phylum Arthropoda; class Insecta; order Lepidoptera; family Noctuidae; genus Lithophane; species Lithophane semibrunnea. Next base: position 5,839,398 of record OX376213.1, on the reverse strand, counting down.
AGCACTCTTTATTAAGGTGTTCATCTGAGACGAGATTATGTAAATAATAATATTACATTTCTTAAGGCCCTACCCTACCTCAAATTGCTTAGCATCTTAGCATGAACCTCCGTTATGCCGAAAATACTGCAGCATTAATTTTGAAATAAACATAAGTATGTTATGTGCGATACAGTATGGTGCGAGCGAGATAAAATTTGAGGTAGGGTAGTACCTTAACTAGCTGTGGTCGTGGTTCCGCTTGCGTTTTCTATTTTGCTGGAACATGTGAACTTTACACTTTTTTTTTTTTTTGGTAATTATCGACCGACACTGAAACACGTGACTTTACTCATCAAGCAACTTTTACTATGGCACAAAACCTGAATCGCGAAAAAAAAAACAGTTGTTCCATACATTGACCAAAATAGCATTGACCAAAATAAAATTGGCCAAAATAGCATTGACCAAAATAACGTTGATCAAAATAACATTGATTAAAATAACATTGACCAAAATAACATTCACCAAAATAACATTGACCAAAATAACATTCACCAAAATAACACTGATCAAAATAACATTCACAAAATAGCATTGACCAAAATTATATTGTCCAAAATAATATTACATAACTTGAGATAGAACTGAATATTCCAATGCCTTTTCCCTGCAAAATAATCGAACCTATACAATAATATAACCTACCGGACCTAGGAAAAATATAGATCATTTATATCTCGGCAAAATAAATGTTTCCGCAGACCACAGATAATACAACAATACATCCTCACACAGCTTGTTTGAGATCAATAGAGATAGACCAACTGTCAATCCTACCACAGATTATACAGAAGGTCGGGTCCGTACTGTACTCTGAGCAAAGACAGGCGCACGCACACATAGACACGTATAGTCACATCTTAACATCTTAACGCCTTGATTCCCCGATGGGAAAGGCAGAGGTGCTGCCATAGTACACCCATATTTTGCCAGTTATGTTTAAGTCCCATGTGACAGGGGGCGGTGCACTTAAATGGCAGTGGGCAGGGCACATTGCTCGCAGAAGATATGGCCGATGGGGCCGAAAGTTTCTGGAGTGGCGACCGCGTACCGTAAGACGTAGCGTGGGAAGGCCCCCCACAAGAAGGACCGATGACCTGGTGAAGGCCGCGGGAACGCGCTGGATGCGAGAAGCACAGAACCGGTCGAAGTGGCGGTGCTTGGGGGAGGCCTATGTCCAGCAGTGGACGTCTTTCGGCTGAAATGATGAATAGGGGGCGAGCCTATCGCCCCATACAATAAAAATAATCTTAGATTACAATAAATAATCAAAATCAAAACACCCAATTTGTAAGTAGCACTACAAATTGCCATCCACAAGTACTTTTTCTGATCCATTTGTCCACATATTTTTCTTCAGACACTTTTGGAATAAAGTTGTACTGACCGCTCACTAGAACTTGTCCCTTGTCGTCATTTTGCCACCATTGCTTTTCAAGCTTAGTTTCAATACAAATAGAGTACAAAATGGGCACTGACAGAACAGTGCTACCAATCGCGTCATGGGACAAGTTATAATGAACACTTTGTACGTACGGCGAACTCAAATGCCGGTCGCGAGTGCAGCTGCACTCGCTGTACGTAGAGCATGTCTATGAGTGCGTGCGTTTTAGCTCATTGTATGGAGCCGACCTTCTGTAATATTCTGTGATACTACCCCTTCTCAAGGCGATTGTAACTCGCTTCCTAATCTCCCGATTGGCATCAGAACATGTGGAACTAGCTACAATTCTCTTTTTATTAGATCGTACGGTATTAGATAACAATTTTATTTTACAGAGACAATTTCATTAAAGCTTGTAACACACATGCTGGTAATTTTTCACAAAAGAATGCAATTATCTTGTATTAACTAATTACCTTGTATGCCATTTTGACATTCACCGGTGTTCATGGAGTTTCTTACCCATTGTTTTCCATAAGAATAAGGAGCTCATGGCTAAGTAATAACAGCCGCACGGGTCGATCCATCAGGTTAAGCTACGCCTGCCGGGGTTGGTCCGTGGATGGGTGACCATCTTTACATATCGAAACTCCTCCGTGCCTCGAAAAGCACGCTAAGCCGTTGGTCCCGGCTTTCGAGGATCGTTGACAGTCGTTACGGGTCGTCAGAAGTCCGAAAGTCTGTCAACCAGTCTTTCCAAGGGGTATCGTATTACCCAGTTACTGGGTTGTGGAGGTCAGATAGGCAGTCGCTCCATGTAAAATACTGATATTCAGCTGCATCCGGTTAGACTGGAAGCCGACCCCAACTTGGTTGGGAAAAGGCTAGGCAGATGACATGTAGAAGTATTCCTTAGATGCAAGTATAAGCGTGGCCAATAGCTAGTTTTAAAAATAAATTCCTTTTTATTTGTAACCCAGTTTTAGTTTTTCCATTGGCGAAGGAATCTTACAACTAAAGCGTAATTCCTTTGTTTTGCGCTTTATTCGTCGGATATGTATAAAATAGTTCACATTGTTCTATGTCTTTCAGTAAATTATAATGGTGCATTCTTTCGCCCGTGGCGAGTTTCTTATGTTTTTGAACTGTTTGCAAAAGCTGCAGGAATGTAAGGAATATTTTTCTTATCATATATTTTTCTTACTATACATTTTTCTTATTATACATTTTTGTTATTATAACTTTTTCTTATTATACTTTTTTCTTATTATACATTTTTCTTATTATACGTTTTTCTTCTTAGACTGCCTCATTGATGTAATTGTGGTTGCAACCACTACATCAATGAGGCAGTCTTAAGGTCAAATCTTAAGGTCGTAAAAAGTGCTAGTGTAATTTTTTTATAATAATATTATTCTCTATGGAAGCCCGAACACTGGATTTGTGTCCGATAAATGGCAATAAACTCGCCTCCTATAACATGAGAACTAAATTTCAAGCAGACATTTTATATTTTTATTTTATACATTTTAAAATATAAAATGTCTTACTCGAAAATTTTTTGACATTTGCAAAGGGGTCATTTGGTTATAAAAATGACCTTTCATACATCCCCTTAATGGATTGTCGACATATTACCAATAACCCTGTATAACTGGCGAAATGAGGGTGTATTATTATATGTATGCTTTCCCCCCTTCGGGAAAAAAGAGCCGTGAAAGAAAATACAGCGAAGAAATAACGCTAACATAACATGAAATTCGCTGTATTTCTTATTTCTCAATAAAACCCTGTCAAAACTCAAAACTTTAAATAAAGAGCTGCCACGCTAAAAAATATACAGTATAAAGTTATATTAAAATTACCTAGTGACGATTCCACCTGGAGAATTTCATTTATTATGGAAAAACAAAAGTTTTTAATTAATTTATGGCAGAAATGTCACAGAGGGGAGAATTTATAATTGTGTAGCCCTGGAGCGACACACGCGAATATTTTTTGTCTGACATCACGACTAAATTCCCTGAAGGTATAGGCAGAAGTATATGACTGTTTGGCACACCCACATTTCATTAGTTATGTTTAAGTCCCATGTAATAGGCGGCGAGTGTATCGCCATTAATTGGACACAGACCCTCAGAGAATCCGGACTGCTATTAAGAAATTCATGATGGAAAAACTCGATAACAGTTCGCTCAACCTGGGAATCGAACCCAGAGGCCCTAGACAAAGTGACATTCTATCAGCGATAACGATGATGAAAAAGGCAAAAATGTATAGGACTGACATAAGCTATCGAAAAGCTTATGTCAATCCTGTTGAAAGTCGTTGTAGAATAGGCTGGACTTTACGTTCAGAAGTCGGACTTTAAAAATCTGAAATGATAATGACACGTTGAAATTTACATATCTATGGTACTTTTGGCGCGTGCCCAAAATTAGAACTAACGCCGCCGTCTTGTTTTTCAATACAATTTCTGTAACAATTTAACAAATGTTAACCAACAACGCCTCCCTGTCAATGTCATTCAGGCGCCAAAGGGTCTTTGTAACACTGCATAAAGAGACTGGCGCACAGATATGAGTAACACAAACGACGAACATTATTTCGGAGGGGCCTGTGGCTAAGTAATAACAGCCGCACGGATCGATCCATCAGGTTAAGCTACGCTGGCCGCGGTCAGTCCGTGGATGTGTGACCATCTTTACATACCAAGACTCTTCTGTGTCTCGGAAAGCACGCTAAGCCGTTGGTCCCGGCTGTCATTCTTGGATCTTTGACAGTCGTTACGGGTCGCCAGAAACCCGAAAGTGACAACTAGTCTTACCAAGGGGTATCGTATTAGTCAGTAACTGGGTTTTGGAGGTCAGATAGGAAGTCTTAGCTGCTATGACTTATTTTTGTTACTTATTTTTTAATTGTTTTTATGTTATAATTGCGGACGCTTTTAACGTGCTTTCTACATTGTTCTCACATGTATAATTTCAACATAAATGATGTAACCAATATATTGTAACAATATTTTGATTTAGAAGAGTGTCCGTGGAGTTTCTTGCCCGTTCTTCTCCTTATGAACCTACTACGCTTTGGAATATTCATATTTCTGACAGACCGACTCCTTGACAATTCAAAAGTGCATGTAAATGGTTTAATTGAAATAAATGCTTTGAGTTTGAGTTCAGTCGCTTTTTGTAAAATACTGGTATTCAGCTGCATCCAGTTAGACTGGAAGCCGACCCCAACATCGTTGAAAAAGGCGAGGCAGATTGATTGTCATTTGTATGCATACCCAGAATTATTTTATCTTCATGCCACAGACAAAATAAGTTCCTATAAATTCTGGCGGCTTTTTCTGAAACTGTAACATAATATCATAATTCTGTGGAAGATCCGTCTCATGAAATATTTTTCCAATACTCGATAAAATATTGGGATTAAGAAGATTACCCACTTTTCTTCTGACACAGTATTTTCTTATCTTAGATACGTCTTTACGTCTATTGTGTACTATTCCTAAGAGAATTTGGAAATTTCCTTTATAACAAGTTTATTTTCCGTGTGATGACGTATTTTGTAAAGAGGCTATGTTTTTACCTGACTACGGCGAAGAAAAAAGGAGGGTTATGATTTTGACCGGTATGTATGCATGTTCATCTGTTCCCTCATATCTTCTAAACGACTCATCACAATTTGACAAATGAGGTATCGTTGGAAGCGTCTTGATCATCCGCTGGTTGTAGGCTATATGACGTCACATTAAATTAAAAATGGCTTCCTCTAGAGGACATAAAGTCATGAACTAATTTGTGTTAATGTTCGATAAGATGCTGTAATTATAGAATCTGTCTTACCTTGTCCCAACTACGCTGGGGTCGGCTTCTAGTCTAACCACTTTTCATTAGCTAGGCCTTTTTTTTGCCGATCTATTAAATAAAGAAGCATTACCCCTCTTCTGAGGTAGCTGAGTAAAAATAAACAAGTCTTTACAGTAATGAGTTCGATTCCCAGGTAGAACATTTAAACGTAGGTACGGTTTTATGTAACGCTATTAGGTGCAATAAAATTCTTCTCGATAAATTGGAAAGGTTTACCTCAGGGTATGATTCTGAACCAATAACCTACCTACTTTTATTTCTACCTAGTAGTTAACCTAGGTAATTCTCTAAAGATGATGAGATGATGAGATGCAGGAAATAGTTTAATGATACCTATTTGTTGATGAAACCGTGAAAAATTTTGGAAGCAAACGCTTTGCGTTTTGTTAAGCATTTTGAAAACATCGTCAAGTCTTCTCGTCACCAATCCCGCAATGTTTGAAGACCTTAGTCTTAGTGCATCCAGCAGGCGTAGCATGGCGCTTTCTATCTCTACGAAGAACAGACATAACTTTTTCTATACGAGGTGACAGTTCGTTTCTTCATTTTTGACATCCACCGTAGAAATCTTTCTACAATCTGTCATTTTGTCTTTCATTTCTAACGATCTTTGTCTAGGTCTTTTTGTAGGTAGACTATTTCGGAAGAAAGTTTTCTATCCTTAATGTCAAAATCACACTGACAACCGATAAATCCTATGACAAAACAAATAATTCTGAGTCGAATTATGTAAAAGAGTGAATTTCGTAAAAAGGGCCGTTGACTCTGTCTACTTTGTCTACAAGAAACGTCATTTTTATCTACTCTTCCGTCGACAAAACGGTGCTCATGCTACGCCTGCTGCACGTTATGACATACGGTGCCGAAACGTGGACACTGACAGTCGGGCTGGTCCACAAATTCAAGGTCGCTCAGCGCGCTATGTAGCAGGCTATGCTGGGAGTCTATTTGAAGGACGAAATCAGGAATTAAATTATCTGGAAAAGAACCGGAGTTACCGACATAGCCTGCAGAGTAAGCAGGCTGAAGTGGCAGTGGGCTGGCCATGTTTGTCGAAGGACCGATGGCCAGTGGAGCAGACGAGTCCAGAGCATCATGCAAGGTACTTGCATACTTTTGTGCAAGCAACAGGCACAGTTACGTGCTTTAGTTTACAAAACATTAGAATAGCATAATCAGCCTATAATGTTCCCACTGCTGGGACACAAACCTCCACTTTTCGAGAGGAGTGGGCAGTAATTTAACAAGTGGCGCGGGGCCAGTGCGGGTTGGTAGATGTCACATGTCTTCGAATTTTTGGTTCCAGTACATGCCAGTTTCTTCTTTCAGCCTATAATGTTCCCACTGCTGGGACACAAACTCCTCTCCTTGAGAGGGAGTGGGCAGTAATCTACCATGCAGGCCCAGTGCGGGTAGGTAGATGTCATATGTCTTCGAATTTTTGGTTCCAGGACATGCCAGTTTCTTCACCATGTTTCCTTCACCGTTTTTTGAGCAGTGGTGGTGAAATTTTCACAAAGTAAAGTGCCTGCCTTTACTTTGTGTAAATAATGTTATCACTACTGAACCACCACTTAGTTCGAACCCACGACCTACAACTCGTAAGTCGGGGCCATTACTACTAGGTCACCATAACTGCTCATCATCATCTGCCTAGCCTTTTCCCAACTATGTTGGGGTCGGCTTCCAGTCTAACCGGATGCAACTGAATACCAGTATTTTACATGGAGCGACTGCCTATCTGACCTACACAACCCAGTAACTGGGTAATACGATACCCCTTGGTAAGACTGGTTGTCGGGCTTCTGCTGACCCGTAACAACTGTCAAATATCCACAAATGACAGCCGATTTTTGAGGGTGGGAAGAGATTGGATGATTTCCCGCCCTCAAAAAAAAAAAAGGACTAATGGCTTAACGTGCTTTCCGAGGCACGGAGGCACCATCATTGCTCTTAACTTAAAACACTATTGAAGTTAGAATTTTATCATTTTAAATTTCTACAGACTCGTTAATAAAATTATTCCCAAATGATTTCAGCAAGAATGTTGCGGTTTTCTAAATGAAGCTTCTATATTCCCGAAACGTAGCTGAACGCTTATTTTCGAGTTGTGGCATAACACAAACCGAATTTGAGTAAACGATTATTTTATTTAGAGAACCTTTTATTTTCGATAAAAGCCTTAAAGATACAATTTTATTTACCTACTGACAGTTTTTGTTTGTGTCATGTCAATAGACAGCAGTGAATGTGGTGGCCCAGTGGTAACAGCCCCAACTTACGAGATATAAGTTGTGCCGCAAACCCAGCCAGGCACTTTACTTTGTGTAAATAATTTCATCGCCAATGCTCTACTACCACAGTTTTAAGTACTATGTTACTAATCCTTTGACAGTCGTTATGGGTCGTCAGAAGCTCCAAAGTCTGACAACCAGTCTTACCAATGGGTATCGTATTACCCAGTTACTGGGTTGTGGAGGTCAGATAGACAGTCGCTCCATGTAAAATACTGGTATCCAAGTGCATCCGGTTAGACTTGAAGCAGACCCAACATAGCTGGGAAAGGGCTAGGCAGATTGATTGTTATTTATGAGTCTTTTCAATTATCTTGTCAGTGCTCTGTGCAGCTGTTTTCAACGTTTTACTTGTCCAGTTTCTGCTTACAAAGTATGTTTTTAAAAAGTTCTGCTACTACGCGAAGGCAAACATTTTCGTCTATGTGGGTAGAAGTTTCGATTCCAATCTAGTGTCTTACTAGTTTATCTGACCAGTATTTCCTACCAGTGTATCTTACCAGTAGATCTTACCAGTGTATCTTACCAGTAGATCTTACCAGTGTATCTTACCAGTGTATTTTACCAGTGTATCTTACCAATATATTTAACCAGTATATCTTACCATTATATCTTACCAGTGTATTTTACCAGTGTATCTTACCAATATATTTAACCAGTATATCTTACCATTATATCTTACCAGCCAGTGTATCTTACCATTATATCTTACCAGCCAGTGTATCTTACCAGTATATCTTACCAGTGTATCTTACCAGTATATCATACCAGTATATCTTACCAGTATATTATCTAACCAGTAGATATATTTTAGGTACCGGTATATATTACCAGTATATCTTACCAGTAGATCTTATCCACAATATAGCTACCTACCAGTGTGTCAGTACTTACACCTACCTACCTCTTTGACCACATAACCACCAACCTTCGAATTTCGGCTAGCGGTTGCGGTTTACGCTCACGCTGTTCTATAATTCATCTCTCGATTTTGAACGATCGACTGGCACATTAAACTAAGTAGTGATATTCTGTAAAGTTCACTGCTCACCTCACTCAAGTGAGCGCACACAATTCGAAAACGAACTCATTTGTTTAAAGTAAATCATCGCGGATTCACAACGAGACAGCGTTCGAATTTCGAAGTGATGTTAAGAACATTTATAAACATCTCTTCGAAATTCAAACGTTGTTTTACGTAATCTTTTAATTCTTCTACGCCTTGGATTCTTAAGAAAAATCGTTTCCAAATACAAAACCTTTTTGTCACCTTAATGTCAAATACTGGTGAAAATGACAGATTTTTTGACGGCCCCTAATGAGGTAACCGTTTTCCTAGGAAACCACAGCTTCACAGTCCGGTCTTCAAGATAATGGGTTCCTGACACCTGTCAGTTGGACGATTTCTCATAGTAATAAAGATCAAATTCGCAAAACACATATTCGTTCGTATGAAACTGACAGGTGTCAAGAACGCATTCTTTCTACGGCTGGACTTTAGTAAATAATAATATAGTAATAATCATATTTTTAAGTCGGAAAAAAAAAACATAATTTATTAGTAAACAAGTAAACAAGAAGATTGGACAAAATAATGGAATTTGTTTTTTTTTTAATCCCCACAATGACACTCGGTAGACTGTCCGAGCTGTCCCGGACCCTCTACAGCAGCGACGCGGCACGCTTCCGTCTGATCGCTGCGAAGCCATCAGTGTGCGCATCAGCAAACATTCCCGACGCACTGCAAAAGCGTGGCAGCGGGACCAGCATCCTGAATGCATTGTTGTATTGAACTCGAAGAACATTGATGGCTTTCTGCGTACAACTTGTCCAGAGACAAACTAAAGCAAACCTCAATACTTAGAATAATAACGCATAGAAGCCGCGTCTAGAACAAAACACGAGCGATATCTTGTGTCCACTTCATTGTCTTTGCGTGCGTGAGCCGAATGTGTCTACAACGATTGTGGGTAACGGCCTGGTAATAGTTACCAGGCCGTTACCCACAAAAAATGGGAAAACGCACTACTATGTTGCTTTTTTGTTAAACAAAAGTTATAACAAAGTTGAAAGCAATGTGGGTACTTTTTCCTCACAAATAGCAACACTGTATTGTGATAAGTTAGGTCATTAGAATTTTTGTTTCATGGTCGATTTACGTAAAAATTGTGTATAAAATGTAAGTACTTACTTGTGAAATGTAATTTGATCATTTTTTTTTTAGTTTTCCTGAATTGCTATGACATCCCTTCACGCTATAAACTGTCATTTTAAATTATTTATTGCAAGCTGTGTTCGATGGAACGTGATCTTGAGTACTAACAGCTCGCCAAGAGAAGGGAGCCACGATGGCTCCCTTTTAGTTGCCTCACTTTCGCACTCGTACTAGATTTCTATGCGTTATTATTCTAAGCCTCAATAAATATCTTTCTACCCGTAAACAGAATAAATAAATGTATTAAACATCTATACATATACATCATGCGTCGTTTTTCCACGTGGTGACAAATTAACATCGTAATCACAACGACACTGTGGGGTGAAAAGTAATAAATAATTGTCAGAAAACATCTGATACGGCTTGTTTATTCCAACATCCTGTATCCATTGAATTATTGATAAGGGATACAGTGAAAGCCTTTTAAAACCTGCCTTCTGGCGTTTAAAATATTTAAAAGGGAAAAGGGATTTTAAATCAAGGAATAGGGATTTTTTTAAATGGCCTGAAATGATTTTGTAGTGTGAATTTAATTGCTTTAATTGTTTTTGATAAACTAGAGATTATAAATGGGGAATTAATTTAAAAGTAATTAGTACCTATTTAAAATCGACATACATTTGTTTTTAAATTAATTACGTATTTTCATTTTTTTTCGATCGTCGATTTCAGACTTATACAATGTGGAGACGACAATACAACAATAAATGAAAACACTGGCAATAGTAATTCATAAGAATATTTTGGAACTATCAAATAAATCCTAACATTGAAATTAAAAAAGTCATATTTTCAAACAAACTAAATAGTAGTGATGGGCCGACTATGGGGTTTGCCGATCTTTGACTAGCTATCGTAACTAAACTATTAGATATATTTGACTATTTTTTGTATGTAGACCGAGAACGTCATTAAAGATACGGATTTTATTTCTTGTCGTATTGTCGTCTCCACCTTGTATAAATTCTAGAGTAAGTAAAAAAATAAAAACATTTAACTTAATAATGACCATGTTTGTTCTTCTTTCATTAATTATACAGAGTAACCAAACGAATAATGATTTGATTTCGGATCGAATTTAAGCTCAGAAAAAATATACATAAAACTGTATATTTTATGTATTATTTTACTCTGCAGGGTAGCAGTAACAGACACTAAAATTTTATGTGTAGCCCCTTGTAATCTGTTAACAGATTGGAATACAATATTGAACATGGAACTATATTTGAATGACAAAATAAAAAATGAATTCGAACTCTTGTTAGGCAATCAAAATAAATTGGGAACTATTGTTATCCTAATTGATTGATAATGCTATTGGTAATAATACTCGTGAGTAAATAATCGTGAGAGTTGGAATGCCGACTGAAGCGAAAACTTAAAACAATGAAATAAAAGTGTTTTTTTTTTTAATTTTGATTTTTAAAATAATTGTGTAAAAGAAATACCAATTTAAATATAATAATTTTACTTTCACTTGGCCAAACAAAAATTCTACAATTATGTACGTTTGCTCTCTACGTTAATTCATTTCAAAATAAAAGTATAAAGGTTATCCTTCACCATAAATTCAGTGATGTTTTAGTTTAACTTCAAAAGGATTCTCGTGAAAGGATGTGTAAAAACATTAATTTAAACTACGCAATCAGTAGTACAATGATTTAAATAAAATCACTTCGAAATTCGAACGCTGTCTCGTTGTGAATCCGCGATGATTTACTTTTAAAACAAATGAGTTCGCTTTCGAATTGTGTGCGCTCACTTGAGTGAGGTTCCAAGTGAACTTTACAGAATAGGACTAAGTACTGAACTATACTTTAGTTTTAGTCCGTTACCATCGTTAATAAAAAGGAAATATAATTTAATAAATTCTTGTTACCTACTTCAAGAAGGTGTGTCATATTATATTATTACCGAGTGTCTCTTAAGATTATGACAGCTAACCACCTTATAAGTGAAATCATCTGGTGAAGCGTGGGTGATGTTAATATTACTTGGCGGAAGGTTGTGTAACATTAACGTTAGAGAGACCTTGAAAATGTATCTTCGAGGGTGCAAATGTAGGTTTAGTATAGCGTCAAAAATATAGATTTAGTAAAAAGGGCTATTCAAAAATTTACCAAACAACAAAGAAATTAATTACATAGCACTTGGATAAAATTCTTGACAGAGTGACAGTTTTCGTGTGTGTTTTAAAACCACCGAGGTGTTACTATTTTTTTTATTTTCACACGTTTCTTCATAATATCAAATTAACAGAGAATTATTTTCGACAACAGCGCAATTGCCATAAATAAAAATAGAATAAAATTAATTCATTGTTGTCAGTAACATTTCAGTTCTCTGAGTTGTTCTAATTTTGAACAGTCTGCTCGTTTTACATCGTTCTTTATGCTGAGTGCATATTATAGCCGCGGCGGGCCACACCGCAACGCAGGAATTTTTGCAGACAGATTCATATTTCGAATTTTAAATTGAACTGCTTCCACTCCACCTATTCTTAGTTGTTCTAATTTTGAACAGTCTGTTCGTTTTACATCGTTTAAGACGACCCACTGACCCGTTCCTTTAATCTAAGTGCACATTAAAGCAGCGGCGGGCCACACCGCAGCGCAGTAATTGTTGCAGACAGATTCAAATTTCAAATTTTAAATTGAACTGCTTCGACGTCAGTGCAATGAGACTCGCGCCCATTTGGGTGGGCCGCGCCGCAATGCATTGCTAAAATACTACTAGATCACTTTTGTAAAAAAATACGTCTGGCGAGCGATCCGCCAGTGCGCTGTATTGCGGACCGGTGCGACCCGCCTGTAGTGTGGGCTCAAACAAAATGTACTAAAGAGATGTAGGAGTATTTTTGCAATGCGTTGCGATGGGCATATATCTAACTAATCCAATCTAACTAATATTATAAACGCGAAAGTTTGTAAGTATGTATGGATGGATGCATGGATGTTTGTTACTCTTTCACGTGAAAACTACTGAATGGATTTGGATAAAATTTAGCAAACAGTTATTTTATAAGATTACCCAGTTACTGGGTTGTGGAGGTCAGATAGGCAGTCGCTCCATGTAGAATACTGGTATTCAGCTGCATCCGGTTAGACTGGAAGCCGACCCCAACATAGTTGGGAAAAGGCTAGGCAGATGATGATGATGAGTTATTTTATAAGATTAGATAGATTAACACATAGGATACTTTTTATCCCGATATTCCCACGGGATCGAGACTTACGCGGGTAAAACCGCGGGGCACAGCTAGTAGGCTATATAGGCATTTGTGGCTTTTTTAAGGCACATTTGTATGCAAGAGGTGTAGGCAATTTATGCAGGCTTGTGTGTTGAATTTGCGGACATCTTTCATGCAACGTAAATGTAGCGGGAAAGTGATTAAACCTGGATTCGTGACTAAATAAGTAGTGTGCGGGTCAATTATTCCTCGGGACTCAGAACCAATCAAGAGTAGTGTTGTGTATTTACACTCGCGACAATCTAAGAAGTCCGTTTTGACGTTTCGTTCTCGTACATTATAAAACGTTAAGCCTTGAGAATCAGTTTTAAGCAATGTAGATAAGTCGTCGATTACAAACTCTCTAAGTATGTTAAATCGATATGTCTCGAGAATCAGTTTATAAGAAACCAATTTTTTTTTTTCATCGCTGCTCTAATCATTTTTATAGCTGTCAAAAGGGTCTTCTTAGATTGTCGCGAGTCTACGAAGAATGGAATTCATAGGATGTCGTCAACTCGTGCAATGACCTAAACAAAATAACCATGATTAAAATAATTGTCAATTTTTTTTAAATGTTGTATGATTTTTTTTACTTAGTATTAGATAAAGTGTCAAAAGTGTATTTTACCATTTTAATTTCCAGAATAAAGCATTAAATAGTAATATTTAATTAAAAACAAATTAAAAGTGACATCAAAATAAAAACAAGTGAAGTGTTAATCCTAGTTTTTTATAAATTTTTTGTGCCTAAAATAATGTAAGAACCCAATAGTGCTAAATGTCTGAGGGGCCGTCTCGACTACCGTCTGCCCTGACCCCAAAATGCAAGCCGCACGAGATGTGGGCCGCTATGACGAGGTCCATTGAAATACTGGTCGCTTTCTTCGAATATTATGCGCAGAGGTAAGATTAGTTTTTTGGTAAAATAAGTACTGAAAATACATACATCCATACTAATATTATAAATTCCAAAGTAACTCTGTCTGTCTGTCTGTATGTTACCTTTTCACGCCTAAACCACTGAACGGATTTCGATAAAATTTGGCAGGGAGATAGATGGCATCCCGGGGAAGGACATAGGCTACTTTTTATCGACATACCACGCGGGCGAAGCCGCGGGCGGAAGCTAGTAATAGATAAGCGAAATTTTAGTATCTCCTGATTTTTATTATTTGTAATTTAAAACTTGTCCCACAATAACAACTTAATGATCTCCTAAAACAGGGCTTCCTCTCTCCTGCAGCCGACCCCAACATAGTTGGGAAAAGGCTAGGCAGATTGATTGAAATAAGATTGATATTTACGATATATTTAGGTCACGCGTTCATGCTAACCCTAGGGCCTTTTTTTTTTTTTTGAATGTGTGAAATCATCAAATTACTTCTGCCGCTCTGAGCTGAGCGGGAAGGCAGTGTCAGACTTTTACTGACTAAAACCCACCCGTGTTCCTTCAGTTGCCTGTTGTCAAGGGTCCCGGTATCCCTTTCGGACTAACCCGCAACCCTGGCATCAGTCCTAGCGGACCCCGTCAATTGTGCTGACACCTCTTTGAGGCGCGCGTGGAACACGACGCGCCATCGACCCGGGCCTGGTCCTAATCGGACGGCGAGCTACCCATTGCTCGCCGTCCGTAACCCTAAGGCCTAAATGAACGATATCAACATCCCTTATATCACTTTAACCCACCCGTACAATACAACTTACCCCATTATAGTCACACTTGAACCCATCACATAGCCAGACAGAAGACAGATCTAATTTAAACACCCTTTAGATAAACACGGCCGTAACTCTACAGAAGTTGTTATTATCTTTGCAGCAAGCGAATAAACATCGTACTGTCGAGAATAAACAGACTCAGAGCACAGTTTATATATGTAACAGTATTATGTCTTCATAGAAAACGTGCTTATAAATCTCAGTGGTTATCAGTACGGAACACTATCAAGTGTGCGGCAGTTACGCACGGACGCTGAAGGTTTATCTACTGAGTGAGCGTGGGTAAATTAATTGAAGGTCACTTCTGAGACAAAATACTGTTAGTTTAATATACTGTGGTCTTAGCTGTATCGTTTTAAGATGAAGCTTTACCTGTGGAGTTAGGTTTACTGAAGGAGTGTAAAGTGTGTTTAAAAGCTTGATATCAAAATAAAAAAGACCTTTCGTGGAACTTAAAAAAAGAAACAAAATTGTCTTTGAAAAACTGTAGTATCATTCTCTGAACATCACTTCGAAATTCGAACGCTGTCTCGTTGTGAATCCGCGATGATTTACTTTAAAAACAAATGAGTTCGCTTTCGAATTGTGTGCGCTCACTTGTGTGAGGTTCCAAGTGAACTTCATAGAATATAGCGCTATTCTATACCATACTGGATATAGTGATAGTTTTCATTTTATATCAGATAGGCAGTTTCACCATGTAAAGTACTGGTATTCAGCTGCATCCGGTTAAGCTGGAAGCCGACCCTAAAATAGCTAAGAAAAGTTTAGGCAGATGACGACTGTACTAAAACCACAGATTAGTACAGATGGTTAACTCTGCAAAATTATTTATATAAAATGCGGCTCTTGCTAGGACACAATAAAGTGCAGGTAAGGTCGCACAGCGTTAATTGCCTACAGTTATATTCACCTAGATGTTGCCTCTCTTACTAGGTATTATATCTTTTGACTACGTTACGCAAAAATTTATAAAATGGTGGATAATATTATAAGAAAGCCTTACGGAGCGACTTAGTCTTGTTCAAATTCAAATTCATTTATTTCTTAACTTATTCATTTATTTCCTAAATTATTTGTTGACCAAGTTCCTAAATCAAGATAAAAATAACTACGTTTCGCTCACTAAATTGGCCCGACAAGACATGTCCGCCGCGTTCTTGTAGTTTCATACCTAAAATGCAGAGTGCACCTTCTGTAGTATTCTGTGCTAAAACTACTATTCTGCAATACGGGCCTTAGTTTGCTAAGCTCAAACTTGTCAAACGTTCCTCTGAGTGATGTTCTATACTAAAGTGACATTCCTGGTTTATGCAGCCGCGCGTCTGACCTTCACGACCCGTAGGGAAATCAGTTAAGCAATACGTTAGCATAATGCTTTACAGGTGTGTTAGTACCTATAAATCCTTTTGACATTTTTTACGACGTTAACGCAAGCGGGGGTGACTTTTTTTATCGTCAAATGTCATGTAGGAGTATCTTACGTCCAATAGGTATGATCCATTCGAAAATTATCTGATGAAAATGTAAACAAAACACACCGCTACCAACAAACGTACCAGAGGATGCCAATTTGTAGTGCTATTTAAAAATTGAGTGATTTCTGACGACCCGTAACAACTGTCAAAGATCTACAAATAGTAGCCGGCTTTCCGAGGCACGGAGGGGTCTTGATATGTAAAGATGGTCACCCATCCACGGACCAGCCGCGGCAAGAGTAGCTTAACCTCATCGATCGACCCGTGGGGCTGTTATTACTTAGGCACAAGTCCCTCCATAAAGTGCAGACACGTAAAAAGTTTTGAATATGACACACTGAAACCAAGCGACCAGAAAAATAATTTTGAAACCGATCCCTAAAGGGTAACTTTTATATCTAATTAAATTAAATGAAAATTCACATACAACTTTCAATAAATACACACATAGATTACGTATTATATATACAATATCATAAATATAACACTTTCTCATTACACACACGCTATCAATAAGGTAATCGCGTGAGGTAGGACTGACACCTGAAAACCACCCACCACGTGTCGGAGTTCCATAATGTAGAAGTAAAATCATATCGTAGTACAGTTTGTCGAAGTTCCGTTTGGTAGTCCCTACCACCTGCATGATTACCCTAATAAAATCGCTACATAAAAAAATACCAATTATTTGTAACAATTAAACACAATAATTAAAATTAAACAGAAGTCTGTATTCCTACAAGAAAAACCATTTAGAAAACAGACTGAAAATTCATAACCTATTTATTCTGATAAACCACCTCTTAGTAACAACCCTAAAAAAAACAACGATGTACCTAATAAAATTGCTAAATAAAAGAAAAATATTTTATAAATAAAGAAAAACCAATTTTTTTGAACAGTTAAATACAATTAAAATTAAATTTGTATTCCTACAAGAAAAACCATTTAGAAAACAGACTGAAAACTCATAAGCCCAATTATTATGATAAACCACCTCTTACTAAAAAAATACAGTGCTATTATATTTCAACTGAACAAAACCATTATGCAATAAGCTTCTTCTAAAACCTGATTTATGTGTTAACTTAAAAACTAGACTAAAAGTCCAGTTCAGAAGTTAGGCCGCAGACTGGAAACTCCGTCCGCGTGAAAAATCCATTAAATGGATTCGGGATAAAGCCGCTTGTCCATTGTAGCCGAGAATCGAATTCCATAAATTATACGTCTACGCTCTGCTCCGCTCCAGTGGATATGGCTACAGTGGAGTGGAGATTGGAGTAATGGCAGGGGTCAGTTTTTTTATATCAAAATTGATCGCCTACGTCTGCCGAAGCGATTCGAGTAACACTAATTGCTATGTGAAGAACAGAGACAGAAAGTTTTATAATATCATCAACAAACACCAAGTGGGTTACATAATGTATTATTGAAGCTAACCCAAAAGCTACCCAACCAAAGTTAATATACAGGGTTACTGGTAAAACACCAACAACCTCTTAAGGAGTCATTGTACTCATCATTATGAACAACTTTTACTATGGGAACAAATATGAAATCGCGAAAAAAAACAGCTGCTCAGTACATTTTTGTTCGCATAACTCGTCATGATGAGTACATTGACTCCTTAAGAGGTTGTTGGTGTTTTACCAGTAACCCTGTATATTAACTTTGGTTGGGTACGACCGCGACTCTTAAGTCGCGGCCGTTACCACTGGGCCACCACTGCTCACCTTTCAATTGCAGCACGTTTCAGAGCTGTGACCGCTCCTATTCACCACACGAACGCTTTTTCGTTCTTGCACCGTGCCTTCGCATTGCTCTGGTCCAATGGACGGGCAGCCTAAAGCTGCCATATTGGTTAGAGTTTTCATTTTAGAATCAGTCATGCAGATCTTTGGTATGAAAAGCTATCCCCTTTTTCTTATCGAGTGCATTGGAAATGGCGAATATTTTATTTATTTATCCGATTGTATTTAAATCGTCTGGTTTTCGTTTGGTTCCCAGTAAAGACAAGGAGTGTTTTGTTAGTGTTAGAAATCTTAAGGCCTTACCCTACCTCAAATTGTTTAGCATGATCCTCCGTTATGCCGAAAATACTGCAGCATTAATTTTGAAATAAATATATGTTAAAGTTGAGGATTGATGCTAGGTCTTATGTGAGGCGAAAACACGATTATTCTCGATAGAAAAAAAATCCAAAGTTACCTTTGCAGAGAATTATAAACCGCTGGTATTAAAAAAATACTTCAAATTAGATCATGAAACTTTGCATGATAACTGAACTGCATAAAGCAGGTCTTATGTGTGTAATTTTTTTTTAATTACCATTATTTTCAACTTAAAAAGCAATTACCTAAACTTTTCGACGCTTTAGAGCCGCTAGCGCCTCACTCCGTCTCGTTCTCACTCAGGTCGCGAGTAGTATGGTGCGAGCGGGATAAAATCTGAGGTAGGGTGCGCCCTTAAGTGCTAGTCTCTAAGTTCATGTAAGTGCATTGAATGACGATTTCATGAAATTTTCATTCCATGCACTTACATGAACTTAGAGAGTTGTCTTGCTGATTCTAATGTTTATAATTCTGTAAATCCATATTTGTTACGAGCGCTAATAATATTTAGATCAACATACAACCTGATACTGACCTGCAAATTGCAAAAAACGTAAGAAAATTTATATTTCGCGGGCCACCCTAGCGCATCCCTCTAAATGCATTGAGTGAGTGTAGATTTTTTACACAAGAGGGTTGTCTATTGTAAAGTTGTGCCCCTTCAAAAGTAAGCATTTTTTTCATTCATTTTTTTCAACCTGTGTGAAGAACCACACAAGTGGGAGTGGACCTGTCCTGTGATTATGCAAATGAAAAAGTCGATCAACACGCGTAGCATAGAAACTGGTTTTGTCTACGGAAGAATAGACAATGACAGATTGTGTTTGTTTATCTGTCATTTTGTCTATTCTTCCGTCGACAAAACCCGTTTCTTTTGTGGTCATGCTACGCGTGCTGGGTAAAGTGCCTGTCGTACTATGGTTTTGTAAGTTCACTTTTACCTAATATATTGGCAATATCTTCACATTTAATCCTAAATCCTTTTCCAAAATTCTGACACAGACAGATTTGCAATGTAAGTGACAAATCGATAAAAACTCGATGTCGAGAAATCTGCGATTTCTGCTAACAACGTCATTTGTTTTTGTCTACTCACCAAATCGCTTCGTGGCTTGGAGGCCAAGTTAAACCGTCTGCCCCGGTTGTCATACGAATATCTATGACAGTCGTTACGGGTTTTCTGAAAGTCTGGCATCTCTGTTAATCAGTAAAGTTCACTTGGAACCTCACTCAAGTGAGCGCACACAATTCGAAAGCGAACTCATTTGTTTATAAAGTAAATCAACGCGGATTCACAACGAGACAGCGTTCGAATTTCAAAGTGATGTTTAGAGAATAGTTTACTTGTCTTAACTTGCTATAGAATTTGAGGATGACCGGTACCAGTATAATTGGGCTATGGAGGTCCTATGCCAGTTGGTACATGTAAAATATTGCAGTTTGTGCGACATTGTGAGATGGGGAGACGACCAAAAACCAGACCAGGGAAAAGCTAGACAAATGGACATCATTTGTACCAGCTCACATGCTCGAACAAAACATAAATATGAATTATGACACTGTTGAAACTTTGGGCGTTTTTATACTGCAAAATTGTTAGAATTTAATGTTGTAAAAACTTGCTGGTCTTGCCTTATTTAAACTAACTGTTCAAGCTGCGCTGGACGTACAGTAGGCCGCTCATAAATGGTAATAAAACCAGTCTGTGCTGCCTTCTAGCTCCGTACTACGCTAGGTAATTTCAAGTTCAAACTGTTACTAACGAGGTGAAAACAAATCAGCTGTTCCCTACATTTATGTTCGCACTAGCTGCGCCCCGCGGTTTCACCCGCGTAATTCTCGATCCCGTGGTATTATCGGGATAAAAAGTATCCCGATATTCGACTTCTAGTCTAACCGGATGCAGCTGAATACCAGTATTTTACATGGAGCGACTGCCTATCGGACCTCCACAACCCATTAACTGGGTAATACGATATCCCTGGGTGAGACTGGTGTTAGACTTTCAGGCTTCTGACGACCCGTAACGACTGTCAAAGATCCACGAATGACAGCCGAGACCAACGGCTTAACGTGCTTTCCGAGGCACGGAGGAGTCTCGGTATGTAAAGATGGTCACTCATCCACCGACCAACTCCGGCAAGCGTAGCTTAACCTGTTGGATCGACCCGTGCGGCTGTTATTACTTAGCCACGAGCTCCTTGTTTCCGAGCAAATATTTCCACAAAATTACTGATGTACAGAATCCGTGATGGCTCTTTTTACATTTTGTATAAGCCCCTTATCATGTACCCATCATATGGGTTGTATATATAATTGAAACCACTGTTCTCAACGCTAGTTATAATATTTATGATACACCCTTACACCGAGGGAGATAAATGATCCGATTATAGCATAACGCGTGTGCTACATAAGGGTGGGCAGGATGGTAAGCTAGTTGGGGGATTTTATTTATATCGCAGTAACTTTTTTAGATTTGTTTATTTATAATAGCTAAGGGGAAAGTTAATTGATTATAATATGTTAATTGATGATTGAATAGTACATTATAAAATACAATAGACGTAGATATATTTTATTTTATTTTTCTCGGTGTGGTAACACGTCGCGTTCTGGTTTACAATTGGTCAATCGTCATCCTGAGGATGCCTCGTTGAGAGGTGAAACACGTGTCGATTTCTTAAAGAGTTTTTATGACTCTTGAAGAATAGTCAAGCGGAATAGGTTACTAAATATATCTGCGTCTATTGTAAGCGAAGGGGAATCCTTGCACTGCTTCGTTATTTCAGCAAAAAGCTTATATAGCTATGAGGAACAGGGTGTAAAATTCACTCATCCTCTATAGAAAATTATTTTTTATTATTCAATTGATGATTTTTTAAATGACACTGCTCTTTATATTTAATTATTGACATTGTATATTTCCATTTTAAATTCTATATTTTTTGACATTTTTATTTTACTGACATGGTTTTTTATTTTTTTTAGTTAAATACATTTTATTTCAATGTTTGCATGCCTAATTTAAGGTAGATTGTACTGGGATCTAAAAAAAAATATGAACACCTTCATTTTATGTACCTACTTTCTTAGCAAATAAACGATTATTTATTTATTTATTTTATTTAAAAGGGGGAATCCTGCAACGAGATAGGTGTTGTCTCTGGTGGGCTACTGCCCGACCATTGATGTCGGGACGTTGTATATATGCTAGTCGTGCGGTAAACTCTACTTGCGCGATGCAGGATTTCATAGGTCACATAGATGGCCGCCACAACCTTTACTCTTTATTACTTTTTGCCGTTTTTAATATAAGTAACTTTATAACAGTAGACATCTTAGTCATGTTTATTTTAGACTAGCTGCGCCCCGCGGTTTCACTCGCGTAAGTCTCGATCCCGTGGGAATATCGGGATAAAAAGTATCCTATGTCCTATTCCAGGTCATGGTCTACCCCTGTGCCAAATTTCATCCAAATCCGTTCAGCCGTTTTAGCGTGACAAAGAAACTCACTTGCGCATTTATAATATTATTTAGGATGTATATATGAAGATGTATATATTCTTCACACCATTTCATTTTATCGTAATGGTTTTCCATCCTTTCCCATCCGTGAATCTCAGAGGGGTCAAAATGATCCATCGCCACGGAACCCTAATGCGGCACAAAATATATTTTTCACAAGATTACATAAGGCGCGATAACTTCACAGGCGGCTGGGTTCCGTACAATAAGATGTTACAAATGTTAGTGCTATTTATCTTTTACTAAGGTACGAGGGTTTTGTTTTATTTTAGTCATTTTTTCTGGTCCCTTATGTGCCCAAAAGTATCTAGGAAATATTTATAATATTTCTATAACTAGGAAATATTTATAATATTTCTATAACTAGGAAATATTTATAATATTTCTAGATTTTACGACAATATTTTTTATATTACTTTGTGTGTGGTCAGTTACTGTTTATTATTTTTAACCGACTTCTTCAAAAAGGAGGAGGTTCTAAGTTTTGTGTTTGTTCATCGATATTTTTTTGAACCGATTTAAAATAGTCTTTTTAGTTCGAAAGTTAGTTTTGCTTGCGTAGATTCTGAGTTAGCTTCAATATTACGTATTTTTCCCACTTAGTATAAGTAGACGATAATAATTATTTGGCTCCGTCACTATTATTTACATAGCAGGTAGTGATATTCGAATTTGTGTGGGGCCACAACTAAAAAGTGAAAAATAAAAACTTAAAAAAAAAAAAAAAACAACCAACTTCACAAAAAAAACACTTAAAAAGTGAAAAATAACTTTATTTTCGGAAGTCGGTGGCAAAAAACAAAAATTGAAAAGCAAAGACACCGACTTCCGAAATTAAAGTTATTTTTCACTTCTTTAGTGTTTTTTTTTTGTAAGTCGATTGTCTTATTTTTGTTATTTTCTTGGTTGGAATATTTTTTTTTTTTTTGGTTGGTATATTGGCGTGTGCTAGCTGACATATGGCTAATAATTAGATTTATGTTATATGTTGCGTAATGTAAATGATTTTGCATACTTTTGTATAGAATATTTTTTTTCTAACTGAACAGACAGCTGTGCTGCTGGGGAGTTTGTTGCGCCACTTCTTCCTCCCAGCTAAAGCACTAGGAAGTGGTGAAGGGTGGGCGTTTTGGGGGACTGTCTTATGTAATTTTGACGTTCGAAAAGAGCTGATTCTCAGCCTAGTTTGAATAAATGACTTTTGATTTTGATTTTGTTCACTTGGAACCTCACTCAAGTGAGCGCACAACATTCGAAAGCGAACTCATTTGTTTTTAAAGTAAATCATCGCGGATTCACGACGAGACAGCGTTCGAATTTCGAAGTGATGTTCAGAGGACTAATACTACTAGACTATACTTTTGAACCTAAATTATGAAAATACTTG
Organism: Lithophane semibrunnea; assembly: GCA_947363905.1. Lineage (NCBI taxonomy): Eukaryota > Metazoa > Arthropoda > Insecta > Lepidoptera > Noctuidae > Lithophane > Lithophane semibrunnea. The sequence goes on along the minus strand of OX376213.1, from coordinate 5,816,130 downwards.
CTGCGCCCCGCGGTTTCACCCGCGTATGTCTCGATCCCGTGGAAATATCGGGATAAAAAGTATCCTATGTGTTAATCCAGGTTATAAACTATCTGTTTGCCAAATTTCATCCAAATCCATTCGGTAGTTTTTACGTGAAAGAGCAACAAACATCCATCCATCCATCCATCCATACTTACAAACTTTCGCGTTTATAATATTAAGTAGGAACTAGGATAGTAGGATTGCCTTTTTTGATCTTGTGGTCGCAAGTGCTACTGCTGAGCATGAGGTCTTGGGTTCGATTCCCATTTCGGGCAAAGTTTCATTGGGTTTTTCCAACAGGAGTTTCTCAGTAGCAGCCCGGGGTCTGGATTTGTGCCCGGTTGATGGCAATATCCTCGCCCGCTATTAACATAACTGGTGAAATGTTAGTGTACCACAGAGACACGTAGCCTTCTAGGATTACAGGCATGATAATATGTTATGTTATACTTATGTATATGTAAAACTGCCCCGTTAGTCTCGTGGTCGCAAGCGCGACTGCAGAGCGTGGGGTCCTGGGTTCGATTCCCGGGTCGGGCAAAGTGTTATTGGATTTTTCCATTAGGAATTTCGTAGTAACAGCCCGGAGTTTGGAAGTTGGCGGTGTGATACCCCCGTGCCTCGGAAAGCACGTTAAGCCGTTGGTCCTACGCCTGATCTCTCTCCGGTCGTGTCGGATTACCGTCCCATCGGACTATGAGAGTGAGGGAAGAGAGAGTGCACTTGTGTCTGCGCAAACACTTGTGCACTATAATATCTCCCGCGCCGAAGGCTAGTCTCCGTTGAGATAGGCCGCCGTGGCCGAAAATACGGTCTGGAGGACTATTATTATTATATGTAAAAACACCTCTACACGTCTTTCCATAACTCCATCCCTGATTTTTATCATCTAACTTTTGCTGCTGATTGTACCTTTCTCATCTTGATAGTAACGTGGGACGAGTTGCAGAATAAAAATATTATTTATTTTGATTTTCTTCAAGTCGTCCTAAATGGGCCGTAGGCATGTAGGACGAGTTGAGGAATCGCTCAACTTGGAATACTCCAAAGTTAAAACAACGCACAAAACTCATTACCTACATTTTATCTAAAGTAGGTATAATATTAAGATAAGATCACACTTAAACGTTTTGGTCGTAAACTCACCCTAAACGTATAAATATAGTCTTGTAACGATAGATAGTCTTTTAACGATAGATTATCTTTTGGGGTAGTGATTACCTACCGGTTCCGATAAAAGATAAGCCGTACATAAACCGCTTTTATTTGAGAGGACCCTGTGTTGCTCTCTGTGCTGCACGGGTCATAATCGGCCTCAGTGTTCCAAGTACTGGGATACAGGCCTCCTCTCTATGAGAGGCAGTGAGCTGTAATCCACCACGCGGGCCCAGTGCGGGTTGGTAGATGTCACATGTCTCCGCATTTTTGGTTCTAGGACATGCCGGTTTCCTCACGATGTTTTCCTTCACCGTTTTAAGAGCAGTGGTGATGAAATGAATCACACAAAATAAAGCGCCTGTCTGGGTTCAAAAAGGAAAAGGTCGTGAGGAAACCGGCATGTCCTAGAACCAAAAATTCGAAGACATGTGACATCTACCGACCCGCACTGGGCCCGCGTGGTAGATTACATCCCACTCCCTCTCACTGAGGAGGCCTGTGTCCCAGCAGTGGGAACATTATAGGCTGATTATGCTATGTGTCTTTAATTCATTATATAGCATTGTTCAAACTGAAACACAGCAATACTGGGGGCCAAGTCTACTAATTTACAAACATGTCAGTGGTCTCACAATGATTAGTTTTTGACAGATATGCCATACAAAGTCTATCAAAAACTGATCATTGTGAGACCACTGACACGTTTGTAAATAAGTAGACTTGGCTCCCTGCTTGTGGCAGCTGAAAAAATGATGGTAGATTCCTCAGACGAACTTTTTTCGAAGAGTTTTCTACTATTCCAATATTTCAACTCGATAAAGAATTCTACTTTCCCACTTCTTCGATACCATGTCGCAATACACGGAAACTTTATGACGTAAGCTACTTTTCCAAGATGGCGGCTACCAGGAAATAGAAACGTCAAATGGTCGCGTCGAAGCCGGAATGTTTTAATTAAGTTGATTCAATGTATGGTCCTGAATGGTTGCATGTGTGTAGTACCTAGTTTGTTTTTACCCGACTACGTATAAGGAAGGGTAATGAGTTTGTGTTATGGCGGTTAATTATAAATAATACGTACAATGTGACATGCTCGCCTCTTATTACGAGAGTCTTTTATGAAACTGGCGAAATAATAGTGCCTTTACATTATACACCTCTGCCTGATACTTCGGGGAATCGTGACATAATATGTAATTTGTAACAAAAGCTCAATGATATTGTTATACATTTTCCAATTTACGTAATTATAAATAAAATAAAAAAATTGCCAAGTTTCCTTTGCACGAAATATGAATATAAAAATCAAAAATGTCGAATTGAAAACCAGTCAATTAAAAAAATAGGTACGTGAATGACGTACGAGGTCAAAGCAAATGACATTGACGTAATAAAAACAGAGATAATGACATAAATTGATGTCACAAATAGCGTCATTAACGAATTGTCGTGTTGAGCCGAACAATTCAGTAATTCCGGCTCGTTTGTTCCAAATTGTGCTAATTACGTCGATTATACTCTATTCGTCCCGCTGTGAGGCGAGTACGTATAATTTTATTTAGGTATTCATACTATGTATAAATGATAGCGTGACGGTTGACAGGGGAGAATGGATGAAGTAAACGTGTTGCGCCGACCACAAGTAACATGGGACAGGGGCAGGAAGATCCTGCCAGGGTTGCGGGTTAGTCCGAAAGGGATACCGGGACGTTGGCAACAGGCAACTGAAGGAACACGGGTGGGTTTTAGTCAGTAAAAGTCTGACACGCCCTTCCGCTCCGCCCAGAGCGGGAGAAGTCGAAGTGAATTGGATGATTTCCCACTCTCAAAAAAAAAAAAAGGGGCAGGATGATGATATTGATTCATACTACCTATGTATTAGGTCCCCGTATACTAAGATAACGTATGCCACTTAGATTAAGCGACAAAAATAAGTTTCGGCCAAGTTAAAAAAATAATAGTGGTAAGATAATTTATGCTAACAAAATGAAGAGTGATTTTGAGGTATTTTTTATGTTTAGAAACCTATAAGTAATAAGGTTTTTTACTATTGGTAGTTGTCTATGATGGTCATTATTCGATATAATACCGAGCAATTGATGAATATTTTAAATCATAGAAGTGGCGAGGGTCTTATTCGTGAGAAAAAAACGCCAATTTCATAGGTGGGGACCCAATATAATTGTATGAGGAGCTCGTGTTAATAACAGCCGCACGGGTCGATCCATCAGGTTAAGCTATGCTTGCCGGGGTTGGTCCGTGGACGCGTGACCATCTTTACATATCGAGACTCCTCCGTACCTCGGAAAGCAAGTTAAGCCGTTGGTCCCGGCTGTCATTCGTGGATCTTTGAAAGTGGCTACGGGTCGTCAGAAGCCCAAAAACCAGTCTTACCAAAGGGTATCGTACGAGTATTACCCAGATACTGGGTTTTGGAGGTCAGATAGGCAGTCGCTCCATGTAAAATACTGGTATTCAGCTGCATCCGGTAAGACTGGAAGCCGACCCCAACATGGTTGGGAAAAGGCTAGGCAGATTGATTGACCCATAAATCATTCATTTATTTCCCCCTAGTTTCGCCTAGAAAACTCTATAACTCGCCCCCGTTGCCACCACAAAAATAAATTCAATAAATATAGCACATTTTCTATGCTAGCAAACTATATTTTCCTTCTAAGCTCTATCGACAACCTTTCACCATAAATTAATAGTGAGGGGCCTTCAATGTTATCGATATTCTATGCGGTGACCCGTAGAAAATGACGTTAGGTAGAGGGGTGACTGGGTCTTATAAATTATCGATAAACATACATTATGACGTGGGTTGTCAGCCGTATGAAGACTTATTCCTTAAATAATGTCACTTTTTTAGTTTGACCTATTTTCGTTGGCGCCAGATAAACTATCAAATACACATGTACATTATAACGACTACCAAACGGAACTTCGACAAACGTTAACATCACGCCTGTATTCCCCAAAGGGTTCTGCAGAGGTGTACCTATAGTACACCTCTGCAGAACCCTTTTCGCCAGTTATGTTTAAGTCACATACGAGTATAAGAATGTAAGCCTACTGCCTTCAACCGGGCACTAATCCAGACCCCGAGTTGCTGCAGTGAAATTCCAGATAAAAAACCCTATAATACTTCGCCCGACCCGTGAATTGTACCCAGAACTCCGCTTGCGACTTTAGGGGTATGAGGAACAGGGTGTAAAGTTCACTCATCCATCATAGAAAAGGGAGGATCCTCCGACCAGACGGGTGTTGTGTCTGACAGGCAACTGCCCAACGATTGATGTTGGGTTCTTGTATTATGTCCGTTGCACCGTAAACTTTAATTGCGCGATGCAGGATTTATGTGACGTCAGGTCTTTGATGCGTAGTTTGCATGTGGCGATGTAGATACCGCCACACGACCACTAGACCAACGAGACAGTTTACACAAGTACCTACAAAATCTCGATGAGTTTCACGGGTATTTGAGCTTGTGGGCATTTTGCGCCAAACCCGTCTAACGAAGTTTACGAAAAAGAGTCATCTTTTATATTCTGGTGCTGTAAGCACTATGTTCCACGTACTTAGTATGTCGATGTCTGCCCGCCTTACCCGCCTACCTTCCCGCTGTGCGTCGTGCGGGCTCGTCTGTGTCCGTCCGCAATATGGCGCACCGTCGGATCACGGCATAATGCTTACACCACACATCCCTCTTATACCGAATTCCACAATCCGCGATTTTGCGGACGGACGCCGACGAGCCCGGACGATGGACCGTGGGAAGGTGTACGTGCGGGGTATCGCAAACATTGCAAGTTCCTCGGTGCGCGGTCGGTGGCGGTCTGTGGTCGTCTGCCGTGCGTGTCCGTCTGCAATATTGCCGATCGTCGGATTCCACCATCTGAGCTGCTGCAATTTCCTTTCACTCATTTTGTGGCCTAACATTTCGATCCACACAAGACAGCAGAAGGCCAATTCTCGTACTTAAAAAACGTTCACATTCCAGGCGCTATCTGTCAAACTTGTCAAAAATGTTGGTAAATTGATTGTATTTTTGACAGATAGCGAAAAAGATACGAATGCGAACGTTCTTAAAAATTACGGGTGGTCTAATGAAGACATTTGTATGATAATACTAAAAGTTTTCATAATTCTGTCGACTAACGGAAAGTCGCAATCCGGCCCTATGATCCTTGAAATGACATGGTATTGCTGTAGATTGGAATATCTAGATCGCTTTTGGTCCCTTAGGGCTAGACCTTAGATAGACATTATTAAAATAAAAATAGGGAAAAAAAAGAAGCTATCGACATTTATGCTTGTCAGCCAATTTTGATTTTGTGAGTCGTGAAATATCGATTCAATATTTGAATAAAATATTAACTATTTGTATTGCAATGAATTTAAAACATATTTTTTTCTAAAATAAATGGCAACTTGTTTTCTGAGTATTATAATCTTGATATTATAATCTTCACTAGCACCTGCGCCCCCTGGTTTCACCCGCGTAATTCTCGATCCCGTCGGAATTTCGAGATAAAAAGTATCCTATGTTCTATTTTAGTTCATGGTCTACCTCTGTACCAAATTTCATCCTAATCCGTTCAGCCGTTTTAGCGGGAAAGCGTAAGAAACAAACAAACTCACTTTCGCATTTATAATATTACTTAGGATTGACCGATATAGTCATTATAACATTAATACCAAATGTATTTTTTCTACATACCAATTACGGAACCCTAAAACAATCGATCAAACAAAATTTTCAACAAAATTTGTTAGACAATTTTCCCGACGAACAATTAAAAAAGAAAAAAAAAAATTTCTTTTAATGTGAACACTAAAGAAACGATCGACACTTTTATGTTTTACAAAAAGCCTTTAAAATAATGGATCTTTCTATATCCTTCAGAAAAACCAATGACCTTAAAAAAATCGACGACTATCTTTGAAAACCTTGTCTTTAATATTTTTACAAGATTCCTAATATATCCGTTGAAATATCCGTTGAATAAATTAAGTCTTATAAATCTTCTGTAATACTGAGCTGGGTTTAATTTGTTCAGAACTAAGCTTTAATAATGTTCTCAATTTATCCTTAGGCTATACACAGACAAGGCGATATAGTGTCGCCCCGTGCCATCACATTCAATAAAAACCAGCCAAGTGCGAGTCGGACTCGCGCACGAAGGGTTCCGTACCATCATTTTATAATAACGAATCGCAAAAAAAATCACGTTTGTTGTTGCTCCGATACAACAAACGTGATTTTTTCACGGTTCATGACTCATGAACCGTGACAGAAAGACAGACAGACAGTCAAACGGACGGACAGCGGAGCCTTAGTGATAGGGTCCCGTTTTACCCTTTGGGCACGGAACCTTAAAAACTATGAATCAATCTCACACGGCGATATCATCGCGGCGATAATTTTAACGCACATGTCTATCGCCGCAACTCTCTCCGTGGAGATGGCGCCTTATGCCGAGATCCGACGAACCGCGATTTTGCGGACGGACACGCACGGCAGACGATCACAGACCGCCACGCACCGCGCACCGAGGAACTTCCGATGTCTGCGATATCCCACATGCGTGTCCACCTTCTTCACGGTGCGTCGTGCGGGCTCGTCTGTGTCCGTCCGCAATATGGCGCACCGTCGGATCATGGCATTAGAGTTTAGACAGATATCGCGCTATGAAAACATTTACGAAATTCGAACGCTGTCTCGTCGCGAATCCGCGATGATTAACTTTAAAAACAAAGTGAGTTCGCTTTCGAATTGTGTGCGCTCACTTGAGTGAGGTTCCAAGTGAACTTTACATGCAGAATAGCACTACAGGCAAGATAGCAAATGTGTCATAGTTTGCGTGGCGGCTCTGCAATTACTCTGAATGTAGTGTAGTTCGATGATTCAACACTTAGGAAGATTGTTTCTGCAGCGGCCATAGAAGTACGTGCAAACGACTATAACAACAATGCTAGTTTCAAGTTTCAAAACTACTTCAGATTCTACTGGGTGTTAGGGTAAACACCGTTATCCTTGAAACCAGTGGTTTGGTTTCATTTTTAGAACGTAAAATCAATGGAAAATTACAACTTCTTTTTTTTAAAGAAAATCTAAATTTACCACAAGAGTATTTCACCATACGCGCTAGGGCAACGAACTTACGTCTCAACACGGGCGGGGGACGCGGGTCGTGACCTGACCGGCCGCGAGCGCGACCCCTATTGTGTATTTATTGATGTGTTGTGTAGGTAGGTAAGAGAGGCGGCGACCTCGGGAATATCCATGAATTTGCGGACGGTGTCGGATAGAAACTTTTAAAAATCTTTTAATGAAATGAATGATTTTTTTTTGTTGTAACTCATTTATTTTTATATTTAACTCAACTACCCATGGTTTGAGTGACAACGGTGTTTACCCTTACACCCTGTATAATGTATCGTAACAGTGTTTTCAGACATAAATCCCACGTCACTGTCGTGAACCAAACTGTTGATTACAAAAATATTATTTTCAAATGGGATACAAACTCGAAACGTGTAGCGAAGCAACTGATCGCTTAACTAGGGCGCGTTCTCACTATGTTGTGACGACAGATTATCATGTCGTATAAGCATCGTGACTTGTGTATTTAAATGGAGGTGTTCACATGTAGGACGACACGATTAACTGTACCACTGTTTCACTGTTAACGATAAATTAATCGTCACGACATAGTGGGAACGCGCCCTAACTGTACCTATTGAGCAATGCGTAACTTTACTTGTACCAGAACTATTTCGTATAATTTTATTTCGTTTATAAAATGTTTTAACATAGAAAATAAAAAAACGTGCGGGGCAGACTTTGGGGACTGCCAATAGAATTGAAAATTAAGTAACGTTCATTCATTTCTTCAATCGTGACGATGACGCGAGCTCCATGTTTTTTGTACACCCAAAAACATTCATTCATTTCTTCAAGCGTGACGATGACGCGAGTTCTATGTTTTTTGTGTTACGAGCGCTAATAATGTTTAGATCAACATACAACCTCATACTGACCTGCAAATAGCAAAAAACGTAAGAAAATTTGAATTTCGCGGGCCACCCTAGCGCATCCCCCTTAACATTCATTCATTTCTTCAAGTGTGACGATAACGCGAGATCCATGATTTCTGTTCACTCAAAAATGTTTGCTCTCCGCGCCTAAAGAAGTTTTCACTTTAAAAAAAAGCAGTAAAATAAACATTTGTCTTGCACAAAGATGTACCTTTTTTTATTCATCTAAAACCACCTAATCCTCGTAATTATTTAAGTGTAGCAATTTCAGCAAACCTATTTGATACAGTTTCATTACATAAGGAAATTAATAGCACTGCATTCCACATAGAGCACGGAGAGGCTGCTAGAGGCGGCATCGTAAACACTTCCCATACCAACCAAGCGTGTCCCTCGCACTGGGACACCAATCAATCATTCAACTCAGCCTATGGCAGCCCACTGCTGGGCATATGCCTCTCCCATATTATTATTATTTTAATTATTGTGAATGTGAGGACTATGTTTTTTTTATTTTTTTGGTTCTCAGTTTTGACGATGGTATGGCAATTTGAGTACTTTGCGGCCTACCCAAATGTCCTTCTTTGGTATTGTTCGTCGAGTCGTTCAGCTCCTTAAGTTCTGAGTTGAGCTCCACTATTACTGACAAATGCTTGCACCGACTGAACAGGTCCACTCAAATCTGTGTGGTTCTTTCCTCAAAAGATCATTTCAGACGCTTATCTACATGGTCCTCTTATGGCCTGACCAAGATTATGTCAAAAAATCAAAATCAAAATATTTTATTTCACATAAGCCTACATGGGCACTTATGAAATGTCAGAAGCTAGGTGCACGGTTCCAATTGGTCGTTTCCTATGGAGAAGAGCCGGCAAGAAACTCCATGGTTACTCTTTTAAAAGATAATTGGCTTTCACAATATTTTTGTATTACAGTGTTAATAGTTATGGGAGGACGGTGTAGGCCTTTCAACAAGTTTCAGGTAAAAAAAAGTCTACAGTCCACTAAGCCTACAACGTTCTCACATTCACAAGGTAGAAAATAATCTATATAAGATAAATATGAAACTACAAATAAAAACCTATTTAAACCAAATGACATGATTGCCATTACTACTGTAACTTAATAATTAACATGTCGGCAAAAGCCACTAATAAAGAGTTGAAATTGAATTGTAAGTATGAGATGTCTGGACTTTAAAAGAGACTGCAACCTCTGAGTTTGTTTCGGCCTTTCTTGCCGGTGATTCCGTCCTCTATGGCATTCCACATGAATTACAAGTACCTCAAACGTGGATTTTACGAATGAGCTGTAACTGAGAGTATTTCTGCAAAAACATGTTTTTATTTTCCGTTTGAAAAATGTAAATGTAAAAGAGCTTATTCAAGCTTCAAGATTATTTTTCTTGGGGACTTTTACATAAAGAATTTTATAGTTGGTTAGTTTTATGATAAGTATTGGTTTTGGGCCGTAAAAACAGCCACAATTTCAAGTGGGTAGTTTCAAAAAAGATATTAGTCACTTCAGTTGTTGTAAAGGCAATATTGCACGGTTACACCGTGCAATGCACAGTGACTAATATCTTTTTGGAAACTACCCACTTGAAATTGTGGCCGTTTTTACGGCCCAAAACCAATACTTACCAAATTGATTTGGTTGATTCATCCAAATTAAAAGGTAACAGTGAACCATGTAGGTATTATTGCCTTAGGGTCAGTTCACACTGAGACGCGAAGCGACGCGCACTTTTTTATGACCCGATACAATATCAAATATATTTACTACATAATAAGGTATACGCGCTGCGCAGCACCGCGCATCTCAGCGTACTTTGACACGTGTCAACCCTCGCACTGAAATTATACCTTTTCATGAAGAATTTATGTTCGATAATTGTTAAAAAGTGCGCGCAGCGTGCAGTTTGACAATTCAAAAGTGCCTGTGGTTTAATTGAAATAAATGCTTTGAGTTTGAGTTTGGCTGGCGACATATATGAAGTCTATCCTACTTCCGTCTACCACGTTGGAGTATACCTTAGCGTGATGTTATGTTACATGTAGCCGGGTATATTTGCCCACACATAATTGTAACCACAACAAACACTATTTCTATTTCGGGGCCATAGATTTGACAGCGGCCATTGTATATTAATTTACTAAACCAGGCCACCACCGTGTCATTGAATAAATTATAAGTGTGACCTGTCATTAATATTGGATTGGACAGTATTACTGATGGAATTTTTGTATCGGTACATGCCTACTTGCCGGGGGAGATCGTGGCTAAAGCATAACAGCCGCACGGCTCGCTCGATCGATATATTGATTTGAACCAGCTTTATTTTATATTTTGTAACAATGACATAATTTATGAAGAAAAATTTAATGTATTATTGCAATGTAATTAATTAATTTTTGTTTTGTTTGTCAGTGCCCTTACAGGGTGCATGTTTGAAACTTATTATCTTATTCCAACCTCTCATGTTTGCAATTGCTGATTTGATTTGATTTGATTGAAAGTTAAGCTACGCTAGCCGCGGTCTGTTCGTGGATGGGTGTCCATCCATTACACATCGTGACTCGTAAAAGCAAGTTTTAAGCCACCGGCCTAGGCTGTCATTCGTAAATCTTTGACAGTGGTTACGGGTCGTCAGAAGCCCAAAAGTCTGACAACCAGTCAAAAGTATAGCACGTTAAACAGTAACTGGGTTGTACACAATCCAGTTACTTGATATTTTACATGGAGCGATAGCCGTCGCTCCATCTAAAATACGGTATTCAGCATTCATCTTACTTCTCAATTTTATTTATAGGTAAAAAAAAAATTAAGGTGCTGTGGTAGGTACACAGCACTTTCTATCTGACAATCTGAATTTCAGTGACTTCAAAATCAGCACCGAATAAAATGAATGGATACTATGAATAGTTGAAATGCCGCTGATATTTAGAGTGCTTTTATAGCTGTTATAATTTATACAATATTTTGCATTTAAATTTGAAATACGTGGATGAAATCGTAATGCGAACGGATGAAAACGATTAAGAGTCTAAATGATTTGGAATGACAAAAAGGTTATTGACACACTATCAGTTATAGTGCTATACTGTATAGTTCACTGCTCACCTCACTCAAGTGAGCGCACACAATTCGAAAGCGAAGTCATTGGTTTTTAAAGTACCTAAATCATCGCGGATTCACAACGAGACAGCGTTCGAATTTCGAAGTAATGTTTAGAGAATTCTTCAGGGCATCATAGGCCACGCTTGCTCATTGCGTTATAATATGAGTAGGTTAATAATATCTAGCTAATGTAAATTTAAATTGAACTAGTAAAATTGTATGAAATACTTAGTTATAGTTTGCGGGGTTCTCACAAAAATGTAATTGGTAAAATATTAACCAGTCAGACAAATTGGTGGACTCTGGACTGACTGTGAGAGATGAAAACACATACCATATCAAACGGGTTGCACTAGAATTGCTTCCACGAGTGGAGCCTTGTCGAGTTTAGTTTTATAAACCCCATGTCTCTCGACTAATAATAAACTCTCTCTAGATATTTCCCATAAGAATAAGAATGGAAAACTTTTATTTGTAAACATGTAGTTACACGGTGTATGAGATGTTACAATGTAGGACTAAGATAACGTGAAGCGTACAAATATGGACAAACAAACATCAGTAAGTCTTCCATGCCATCATCAAGAAGTAAATACAAAATTAAAATGGCAATCAATTGAAACAATTTAAAAAATTTGAAACCTCTAAAAAACAAAAAAAAAACAATTGATTAGCAAAAATTATTATAATTCAAGATTAGATGTCATGTGATAAAAGAAAAACAATTAAATAGAGGTCAATATATAATATTTCATTAAAAAATAGATGTCAAATACTAGGTTAACTTAACTACAACAGTAAAAAAAATTCAAATATTCAAAAATATTTCTATTACCGAGATACACAACTGGATGTCAAAACAATAAATTGCAGTAATAATGAATTTACAGTTATGCTAACATGTATCGAACCGTTTTAAGATGGGTTGTAATGGCAACAACCACAACAAGATCAAGATCAATGCTTGTTTCACGATGAGAACTTACATTAGCCCATGTCACAATTTCAATATTACACAACAACAATCGATAATCGTAAATTGGACACTATATTCCATAAAGAAAACGGTTTTCAGTACATTATTTTGTCTATAAAGTCATTTCTTCCCATTAGAAGCTCGTGGCTTAGTAATAACAGGCTCACGGGTCGATCTATCAGGTTAAGCTACGCTTGCCGGGGTTGGTCTGTGGATGGATGACCATCTTTACATACCGAGACTCCTCCGTGCCTCGGAAAGCACGTTAAGCCGTTGGTCGCGGCTGTCATTCGTGGATCTTTGACAGTCGTTACGGGTCATCAGTAGCCCGACAGTCTGACGACCAGTCTTACCAAGTATCGTATTACCCAATAACTGGGTTTTGGAGGTCAGATAGGCAATCGGTCCATGTAAAATACTGGTACTCAGCTGGATCCGGTTAGACTGGAAGCTGGCCCCAATATAGTTGAGAAAAGGCAGGCAGATTGAGTCATTTCTACCCATAAAAAATCCTTAATACGAACTCTGTTCTAGAAATCGGTCAGATCGAAATTCTACCAAAAGCAGTACCTACATACTAATTTTCCACTATTACGGGGGCAGTAGCGGAGAGTATTCCCAGCCGGGATAATTAACAGTAATCTGAATATTCTGCTAATACATTAGTAATTGGGAGGTGTCGATTACTGCCCTACATGCGAGCCAAATTAGAGCTATGTGAACGAGACTAATGACTATTGGCGTGTATCCTTGCCTAGCCTTTTCCCAACTATGTTGGGGTCGGCTTCCAGTCTAACCGGATGCAGCTGAATACCAGCATTTTACATGGAGCATGGAGCGACTGCCTATCTGACCTCCCCAACCCAGTAACTCGGTAATACGAAACCCCTTGGTAAGACTGGTTGTCAGACTTTCGGGGACCTGTCAAAGATTCACAAATGACAGCCGGGACCAGCGGCTTAACGTGTTTTCCGAGGCACGGAGGAGGCTCGGTATGTAAAGATGGTCACCCATCCATGGACCAACCCCGGCAAACGTAGCTTAACCTGATCGATCGACCCGTGCGGCTGTTATTACTTAACCACGAGCTCCTCAGGGTAGAATGACACACATGCTTCTAATTTAAAGTTAAATAAGTTGAGTCGGCGATCAATGTGCCGATAGTCGTATCAGCCAATAGCTTAATTGCCAAGAGCCTCGACCAACACCTATGGAGGCTCTCGTTGGGCAGCTGGATTAAGGGCTTGATTCAGAAAGCGATACTCCTGGACACGGCTCGCATTGTTAGGAGGTTCCTCTCTCTGGAGCCCTGACCGCCGATGGCTTGGACCCTGTTCCCGATACCGGTGGGCTACTATTTTTTATATATTTTTTTATCTTATATTTAATAATATAATTTTTAAGTATTGAAAATGAAATAAAGAGAATAACAAGTTGAGTCAACCCTACGTAACATGTTACCAAGTCAAGCAAAAGAAGATTACATTCCGACTGAAAAATACATCCTTTAAGTTATTGAAAACCGCAAAAGCAATATACTGCGCATTCAAAAGATTTCACGATACACATCTTTCCAAGCTTGGTGCTCAGTGACATTGGATGCAGCGAGCGTACAGCGAAACATATTTGTACAGATACGTTCTATGTGTACTTATGGAGGAGCTCGTCGCTAAGTAATAACAGCCGCATGCGTCGATCTACAGGTTAAACTACGCTTGCCGGGGTTGGTCCGTGGATGGATGACCATCTTTACATAACGAGACTCCTCCGTGGCTCGGAAAGTACGTTAAGCCGTTGGTCCCGGCTGTTATTTATGGATCTTTGACAGTCGTTACGGGTCGTCAGAAGCCTGAAACTCTGATAACCTGTCTTACCAAGGGGTATCGTATTATCCAGTTAGTGGGTTGTGGTGGTCAGATAGGCAGTCGCTCCATGTAAAATACTGGTATTCAGCTGCATCCGGTTAGACTGGAAGCCGACCCCAACATGTTGGGAAAAGGCTAGGCAGATGATGCCGTTCCATGTGTACTTATATACATAATTATGTTGCAAATCTACAGAATTCAAGGCTAACCTGTTTACCACAAAGGAGTCTGTGAATTTTGCAATGGAATACCCAATAACTACGCCACTATGCCAGCAAAGTTAATAATAGTTATTTATGCAACTGTTATATAATAAAAGGTATCACATGAGTGTTTTAATACCTAATTATATACAGTTGCATACAAGATTTTATCTACACCCATGATATGAATCTTCTATAAAAGTTTCTTTGCAATACCAATATCGAACAAAAATGGCGCGTTACGACGTGAATTCGAATTTTTCGAATTCGAATGTGTATTGTTTTTAAATTACGGTGCTTTGTTAGTGAAATGCTCGTGAATGACAATGTTCTTTTTTTGAAATGAGTTGCATTATAAAATTCAGTACAACATTATAACACCCGTTTGGATGATATTATGGTTACTATGACACTGGATGTTTTAATGTTGGCTATAAGCTAACTATTTCAGAAACTTTTAGAGAATATTTATAGCATGGGTGTAGATACAATTTTTAAGAGACCACCTCTGAAGCTGACCTGCTAAACAAAAAAGAATCATCAAAATCAATATATAACTGGCGGATTAATCGCGTAAAAAACACACAAAAAAAAACATACAGACGAATTGAGAACCTCCTCCTTTTTGAAATCGGTTAAAAAGCAATTTCCTGCTACATTTTCAATTAAACTTCGGTAGCTCTTGAATTTCCCCAGTCGATATATTCACCTTCAAACTTGTTGCACTAATACATAGTTCACTATTTCCTTTTTTGAATATTTTATTTGTGGCGGTAACTTCATCGCCACATGCGAACTACGCATCAAAGACCTGACGTCACACAAAAATCCTGAAGTCACATAAATCCTGCATCGCGCAATTAAAGTTTACCATGCAGTGATTATATACAAGAATCCAATATCAATCATTGCGCAGTTGCCCGCCAGACATAACACCCGTCTGGTCGGAGGATCCTCCCTATTCTATAGTGGATGAGTGAACTTTACACCCTGTTCCTCATACTCCTAAATATTTTATTTTTTACCACTACAGGGAAGCTCTTGGCCTGCATCTCATCTGATGGTAAGTGATGATCTGGCCGAAGGTGGAAGCGAGCTTCACCCGAAATCTTCAACCACAGAGGAACTAGCTATCTTACCTCTAACTGCCGAAACGCAACAATTAACATTAATTATCTAGCAACTTCAATAGGAATATACATGTGATTCAATTAAGGGTCAAGTATTTTTTTACGGAACTATATTACTTCATATTAATTATGCCTCCATCAATAATTTTGAATAATCATCAATCTTTTTTAGCGAGAAAATATTTTTTTTAAAGTGGCAAAAACCTGTGGGAAATTCAATTCAAATACTTGAAAAGCGACGCTATTGGTCAGAGCGGATGTGACGTAACAGTCTATGACAACAATCAAAATGTCAATGTGTTTTGTAGGAGTGTTTGACATTGACTTGACACTTGTTTGTTTGTTGTCATAGACTGTCACGTCACCACACCAAGTGCGCCAAATGGGGGGCGTTTAAATAGCCCGGGTCGGTTGGATATTTTATTTGATTTTTATTTTTGTACTTTAATTTGGTTTTTTGCCGTAAATTTTTTAAAAACTATTATTTGGCGATGTTAACTATCGAATAAAAATATATAAAAAATAAATGCATTATATTGATATTTTCAAGGCTGAATTTCGACATGACTGTAGGTACCCATTTTTGAAACGGGACTTTTCTCCTGAATATCTAAAACTTATGTCATCTGCCTAGCCTTTTCCAAACTATGTTGGGGTCGGCTTCCAGTCTAACTGGATGCAGCCGAATACCAGTATTTTACATGGAGCGACGGCCGACGGCCTATCTGACCTCCACAACCCAGTAACTGGGTAATACGATACCCTTTGGTTAGACTGGTTGTCAGACTTTCATGCTTCTGACGACTCGTAACGACTGTCAAAGATCCACAAATGACAGCTGGGACCAACGGCTTAACGTGCTTTCGGAGGCACGAAAGAGTCTCGATATGTGAAAATGGTCACCCAACCCCGGCAAGCGAAGCTTAACCTGATGGATCGACCCGAGCGGCGGTTATTACTTAGCCACGAGCTCCTCTGTTATGTGTCAAACTAATAATATTTTATTTTATCTTTTCAGGTAAGTTTCACAATCTTCTTGAGTCGGGTAAGACAAAACAGTGCCAAGACTACCGTCATAATACATTTAGATCAATTCAGCATGAATTATTTTCTAAAACGCCGATCTCGGACCTTTGATGACCTAGACTGTAGTAACCCTTTTGTAATATTTGAAAGATGTTGGTTTCATTTCACCCGGTTTCTGAAATTGAGAATTTGAATTCGAGAACGTCCAAATCTGTACTTATAACTTAAACGTTTATGAATTAAGTTTTTTAAAACTATAATCAAGATTTGAGTAATATAACATAATTTATTCAAATTTGACAAATACCATGCAACAGACAACAGGGGAAGGGTTAACAGTCGTCAGTTGCGTTTCTAAAATATGATTTTAACTTGTGAAACGCAAAAAACTTAAGCGCATACTTTTGTATTTGAGAAAAATCAGGTGAGATTTGCTACTTTTCTCAAATCAGAAACCGGGTGTAAGTCTATCTATTGATTGAACCTTGTTTTTTTTGGCTCCGTGTAGCGACTATCATAGAATTTATAATATCATTGAATAATAAAATCCTATCAAAAACATAACATGTAAAAAAAATGCTAATCTCGCAACGCAGTTCTTCTACGGCAAAAAGTTAAGAGATCTAATGCAAAACCAAGTCGGTTAATTTATACATAGATAAGATAAGATAAGATAAGATAATTTATTTTGCAAATACGGGTACAAGTAAAGGTGTTACATAGTATAAATACAGAACAGCCATATTTTGCCAATTACAGGGCATGCAAAAGTATAGAGTTTAGGTAAAATTAAAATACATAGTTCCTAATAATGCATAATAATATTCTAATTCATAATTCATTAATAAAAATAATGAGTCGATAATAAAATTAATGTCACAATTTCTAATAGTTACTTAAATACAATACTTAAAATAGTCAAACAACTTCTTTCTCCAATAAAAAATCTTCAAACCTATAATAAACTTTGTCTACTAAAAAAATTCTAAGCCTTTTTTTGAATAATGTCAAATTATAGTCCTTCCAACAACTTGGTAGTTTGTTATATATCACCGGTGCCATGCAGCAGACACTTTTGCGCATTATCGTAGTTCTAGCACTAGGGATACACAGACAACTATTGTCACGCCTATTTCGTTATTCCACAATAGGTATATATACATGATTCCAGTTTCTCTTGGATAATAAACAAGTAAATGAAATACACAACAACACAATATACTGAGCTGAGGCCCTTTTGGCATTGTAATGACTGTTTTATGTTTTTTTTTTTCTTTAGTTTTAAGGTGTATTTTTGTGTGACAATGCCAATAAACGCATTTTTCTTTCTTTCTTTTCTTTAAATAAAAATCCGAAATAAAACAAATCATATTCGTACCTAATCTTTATCACCAAAGTTCATAAGGAAAATATCGAAGAAAACACGAAATTCACAATAAATTGTAATAACATTAAATGTTTTGGCGACGACATATCTCACGACGTGTGGCGACATGTGTCGCCTTACCATGAAATATGAGAGAAACGTGGAATAGTCAGGTGTAAAAAAAATGGTTTCTAAAGCCTCATTTACACGATGCAAGTTTCTAAGTCAAAGTCAAAATCAAATAATTTATTTCAAATAGGCACATTAAAGGCACTTTCGAACGTCAAAAACAAATAAATAGAACTGAGGCCCTAGACAAAGTGACATTCTACCAGCGATAACGATGATGGACAAGGCAAAAATGTATAGGACTGACTTATGCTATCGACAAAGCTTATGTCAATTCTGTTGAAAGTCGTTGTAGAAATACGAAACGCTTTCGAAGCGATTGTCACTTGTCTAGGCCCTCTGATTAATTGCCCCTTCCAAAAGGTAGTTTTCGTATGGAGAAGAATGGGCAAGAAACTCCACCGTTACTCTTTTAAAAATAATGTTTTACAATATTTGGTATACATCAATTATATAATTTCATGTGAATACGATGCATCTAGGATACGATTACTGTACCACAATAGATAATCTATTCACTAGTTTCAGCTTTATAACTGACAAACTTCTTGATAATTCAATATTGCTTGTAAATATCGCTGGTAGTCTGACCAAGGGGTATCGTATTGCCCATTTACTGGGTTGTGGAGGTCACATAGGCAGTCGCTCTATGTAAAATACTGGTATTCAGCGGCATTCGGTTAGGCTGGGAGCCAACCCAGATTGCTGTACCTGTAGGTCGTAGGTTCGAACCTTCACAGGCGCTTTACTTTGTGTTAATAATTTCATCACCGCTGCTCTCAAAACGGTGAAGGAAAACATCGTGAGGAAACCGGCATGTCCTAGAACCAAAAATTCGAAGACATGTGACATCTACCAACCCGCGCTGGGCTGCGTGGTGGATTACGGCTCACTCCTCTCACAGAAAGGAGGCCTGTGTCCCAGCAATGGGAACATTATAGGCTGATTATGTATATATAATAATAATAATAATAATAATAATAATAATTTATTGAATAAAACGATTACAAAAAGTGTACATTTAGTCAACAGATAAGATTATTTCGTAAACAATAATAGTGGCTAAAAGTAACCTTAAACTTAAATATGTATATTACAGGTGCAAATCGGTAATGATCGCTAAGTCATTTTAACAAAAGATTCTCTCACCTTGATCTTTTTAATACCAAAAAAGGTACATTCAAGAAACAATTAATAACATCGGTAGGTGATGAACTGCCTAATAAACCTAAATAAAAAAATAAAAATAAATAAAAAAAAACACAACTTACACACCTTTCACCACTCCTCATGCACACTCCCACACACTCACTCTCACTGTACACTTAGCAATGCTTAGATGGTGCTAGCATTTCACTACTCACTTTGTATGTTTGTTTCTGCTGCATATTGTATGGTTATTAAATTGTAAATCCGTAATTGGCTGTAAGACTAGTTTATATATTCTAAGTTATTATCTCAAAGAGCTGTGGATTTTGTAATAATAAATAAATAAATAAATAAATAAATAAATGATGGTTTCAAACTGCAATGTAAGGTAGCGACCCGCCCGATCTAGGTTAATTCAACCTGTGTTTCAGGCCATCACTTTACAATTTATTTAAATGAAAGACTAAAATTTATAGTTAAACTGAATAAAATAAACTATGAATAAATTATGAGAAAAAGCCACAACTAAACCTAAGTATATTTACAAAAGTAAATACTTAAGAGGAAATAATGCATCATCATGACAAAATTTCTAGAAGTTGTTCTGTGTCTGTGTAGTTGAGAATTGCTAAATATTCAGATAACATTTTACTACATATCTTATGGCTTACACTATAGAAGCTTAATAACTTGTTGAGCCTATTATATAGAAAAGGTCCTAAAAATACATAAAATCGTTTAGCAAACGCATGACTGGTTTGAGGATTTATGCAAACCAAGTCCTTCCTTCTCTTGTCGGAAGGTACTGGGTCAAAAGGAAATGCAGTGTGCTGGTGTAGTACTATGCTTAGTATAAATAATTGCCGTACTGTTAGTACATTGCATGCTAAATAGAGCTCTTGCGTAGGAAATCTAAAAGGGCGAAAGGTAGCAACCTTTAAAATTGCTCTTTGAGCACGCTCTAGAGGGAGGAGAATTGTTTTTGCAGCACCACCCCAAGAAGTTATGCAATATGTAAGAATGGATTGACACAAAGCTAAATAAACCTTTTTAATTAATTTATAGTCTGCTATGTTTCGTAAATTCTTAAAGACATATATTAGTTTGCGCACTCTAGTACATAGTAAATCGATGTGTTTACGGAAATTTAGATTAGTGTCAATAGTGACACCTAGATATTTGAAATGGTCAGCTTTTGCTAAAGTGGGGCAGGAACATGCGGTGTCAGCGTACCTGCTACAATTATGCGCGTAAATGTTTATATTAGTAAGCGGTATGTTAGTATTTCTCATTGTAAATAAAATGTATTTTGTTTTATCTGCATTTAATGTTAGTAGATTATTATGAAGCCAATTGGTCACATTGTTAAAACCATTCTGAGCATGCTCATAGACCTCAACTCTTGATTTAGCTGAGAACAATAGAGCGGTGTCATCCGCATAAGACATTATGATACCATTTTGGAGTGACAGGCGGCACAGCGCATCAATATAGATTAAAAATAACGTAGGGCCCAAAATGCTACCTTGTGGAATTCCAAAACAACTATTTTTAAGTTCAGAACTTGTATAATGATCAATTTTTACACATTGCTGACGATCGCTAAGATAATCAGATAATAGTTGAAGTTGCGCTCCTCTTATCCCAAGTTTTTCAAGCTTGTGCAGAAGTAAAGTACACGAAATAGTGTCGAAGGCCTTGGCAAGGTCTAAAAAGATACCAATTGTGTGCATTCCCTTATCTAGATTGGTAGTAACATAGTTAGTCAATTTGTGTACCGCTTGGCTGGTTGATCTTTTTGGCCTAAAACCAAATTGACTATCTGAAAGTAGTTTGTTATCTTCCAAATATTTTATCAATCTGCTGTTAATGATTTTTTCTAATATTTTTGAGATGCCTGTTAACACTGAAATGGGTCTGTAGTTATTCACACAACTTTTGTCTCCAGATTTGAAGACAGGTGTGACCACAGCTTTTTTAAGAAGTTTGGGGAATACTCCTGTAGATAAACATAACTGAAATATGTGTGTTAGTGGAGGTGCAAGTAAGAATTTAAATCTTTTTAGTATATTATTAGGTATGTTATCCCACCCAGTAGCACAAACATCCTTTAACCCGTTTATTGTGCTTACTACTTCGGAAATGTCAGTGTCTAATAAAACAAAAGAATTTAGTGTAGAGGAGGTCGTAGTCGGGATTTGATGGCAAAAATGATTAGAATTTAAAGATTTTTCAACCAGGCTTTTACCAACGTTAGCAAAAAAGTTGTTTACGTTATTCATTGCTTCGGATGGGTTTGACTCTGTTGATAGTAAATCATACGGAGGTTCGGGATTTTTTGATCTAAATGTATTCGTTTTTATAAATTTCCATACAAGTTTACTATTTTTCCCCGCCTTCTGTAATTCATTTTTATCAAACTGATTTTTTAGTTTTTTCAAAAGATTATTACAGAAGTTTCGATACCTTTTATATGTAACAGAAAGTATTTCATTATCAGGTGCTAGTTTCAATTTTAAGTGAAGTTTATCTCTATGTCTTATGCAACGAACGAGACCGGGTGTGATCCAGGGTTTAATACAACTATACTTTCTAGGTATTGTCTTAGTAAATGTGTTTTTCCTTATTGCATATTGTAGAGAATCTATGAAATAATTCAACGATATATTAGCATCGTTTGAATTATAAACCGGGTCAAAATTAATACCACGTAAGTCATTTTCCAGGTTTGTCATATTGACTTTAGTGTAGCTACGCATGCAGTTTTTTCTAGGTGAACGTATTTGCAATGTTAGTAAAACAGCTTGATGATCGGTAAGCGAAGAATTAGTAACCAATGTTTTGGATGGATTTTTTGATTTTAGAATGATATGGTCTAAACATGAGCCACTCTGATGCGTGGGGTGATAGTGAGCTGGTAGAAGTCCATGAAATGAGCAAATATTCAGATAATTATGTACATGGGTATCGGATTTCCCGGAAGCAATGTTAATGTTTATATCGCCCAAAAGTATTATGTTTTTAAACGATGTTATGTTTTTTAGGTTTGTGTCAAGCGAGTCTAAAAATCTGTCCATATTTTGAGAGGGAGGTCTATAAATAGCCATAACTACCGTATCGGGGATAATTTTGATTATCAAGCAATTACAATCTTGAGATACAGGTTCTTCTTTTATTGTCCGTAAATTATGTTTGATATATACTACTAGTCCATCGTTTTGGTTTATGTTTCTGTCAGTTTTATAAGAATAGTAACCGTCAAGTGGTGGTAAATTGACTGTCTGTTTTGACAACCAACATTCGGTTAAGACGATAATATCACAGCTAATGTCAAGATTCTGTAGTAACACTTCAAATCCGTTCATGTTTCGATTTATGCTGCGAATATTCTGTGTGAGCACGGTTAATGTTTTTTCACTAGAAGGAAGAAGGTGCTTACAGTCCTCAACATTACAGATTTTAGATTCAGACACAGAAAAACTATCTAAATCACAAATTAGCTGCTTTGTCATGATACTTACAAACTAAGTGGAGATATAAATAGAAGTAAACTACCCGTTTATGTGCTAACTAAATAAAGTATTCGGTGGCGCTCTTAGGCGCCGTCATAATCTATTGAGTTGATGTAGTTCATCTCTGCATATTTGCGCGCCGGGCAACTTACATCACCAGTGGGATGGTCACATTTTCTCTTAAAGCGTTTGCACGTCGCACATTGAGCGGGAGAAGATTTGTTGCTGCATTCTTTGAAAGAGTGTCCAGTGTCTCCACAGTGGTTGCAGGTAGGACTAGATTCCCGGCAAAACTTGGCCGCATGTCCGAACTGCTGGCAATTGAAGCACCTGGTGACTATCGTGAAATCTCTCACAGGGCATGATGTCCAATTTATAAAAATCCGGCTTTGATTTATTAAAATTTTTCTTATGCTAGCAGGTAGTTCCAGGATGTAGTTACAGGTAGGAAGTTCTTTTTTACCCGATTTATGGCTCAATTTGATACTGTCAAGGAAGGACTCACGCGTTGTATTCGGCAACTTATCTGAGAGGTTCTGCTCGTAAATACATTCAAATACCTCCTTCTCGGTAAGAGTTATGGGAACACCAATGACGGCAACCCTAGGGCGGCGTTTTGACGGTTCTTCTATTGTAAGGCCCGATGAAACTAATTTTTCCGAATTCTTTAGTTTGTCAATATCGCCTTTGTTTTCGGTGCTAATCATAACGCCCCCATTTTTTACTTTTCGCACGCCACGGACATGAAGCTTAAGTTGTTCGGGAGAGATTATCTTTTGGACAAGCGACTTGGTGTCGTCACTCGTTTTGGTCTTATCGCTGGGATAGATAGCGACTGATCTCAAATTTGCAGGACGGACGAAGTTATCGGCACCTTTCTTCACCATGCTAGCATAAGAAGTATTGTCTGATGAATTCAGCTTTGATTCCACGACCTCTTTGAACTGCTGGAGAGAGTTCACAACGTTCTGGTGAACCTGTAAGTGCTGGATAGTGGTATGGGCCTGAATTGTTTTCTGCTTCAACGATTGGAATAAGACGGCCATCTGAGAAGTCCCACTTGAGACTTTCCGGCAGAGAGTGGAGACACGAAGCTTCTGGTCTGAGTTCATTTTCCCATCGCCGACAATAGTGCAGACTTCGTTCAAAATTGTATCAATAGATCCTAACCATTTCTGGATCTCCGACGTACTGATACATTCACTCGGCAATTCATTATCTTCGGGTACTGGTGGGTTTATGCCACTGGGGGGTAATTGTTCAATAGGGGTCGGTGGAGGACTTCGCCGTAGTAAATGGCTACGACCAAACGGGCTCGATCCTGGTTGAGACATACTCCAGAAACACTTTATTTATTGTTTATAAAATTATTTAGTTCATCTTGCACTTCGATAAAAAACAGTCTTGAAAGTCGGTAATAACCTACAGTCACACGTGACACACTTTACTTTAGCCTGACGGCGCAAATAATTATATTTATTCGTCGTAATTGTTTATTTCATTATTCTTAATAAATAAAAACACACGTCCGCTTAGTCTCGCGTCTCGTAAAGCGAACCCTTAGTCTCGCGTCTCGTAAAGCGAACGAATGTATGTAGGCAGATTGATTGAAATATCGCCGGTATACCTTCGTTCCATTTTTTTATTTTATTGAATGCCGTGGCTGTGAATTCTAAGGTCAACGATTTTTACTTGTAATCATAAGTTGTTCACCAGATGACGCTAGTTATGTTTTACGAAGTATTGTAGAGGTGGGGTGCGGCAAAGTGGGAACGAATGCTCAAGGTTATTTGGTCAGGGAACCGCCGTTTTATGGTTTTACTGGAATGACGTTCACTAAGTGACAGCATTGAGACGTCAGGGGTCACCCGCCCGGGTGACGCCCGGGTGTCACCACTGTGTGGATCGCCCGGAGGACACGGTGGAGCATACGGTGGAGGTGTGCCCTGCTTGGGCGGAGCCCCGCCGTGTCCTCTTGGAGGCGATTGGCGGCGGTGACCTCTCGCGTCCCGCTCTGGTCCAGGCCATGGTACGGAGCGAGAGGGCATGGGAAGCAGTCACCTCCTTCTGCGAAGCAGTAATACTCGCGAAGGAGGAGGCGGAACGCGTGAGGGAGAGGCAAAGTTTGCGCCCTCACGCCCCTAACCGCCGCCGTTGGAGACGCCCTGGGCGACGGGAATCCCAGGCGGATTCCCGGCCACCATAGGCGCGGGCTTGCGGACGGCGAGCAATGGGTAGCTCGCCGTCCGATTAGGACCAGGCCCGGGTCGATGGCGCGTCGTGTTCCACGCGCGCCTCAAAGAGATGTCAGCACACCTGACGGGGTCCGTTAGGACCGATGCCTGCCAGGGTTGCGGAATAGTCCGAAAGGGATACCGGGACCCTGGCAACAGACAACTGAAGGAACACGGGTGGGTTTTAGTCAGTAAGAGTCTGACACGCCCTTCCGCTCCGCTCAGAGCGGGAGAAGTCATTTGATGATTTCCCAACCAAAAAAAAAAAAAAGGGGCACCTGTCAAAAGCATCAAAGCGCCTACATTTCCTTTAGTCGTGACTGAATGATGAACGATCAAATGAAACTAATGATGAACATCATCATATATTTTATACTAGCTTCCGCCCGCGGCTTCGCCCGCATGGTATGTCGATAAAAAGTAGCCTATGTCCTTCTTCAGGATGCCATCTATCTCCTTGCCAAATTTTGTCGAAATCCGTTCAGTGGTTTAGGCGTGAAAAGGTAACATACAGACAGACAGATAGACAGACAGAGATACTTTCGAATTTATAATATTAGTATGGATTCATTGACGAAATGGAACGCACTTCTTGTAAAAGTGGCGCCGCCTGATGGCATAAATTTTCCTGAAAACCCATAATGAAATAAAATGCTTTGAATTGGTCAAAATGATGGTCCAAAGTTCCTACCATCACAAATTCACCGTAGCGTAGCGTTATTGGCAATTTTAACTTTAACCATTCATTGTAGCCATAATTTAGACACCCCACGTTCCGTTGTAAACGTTTTTATTTCCTGATTGACCTTGACCCAATTTTACACTGCGCTAATCCTTCCCATGCCGTGAAAAATAAAGTCATCAATCTCCTGCCCATATCTCAATGTATTTGGAGTTGGCGTTACATGACTTCTTCTTCAATATTTCTCTATTAGTCGTCATCTCAGTCATCACCTTTCTAGCCATATCTTCAGAATTATAACATGGGACAGGAGCAGGAAGATGATGATAATGATTCATACTATATACAATTGTATGAGGAGGTCGTGTTAATAACAGCCGCATGTGTCGATGGATAAGGTTAAGCCACGCTTGCCGGGGTTGGTCCGTAAATAGGTGATCTTTACATACCGAGACTCCTCCGTGCCTCGGAAAGCACAGTAAGCCGTTAGTCCCGGTGGTCATTTGTAGATCTTTAACAGCCGTTACGGGTAGTCAGAAGCCCAAAAGTCTGTCAACCAGTTTCACAAGAGGTATCGTGTTACCCAGTAACTTAGTTGGTAGAGGACAGATAGGCAGTCGGTCCATATAAAATACTGCTATTCTGCATATAGTTAGACTGGAGGCCGACCCCAACATAGTTGGGAAAAGGCTAGACAAATTGATCTTCCTTCACACAGTCCATCCACCGTTTCTGAAACGTGAAAAACAAACTATCAAACATACACATAGACATAAACACACACTCATACACATAAACACAAATACACACGCACACACATATTTATTTAAACTGTCACGCTCTTAACCCTCCATTTCTCGTATCGGGTATAAACGACCGGAGTTTTTTCCTCCCCTGTCAAATCGACAGACCATTCCGTTCGGCATGATGTAAATGATGACTCTCTTAGTTCGCTTCATTAATCAATTAACTTTCTTGTAATGACTAAGCTTTTTGCGGGCATTCGGAGAAAATGGACTGTCTAAAATGTCTGAGTAAGACTGCCTGTACATTGTAACTGAGCGAGTAAGCGGGCAGTGCAGGACGAGGATAATATTAAGGCAAAGTCAAAGTCAAAGATTTATTTGCAAACTAAGTGTACATTTTGGTGTTCGTTTATAATAGGTTTTCCAGCACCACACATTAGACGCCATCATCGCGCATCTCGCGCATTAGACGGCCAGTCGTGGGTATTGTATGGTGTGGCGGCTAGTTGGTCGTTGCGACCAAGTGCGCCATCCGTATCGGTTTCTATAGGGTCAAAGTCAAAGTCAAATAATTTATTTCAAGGCACATAAAAGGCACTTTTGAACATCAAAAAAAAGAAATAGAACTGATTCCAGTTGCTGTTCCAAAAGGTAGTACTCGTATTGAGAAGAATGGGCAAGAAACTCCACCGTTACTCTTTTAAAAAATGTTTTACAATATTTTGTATTATTATAAGTGAAGACGATGCACTTAGAATAAGATTACTATACCACAATAGGTAAAAATAATTAAAAATGGTGCTCACATAATAATATGTATTTACAAACATTGTAAAAGTATACGATATCACAATATTCCTATCATTTTTTCAAGTAATACTCGTACTAATAAGTTAGTGCGTAGGTAAAAAACGCACTTGGTTATTGGTTTTCTGAGTTTAGGAGCTCGTGGCTAAGAAATAACAGCCGCACGGGTCGATCCATCAGGTTAAGCTACGCTTGTCGGGGCCGGTCCGTGGATGGGTGACCAACTTTACATATCGAGACTCTTCCGTGCCTCAGAAAGCACGCTAAGCCGTTGGTCCCGGCTGTCATTTGTGGATCTTTGACAGTCGTTACGAGTCGTCAGAAGCCCGAAAGTCTGACAACCAGTCTTGCCAAGGGGTATCGTATTACCCAGTTACTGGGTTGTGGAGGTCAGATAGGCAGTCGCTCCATGTAAAATACTGGTATTCAGCTGCATCCGGTGAGACTGGAAGCCGACCCCAAATTGGTTGGGAAAAGGCTAGGCAGATGATAATGGTTTTCCGAGCTCCGCATCGCTCCGCTCATCTCTGTTCTGATAGATACGCAGCCTAAAATAACCGACGAAGAATTACAATTGATTTCAGTGATAAATGACTATCGGTGAAGGTCTAATCCAATTTTGTAATTGAATTATATTTGTTTCAATTAAACTGAATTGAGTTATGAATTTTCAGTTAGTTTCAACAAAGTACTTAATTTTGTAAATCCACAAAGGATTCTGAATTTCTTGGTACCTGTGTCCTTTTCAATTTTCTTGGCAAACACTTGGAATTTATTAATTTATTTTAGTTCAAAAGTTGACTAAGAAAAATCTGGCAATCGGATTGTGTGATGTATAATTTTCAAGAAAGTTATTTTTAGCGCTTGGCTGATTCAATTTACTTTTATATTAAACTAGCTGATGCCCACGGCTTCGCCCGCGTGGAAGTCGGTTATTATATACTAAAACCTTCCTCGAGAACCACTCTATCCATTAGTGAAACCGCATCAAAATCCGTTGCGTAGTTTTAAAGATTTAAGCATACATAGGGATATATGGACAGAGAACGACTTTTTTTATACTATCATCATCTACCTAGCCTTTTCCCAACTATGTTGGAGTCGGCTTCCAGTCTAACCGGATGCAGCTGAATACCAGTATTTTACATGGAGCGACTGCCTATCGGACCTCCACAACCCAGTAACTGGG
The DNA here is from genome assembly GCA_947363905.1 of Lithophane semibrunnea. Classification (NCBI taxonomy): domain Eukaryota; kingdom Metazoa; phylum Arthropoda; class Insecta; order Lepidoptera; family Noctuidae; genus Lithophane; species Lithophane semibrunnea. The sequence goes on along the minus strand of OX376213.1, from coordinate 5,787,770 downwards.
TAATACGATACCCCTTGGTAAGACTGGTTGTCAGACTTTCGGGCTTCTGACGACCCGTAACGACTGTCAAAGATCCACAATTGACAGCCGGGACCAACAGCTTAACGTGCTGTCCGAGGCACGGAGGAGTCTCGATATGTAAAGATGGTCACCCATCCAAGGACCAACCCCGGCAAGCGTAGCTTAACCTGACGAATCTATCCGTGCGGCTGTTATTACTTAGCCACGAGCTCTTTTTATACTATATAGTGATAGAAAGTTTTTAAATATTATAGTCGCCAGGTTTAGGTCTAGGTATTAATACTTTTGGAGTAATTTGGATAAACTCGAAGTAACTTTGAGTAACTCGAAATCAACATAGAATATTACTTTAAACTTATATTCTTTTGACAGGCATAATAAATTCAAACCGTCTCATTTTTCAAATTTATTTTTTCATGCACGTACTAAAATTTAAAAACCGAACAAGTGCGAGTCGGACTCGCACAGGTAGAGTTCCGTACCACCGTAAAATATTTAATAAATATTTTAATAAATATTTTACGGTGAAAAATCAGTTTCTTGTAAGGATTGCACGTGTTTTGCCGCTATAAAAACAAATAATAATAAAAATAAAGTTAAAAATGAAAGATGGATTTTTACACACGGTGTCTACATCTCTTATCTACTTTCCTATCGCAGGTGTGCTGGAAGAGATTTCTTTAGAAATAAGCATCACCTTTGTACGTTTTTTTCTGTTCTTTTCTTCTTGTATGTTTATTAAGTGTGTACATAAATAGTTAAATAAATAAATCAATAAATAGATAGTTGAGCGGCAATAGGAATACATAATCGTTCATTTCAACTGTCTACCTATTACAGGTCATGAGATATAGCCCGCTGACAGACGGACGGACGGACAGCTGACGCTAAGTAATAGGTTTCCGTTTGGCGCCTTACGGGGATGGAACCCTAAAAAAGTTACATTAAACATTGTTTTGCTAGATTCTAAAACGATAATTTCTTGTTATTTGCAAACTAGCTGCGCCCCGCGGTTTCACCCGCGTATGTCTCGATCCCGTGAGAATATCGGGATGAATAGTATCCTATGTGTTAATGCAGGTTATAAACTATGTGTGTGCCAAATTTCATCCAAATCCGTTCAGTAGTTTTTGCGTGAAAGAGTAACAAACGTCCATCCATCCATCCATCCATCCTCACAAACTTTCGCGTTTATAATATCACTTGCTTCCGCCCGCGGCTTCGCCCGCATGGTATGTCGATAAAAAGTAGCCTATGTCCTTCCCCAGGATGCCATCTATCTCCTTGCCAAATTTTGACGAAATCCGTTCAATGGTTTAGGCGTCAAAAGGTAACAGACAGACAGACAGACAGAGTTACTTTCGAATTTATAATATTATATAGTATGGATTATTAGTAGGATAGGAAGAAAGATAATGCAACGAGTAGATTTGAACCTATAACTTTTCATTACTGTTGCTTCTCGAATACTCCGATACATTAAGCGCCGTCATCGGCTATAAAATAATACTGTTATGTGAAGCCGCTGTAGCCGATATCGGCTATATAATGAAGTTTAGCCTAACGGCTCTGATCGGCTGTCATTATAATTTTATTACCAAGGTGTTCGGTTGGTAATTAGAGATGGGTTTTTGGTAGAAAAGTTTAGGATGAAAAAGTTTAGTTTTCATTTGTTAGTAAATATATATCTACGTCTAATGTATTTATTCTATGCAAGGCTGCAAGGTTGTTTTTTGGCGCGAGTACTTGTATTGAAACCCTCGCAACGCTCAGGATTCTACGATTGAACCATGAGCGAAGCAAGTGATTCAAATACAGAATCCTGAGCGTTGCGAGGGTTTCAAAGGTACGAGACGTAGAATAACTTTTCAACTCACTACAGTGAAGAAAATTCTAGGTTTCTCCATGCATTTAACAAATATTGTACACTTTTATGCACTTTTCGCCCAACTTTCCGAAATAAAGCTCAAATCGGCATTATATACCGCTTGCACTAACTCTGCCAGTGTTATACAAAACAAAATGATGGAAAGCGAATTGATAATACAGAAGAAAATTATATAAAGTTTTTTGAAGTGAAAACTTCTTTAGGCGCTTTGAGCTATTGTTTTCGTGCTGCCAGTGTGATTATTCTAAAAATGAGGTTGGCGCACTGACATGAAATAAGTATTCATGCATTAACAGTGGACCCGGCGGTATAGAATATTATTGAATAGAAAGGTTCGAATTTTAAACACCCTTTCCACGCTAACGGATAGAATGCTCTCAGATTAAGAATGATAAACTCTTTCCGAGTTTGTGAGGTGAAAACAGTATTTAACAGACGCCCACATTCACTAGGTAGAGAAGCTAAACAAACCTAGCTTTGTATACGATGTAAACTGCTCTAAGGCAGCTGTTATACATCAAATTAGCAGCTTGTAGACAAGGCACTGTAGTTATTACACGGTAATACTCCAGTGGCGAATCTATGTTGCAATTCTATTATTCCAGTTAATTAGTTCGCGTGATAAATTATGCTTTGGTTTGATATGTGAGAAAGGTAATTAGATGTAGTTATTCTTAGTAACAGCGCAGTGGTTGTAACAACCCCGACTTACCTACTTGTAGGTTGAAATCCAGCCAACCACTTAAAACGGTAACTATCAAAACGGTAAAGGAAATCATCGGGAGGAGACCGACATAATATATTCTAGAAGCAAAAATTCAGAGACATGAAAAGAATCCTTTTTTTTTTGAGGTTGGGAAATCATCAAATGACTTCTCCCGCTCTGGGCGGAGCGGGAGGGCGTGTCAGACTTTTACTGACTAAAACCCACCTGTGTTCCTTCAGTTGCCTGTTGCCAAGGGTCCCGGTATCCCTTTCGGACTTTACCGCAACCTTGGCAGATGACAAGTCTCTGAATTTCACATTGTGACATCTACCAACCCGCACTGGGCCCGCGTGGTGGATTACGGCCCACTCCCTCTCACAGAGAGGACGCCTGTGTCCCAGCAGTGGGAGCAATATAGACTGATTATGCAATGATATATGCTATGCGTAGGAGTTTAGCAATTAATTTATCATCTGCCTAGCCTTTTCTCAACTATAAACCTCACCGTACCGAAAAAGTGTCCTTACTGAGAAGAGTGGGCTCACACATCCCGCATTGAACGATAGATACAATTTTCAGTATGAGTGAGCGAGACAAATACTATTCAAACATCAGTGTCAACAAAACAGAAAAGTGGCAATATTTGGACGCAGTCAGGCTAATGTAACGATTTCAATCTTTATGAAAATATAAAAAGTTTGTAAGATAATAGCCAAAGTTAAGAACAAGCGAATATTCAAGGCTATGAAAATTAATGAATACATAATTTTTGTAAGCAAAATATGTTGATTTTCTCATTTACCTACCGGGGTGTGAATTTTCTTCGTAAAGTGGATTTTGTTTTTGAACATTCAGGCTGATGGTCAAAGTTTACGAAGGAGGAGTATTCAGATGCTCGTGGCTAACTAATAACAGCCGCACGGGTCAATCCATCAGGTTAAGCTACCCTCGCCGGGTTTCATCCGTGGATGGGTAACCATCTTTACATACCGAGTCTCCTCCGTGCCTCGGAAAGCACGTTACACCGTTGGCCCCAGCTGTCATTCGTGGATCTTTAACAGTAGTTAGGTACCAGTCGTCAGAAGCCCGAAAGTCTGACAACCAGTCTTACCAAGGGGTATCGTATTACCTAGTTACTGGGTTGTGGAGGTCAGATAGGCAGTCGCTCCATGTAAAATACTAGTATTCAGCTTTTCAGGTAGGAAGCCGACCTCAAAAAAGTTGGGGAAAAACTAGGCAGATTGATTGATTTTAGTCAAAGTTTACGAAAAAGTCCCTATAATGTCCTTAAATGTTTATACTAGGAAATAGTTATGTGACCAACCTTCTGGCAAAGTTACGATCCATAATCATGGGACATAGGCCTCCTCACACCACGCGGGCGAAGTGCGGGCTGGTAGATGTCAGATGTCAGATGACGGACGTCCCACGTCTTTGAATTTTTGGTTCTATAACATGCCGGTGATGGAATGGATGCCATTTTGGTGAAATAAATTGCACAAAGTAGAGTTCCTACCAAAGTTCGAACCCTCGACCTTCAAACTCGTAAGTTGGGGCCGTTAACACAGGGATCGTTTCCCCTGTGACAAATTAACAAAATAGAATAATGATTTTGTAATGCTATAAAATACTATTGCTCAATCATCTCTAATGAGGAAACTGCCATGTCCTAGAACCAAAAATACGAAGACATGTAAAATTTTATTTATTCAATCATAGCTTTACATTTTATATTAATTCACTCGTGTTATAATAATGTTGCATGCCTAATATAAGGTAGATTGTACAAGGATCACCCTTAATTGTTCACATCTTATTGCAATCTGTGCAAATAAATGTTTACTTTACTTTACTAATCCATACTGGGCCCGCTTGGTGGCAAACGGACCCTGTCACTGAGATGAGGCCTTTATCCCAGCAGTGGGAATATTTTAGGCTGATTATGCACCTCTAATGATACCCAAGTAAAGACTGGAGATGACCCAAATAATTCCCAAAACCACAGATCAATAGTATTGCTTTCCGTTAATCACAAAAGTCTTTAAACACAACTCAAACACCCAACATAGTTACGCCAGTCAACAAAATTAAACTTTTTACATTCCGAGCAAAGCAATTGAAAATTCGAAAGTACTCAAACGGTTTTCGAGCGCTCAATAGTGCAATAAAATAATGAAAACTAGTTTCAAAACTCAAATCTCTCGTTCAATGCTTTGTAGGAAAGTCACTGAACAATTTCTGTGATTTCCAATCGAATAGACAATTGAATGAGTCGGTGAAATGGTTTGATAAATGTTGACGGTTCGTTGTGACTTCTAATGAATGACGTAAGAAGGGCCGCCATTTTTGTTTTTATACGTCGTTGTTCGTTTGTTTTATTTTTTTTGCTGTTTTTGTAACTCAATGATTTTTTTGCAAATGGTGTTATAAAATAATATTTTTAACCGACTTCTTCAAAACGGAGGAGGTTCTCCATTCGTCCGTATGTTTTTTTTGTTTGTTTGTTACGCGACTACTCCGCCAATTATGAATCGATTGTTCTTTTTTTGTTTGGTAGGTCAAGCTTTCGAAGTGGTCCCATATAAATTTTATTAACTTTTCTTTTGTAGTTTTTGATTAAGCTTCAATATTACGTATTTTTTCCACTTAGTTTATCTCGACGATGTCTTAATTTACTCCGTCACTGTTATTTACATAACAGGTAGTGGTATTCGAATTTATGTGGGGTAGGTACTCTTGGAGGCGATTGGCGGCGGTGACCTCTCGCGTCCGGCTCTGGTCCAGGCCATGGTACGGAGCGAGAGGGCATGGGAAGCAGTCACCTCCTTCTGCGAAGCAGTAATGCTCGCGAAGGAGGAGGCGGAACCCATGAGGGAGAGGCAAAGTTTGCGCCCTCACGCCCCTAACCGCCGCCGTTGGAGACGCCCTGGGCGACGGGAATCCCAGGCGGATTCGCGGCCACCATAGGCGAGCAATGGGTAGCTCGCCGTCCGATTAGGACCAGGCCCGGGTCGATGGCGCGTCGTGTTCCACGCGCGCCTCATAGAGATGTCAGCACAATTGGCGGGGTCCGCTAGGACCAATGCCTGCCAGGGTTGCGGGTTAGTCCGAAAGGGATACCGGGACCTTGGCAACAGGCAACTGAAGGAACACGGGTGGGTTTTAGTCAGTAAAAGCGCCCAGAGCGGGAGAAGTCATTAGATGATTTCCCACCTTCAAAAAAAAAAAAAAAAGGTACTACAACTAAAAATTGAAAAATAACTTTAAATACGGAAGTCGGTGGCAAAAACGAAAATTGAAAAACAAAGACATATTTTTCAAGTTTTAAAGTTATTTTTCACTTTTTTTGTGTTTTTTTTGGAAGTCGGTTTTTTATTTTGTAATCGGTAACTTATCGAACTTTATTGATTTAGATTTCTACTTAGGTACTTACTGTTACTAAGCTAACTGTAACAGTTAGCCTGTATCATCATTAATGATGTAGTTAAAATCCACCCTGTGTACAGCCAACCTACTGTACCATCTATTTTGTGCTGAGCATGAGCAGAGAGCAGAAATAATACATTAAGATGGTCCCGACCCTTTGTCCCTTCCAAATCGGAGTTTCTGGGCCAAAATTGCGAAACTTAAGCCGTTTTGCGACTACACTTTGAATTGACTTTGAATGAACACTTATTGTGTTTGGGGCATCAACAATGGTATTAAAAACCAATTGCTTATAGGTAAGGTTATGTAAGGAGTCATCTGGCCCCAATTGAGTAATCACAAACCGACGGATTTTGAAAGAAATTGCTGATCCATTGCTGCATACATGTTTGAAAAGTTTGTCTCCTCGAATACAAATCACGCGATGAAGATTTTTTTGGCATATCTTGAAGATAACGAACGTTGAAAGTAGAAAATCTGTAACATCTGGGGCCCTAGACAAAGTGAAATTCTATCAGCGATAACGATGATGGAAAAGGCAAAAATGTATAGGACTGACATAAGCTATAGAAAAGCTTACGTCAATTCTGTTGAAAGTCGTTGTAGAAATACGAAACACTTTCGAAGCGATTGTCACTTGTCTAGGCCCTCTGTATCATTTTTCATTCATTGTAGATACAGTACTGTAGTACTATTCTATAAAGTTCACTGCTCACCTCACTCAAGTGAGCGCACACAATTCGAAAGCGAACTCATTTGTTTTTAAAGTCAATCATCGCGGATTCACAACGAGACAGCGTTCGAATTTCGAAGTGATGTTTAGAAAATATCTTCTGACTGGGTTACTAGGCTTTGGTCCATCTGCCAGGGTTGCGGGAAAGTCCGAAAGAGATACCGGGACCCTTAGCAACAGGCAACTGAAGGAACACGGGTGGGTTTTAGTCATCAAAAGTCTGACACGCCTCCGCTCCGCCGACACGCTCCGCCCAGAGCGAGAGAAGTCATTTGAAGATTTCCCAACCTCAAAAAAAAAAAAAAAGGCTCCTGGTCCATATTTATAATTATTTTCCTGTCGGTCTTGTTTGACAGTAAATTAAATTGAATAATATTATAATACGTAAATATAGTAAAAGACCAAATTCAAAGTTGGCAAAAGGTGATGGAGCAAAGCGTGCTAAGTGTGAAATTCAGTGAATTTGAAATATTAATTGCAGTCATGATAAACGCTTGAACTTTTAAGTCCAACTATGCTATAATCGAGCCTAGTCTCCTATCCCTCGCACACTCTCTGCGCTCAACGCTCTCTTAGGGTGATAGACGTGCGGTCAATGCGCGTACTTATGGCTCGGCGAGCTTACTCGCCCGTCTGTCATCGCCGCGAACCACGAGCCAATTTGACAATTAAATTTTGAGCAAGCTTCACGTGTGTCACCGACGGCGAGCCGAGTGACTGTGATGTGTTCGCGGATGAATGGAAGAAGATCTTGTGAGAACAGTCGAGAGTAAAATAAATAAAATAAATAAAATAAATAAAATAAATAAAATAAATAAAATAAATAAAATAAATAAAATAAATAAAATAAATAAAATAAATAAAATAAATAAAATAAATAAAATAAATAAAATAAATAAAATAAATAAAATACATAAATTAATAAGTTTCTCTGATAAAATTGGAATTAGTAAGGTCCACAGTGTTTTTTATTTTTTTGGAATTACAATAGACGTAGATATATTTAGTAACCTATTCCGCTTAACTATACTCCAAGAGTCATAAAAAAAACCCTGTAAGAAATCGACACGTGTTTCACCTCTCAACGAGGCCTCAAGATGACGATTAAGCAGTCGCAAACCAGAACACGACGTGTTGCCAAACCGAGCGCTGAACGCAGTAGTCTCTGCGTCCAGCACTCGGTGTGGGATCTACGTCCATTGTATTTTATAATGGATTTCCGCAAAGTCACGCCTGAATCAATTAGCTATCTTTAATATTTGGCCCAAAACTCAGCTACGCGGATACGATTCGCAGACGCAGCCATTAGGTCCTCACGTGTGCAGGTGACAGAAGAGGCGGGGCAAGATCCCGGTGAGCCATTGTCTGTGGAGAGGCGCCGTATTAAAGGCCCGTCATTATTACACATTGTGCAGTGGTGGCTCAGTGGTAACGGCCAAGCTTACGACTTAGGAGTGTGTAAATAATTTCATCACCACCGCTCTCAAAACGGTGAAGGAAAATATCATGAGGTAACCGGCATGTCCTAGAACAAAAAATTCGAAGACATGATGTGACATCTACCAACCCGCACTGGGCCCGCGTTGTGGATTACGGCCCACTTCCTCTCACTGAGAGGAGGCCTGTGTCCCAGCAGTGGGAACATTATATATGCTGATTATGCATTGTAACACGGCAGTATTTCATGACGTAACAAGCAATAAATAGTTCCATACACTAACCCCGGTCCCTACCTTTTTAGTAAAGGTCATATTAAACGAGTATAAAATATGAAAACCTCTGTTATGCGTAGTTTAAGCTGAAACGTCTTCCGGAGACCGACCTCGAACCTCCGGACGGGCCCTTATTTTAAATGTAACAATAGGGTACGGGTCGCGAACTTTTACTAAGTAACAATGAAATGGATAAAGCAGCAGTAAGAGGGATATTTTCACATGTTGTAGAGCAGCTCGTGGCTCAGTAATAACAGCCGCACGGGTCGATCCATTAGGTTAAGCTACGCTTGCTCGGGGGCCGTGGATGCGTGAGCATCTTTACATAAAGTCAAAGTCAAATAATTTATTTCTACTAGGCAGATTAAAGGCACTTTTGAACGTCAAATACATAGAAATAGAACTGATTCTAGTTGCCCCTTCCAAAAGGTAGTTTTCGTATGGAGAAGAATGGCCAAGAAACTCCAAAGTTACTCTTTTAAAAAAAAAAAAAAATGTTTTACAATATTTGGTAAACATCAATTATATAATTACATGTGAAGACGATGCACCGAGAATACAATTACTGTACCACAATAGGTAAAAAAAAGGAGAATTAAAAATGAAGCAATGACAAATAAATTAATTAAGTATGTGATCATAGTGAGACTCTTCCGTGCCTCGGAAAGCACGTTAAGCCGTTGGTCCCGGCTGTCATTCGTGGATCTTTGACAGTCGTTACGGGTCGTCAGAAGCCCGAAAGACTAACAACCAGTCTTACCAAGGGGTATCGTATTACCCAGTTACTGGGTTGTGAAGGTCAAATAGGCAGTCGCTCCATGTAAAATACTGGTATTCAGCTGCATCCGGTTAGACTGGAAGCCGACCGATCTTCGATGAAAGATCTTGCAAATTAATGTCAAAGAAACGTTATTGATTTCCAATACTTTATACATAATAATATCTTTGTCTTTCGTAAAGCTTCAGGTGGTTATTCAAATTATCTTTTACAAGAAGAAATAAAAGTTACATTTCGCACGCTGAGAACGAAAGTGACTCAAGTCAAAATTTACGATTTTTGGGAAATGAATAAAACGTGTTCGACTTTTTGAACATTTTCTATTCTTTCTAGAGTAACTTCTGAATATGAAAACGAAAGTTATGATTTTTTTTTGTATAATACTATTTGGCTTTATCACTTTAAATATATATTTTTTTTTTTCTATATAAAATTACTTTTTTGAGTCATTTTGTATACAGGATGTAAGGGTAAACACTCTTGTCATTCAAACCATGGGTAGTTGACTTAAATATAAAAATAAATGACCGAACACAACAAAAAAAAAACGGTATTTTCATTAAAAGATTTTAAAAAATTTCTATCTGACACCGTGCTTGCTAGCGAAACAGCTGACTGACTAAGGGAGGGATCGCGCTCGCTGCCGGTCAGGTCACATCCCGTACCCCTCGCCCGTGTTGAGACGCAAGTTCGTTGCCCTAGCGCATAGGGCAACGAACTTGCGTCTCTTGTGGTTAAATTTAGAACTAAAAAAATTAAAAAAAAAAGTTGTAATTTTCCATTGATTTTACGTTCTATAAATGAAACCAAACCACTGGTTGCAAGGATAACGGTGTTTACCCTAACACCCTGTAATTAACTCATTTTGCCAACATTTTGACATAGGTCACTTTCGTTATCAGCCTGCGATTTATTACCTCGAGGTAGTACCTATAAACATTGGGCAAATGTTCTGTCTTATTGGAAAGAGTTTTTGAAATATATTATGAAGTTTTATCTTCGGGAACTGTTATAATTTGCATTTTCCATTTAATGCCTTAACGTGTGTCCGTCGAAACATAGGCTCTTTGTAAAATAAATGTTATTTAGGTAATATCTTAGAGAATTCATAGTTTATGTTGAATGTGAAAAGATTTAGTTAATTGATTCAGGCGTGAATTTGCGGAAATCCATTATAAAATACAATAGACGTAGGTATATTTTGTAACCTATTCCAATTAACTATTCCTTAAGAGTCATAAAAAACCCAGTAAGAAATCGACACGTGTTTCACCTCTCAACGAGGTATCCTCAGGATGAAGATTGACCAGTCGCGAACACGATGTGTTGCCACGCCGAGCGCTGGACGTAGAGTCTGCGTTTGCATAGATTTCTTACAGGGTTTTTAAACTAAATATAATACTAAAAAATATAATAAAAATACTTACTAAAATACCATAGACTATACTAAAATACAATAGATATACAATAGATATTGTAAGTATTTAAAAAAAGGTTTGTTTGTACCGAGTGGTCAGAGTACCTCAGATATACAGGCTGTAAGGGTAAACACTCTTGTCATTCAAACCATGGGTAGTTGACTAAATATAAAATAAATGACCGAACACAACAAAAAAAAAACGTTATTTTCATTAAAAGATTTTAAAAAGTTTCTATCTGACACCGTGCTTGCTAGCGAAACAGCTGACTGAGTACGGGAGGGATCGCGCTCGCTGCCGGTCAGGTCACATCCCGTACCCCCGCCCGTGTTGAGACGCCAGTTCGTTGCCCTAGCTCATAGGGCAAGGAACTTGCGTCTCTTGTGGAAAAATTTAGATGTAAAAAATTAAAAAAAAAAATCGTCAGACAGTACCTGTCCGGCATTAATGCTGAAATGAATCTTTTTGTCGCACACACTATTGTTGTCAAAACATTATTTTATTTTGTTATTTGTATTTTGTGTTTCACGAACTGTGTCCAAATAAACGTTATTCTATTCTTATTATATTTTCTGTGGGTAATTCTTAGTCTTTTAGGGTCAAAATTACCCCAATCATCGCCCTGAACCCTTTCTATAGACCTAATACAATGTAAACCTATATTTTGTCTCACAAATTCCAAGTAACACGGGTCTACATACTCCATTTACTATACTTATACCAACTGTTGCGATCCCCAAAGTAATAACAACGTCATTACATTCTGTCTCACTCTAACAACAAGAACATAACAACGTCATTAAGTTTTGTCTCTCTCTAACACTTGGGGTAATGGAATTCCTGAAGTAAAGGTACTCTGAGAAAGTTTACTTTTCTTTTTGGCGTTTGTCGAGCAGGCTGATTAGTTTAATAGACGTTTGACTTGTTCTTCTCGCGTCATCGGCACGAGCTATTATGAGAATAGAGAAGTAAGCTCATCGATTAAATCAACTGAGCCCACTGCTAGACATAGGCCTCTCCCAGACTGCGCCACAATACCCTGTCCTCCACCTTTCGCATCCAGTCTGTCCCAGCTACTTTTTTCAGTTCGTCTTCCATCTAGCTGGGGGCGTCCCACACTACGCTTGGCGATACGCGGTTTCCACTCTAGGATTCGTCTGCTCCACCGCCCATCGATCCTTCAACAAACATGGCCAGCCCACTGCCACTTCAGCCTGCTTACTCTGCAGGCTATGTCGGTAACTCCGGTTCTTTTCCGGATAATTTAATTTCTGATTTTATCCTTCAAAGAAACTCCGAGCATAGCCTGCTCTGAGCAACCCTGTATTTGTGAACCAGCCCAAATGTCAGTTACCACGTTTTGTATGTCATAAAGGGCAGGATGCACTGGTTGGAGACCTTAGTCTTCAAATATAATATTATTATTCTCATGCCGCTAACTTTTATACACATATATATATTTGAAATGTGCTCATTAAGTCCTTTCATTTGATACCCAACATGGTACGATTAAACCATTTTTTTTTTTTAAGTTCCTCACTTTATGTCCTCTAGAGGGCGCCATTTTTAATTTAATGTGACTTCATATAGCCTATAACCAGCGGACAATCACGACGCTTCCAACGATACCTCATTTGTCAAATTGTGATAAGTGGTTTGGAAGATAGGAGGGAACAGATGAACATACATACATACATACCGGTCAAAATCATAACCCTCCTTTTTTCTTCGCCGTAGTCGGGTAAATACACAAACTAAAGCTCACCAAGTTAATTGAACACAAACTACCAACAATGGTACTTAGACCCTAGTGCCATTGGTACTTCAAACCAAATCTTGTTAAGTGTATACAAATATAGTGATACGCTGTAACTATGTGAACTGCCTATTGGGTACATATTAAGGAACTAACGTTTGTTTTGGCTTCCAGTGTTTCTATAACTTACTGATCGATAAGTAGTACCTAACAGCTTACGAGTTGTTTTTCAATAAAAATTAATGTCACTTGATAGATTTCCTTGCATCGTACATAAGGCTCATTGTTTTTATTTTCACAAAAGCATTCATTTTCCGTGCAATAAATCCATTTAAATTAAGAAAAAGTTTTTTTTATTTTTTTATAATTAAATGAAAGGTTGTTATTTACAAAATGACGTTATTCAGTCAATAATGTGTTATTTATTATAATATTTGACTGTAAAGGTAATTATTTAGTTTTTAGATTGGCGAAAAATATTCATCCCCCTTCTACCTGCCTCAAAAGCTTTAGAGTATTAAGAGTACTAACATAAATAAATGGATCTATTTATTTCTTTATTTTTATCAGACACAGTTCTGATAAAAATAAATAAATAAATATATAAAACGTTATGCCTAAAAGATTTTTACTGTGTAGTAAAGTAGAAAATAAACTCAAATGAACATTAGGTAGGTAATTTTGCTCTTCAAATATTTCAATTTTACTAAGTCCGTGATTGTAACTTTTACTTCAAATACTTTTAGTTAGCCCGTATGAGAAGTTATTTTCTTTTTACTTCACCGAATTTATTAGCCTCTTTCGCAATAATGTTAAAAGCCCTAGGGTGTAAAATATTATATTATGAATTTAGGAAATCTTTTTGGATTTCGTTTTAATAACGCGTGTTGCAAGTACATAAAATAGACCTTAAATTTGGCTATTCATCGGCAAATCCATAAAAGGTAGATAAGTAGGTACGTAGCCATTTTCTATTGAGTGGGCTGCCTTTTTGCGAACCAGTTTAATATGATATATGTATAAATATTAAATAACTTTTAATAAACCATTTCAACTGCTATCTTTTTGTATGCACACACGTGTTTCTGTGACTAATAAACCTATTTTTCATTATTTTTTTCTTTTCTCTATTTCCAGATAAGTTGTGGTCAAATGATTTGCCAGATTTCGAAAAAAAATAGAGTTTCACTTTTTAATAAAAATAAAAACTCATTTATTCAAATTTCGAACGTCCAAATTACATGAGACAGTCCCCCAAAACGCCCACCCTTCACCACTTTCTAGTGGGGTCTCTTTATTTGGGGAAAAAAAGTGGCGCAACAAACTCCCCAGCAATTTACCCGCTATCTGGACATTGTGAAACAGGCTTTTACTCCGAAAACTCTTACAGATTTCACAATAATTGAAGCTCCTTGAATATCAATAAAAAGTAACAACCCATATCGCTCCATAGCCAAGTAAAATCACCCATTTACCTACCTGAAATAATCTTATAATCGCCTTAAGAAACCCATAAAAAGTAAAAGGGGTTCTTTTTCCCCCAAGTGAAAAAACTTTTACATACCTACCACGCAAATTACACTGTCGTTCAAAATTACAGGTACAGTAGAACGAACACAAGTTAAAAAAAGAATTATACCTCTATAGCAGGTACATCGCGCCTCTAAGGCTGCCATCAGACGGACTGCATTTCAACTGTTTCAACTGCTTTGCAGTTTGAATGCAGTTATCAGTACATTAAGAGTATTATGCAATCATATTAAACTGCATTCAAACTGCAAGAATGCAGTCCGTCTGATGGTAGCCTAAGCTGTGTATGTGCAACGTTGCCAGCCCAACGCCGCGCCGCCGCCGCGGGTTGTAGACAGAAATGCCAAAATCAAGCGGAGACGACGCGGCGACGGCGCGGCTACGGTGCGGTGACTGTGCGTCCACGGCGTGGCGGCGGCGCATCAGCGTTCAGCAGGCGTAGCATGGCGCTTTCTATCTCTACGAAGAATAGACATAGCTTTTTCTATACAAAGTGACAGTTCTTTTCTTCATTTTTGACATCCACCGTAGAAATCTTTCTACAATCTGTCATTTTGTCTTTCATTTCTAACGATCTTTGTCTAGGTCTTTTTTTAAGTAGACTATTTCGGAAGAAAGTTTTCTATCCTTTCTGTCAAAATCACACTGACAACCGATAAATCCTATGATAAAACAAAGACTTCTGAGTCGAATTATGTAAAAGAGTGGATTTCGTAAAAAGTGCAGTTGACTCTTTCTATTTTGCTGCCGTCTCGCACTGTCTACTGTCTACAGAAAACGTCATTTTTGTCTACTCTTTCGTCGACAAAACGGTGCTCATGCTACGCCTGCAGTCTACATGTTTACGCAGAGCGGTATCGGCGCAGCTGCCGTGCCGTCTATACAAGCCCTTACAAAATTACAGGTACCTACAATAAAATAGACGCAAGAAAAAAAAATACTTAAACATACCTTAGCAGGCAGATAGCAGGCAGATTACACATCCTTTCAAAATTACCGGTACAGTATAAAGGAACCAAGTAAAAAAAAGCTTATAAATACCTATATAGCAGGCAGATTACACTTCCTTTCAAAATTATAGGTACCTGCATTAAAATGGGGCGAACAATAAGGTACGACGCTGCGCCGTATTCTAAGAGAATGTTTTATGATCTTCTGTACAATTGAGGACTAAATAATTGGGTTATCTTTGTGAAGACTTTTGAAGTGAGTGTTCGCCCCACTGTTCGTCCCACTTTAAAGTAGACGTTTCAATGTCAAAGTGAATGGAAAATGAAGTGTTAATAGTGTTACTAGTGAAGTGGAGCATTATCTTCTGTCACTTTAGCTTCATAGGGCCTTTTTTTATGTGAAACATCTTTCCTCTGGCTTTCCCGCAATCTGTGAGAATGATTTCGTGAAATGGGACGGAAGTGTGTAAAAGGAAGCCGACGAAGCGCGCGCTATTAGATTCAACCAATGAGCGCGCGCGGTTCTAGAGTTGGCCATGAGATGGTATCAACCCATTTTCCGAGAGGTAGGTCCATATATTGTAACAATATTTTGATTTAAAAGAGTGTCCGTGGAGTTTCTTGCCCGTTCTTCTCCATAGGTACCTACTACGCTTTGGAATGGGCAACTAGCTTCATATTTCTGACTGACCGACTCCTTGACAATTCAAAAGTGCCTGTAAATGGTTTAATTGAAATAAATGTTTTGAGTTTGAGTTTGAGTTTGAGGTACTGGCAGCCAAGATGTCAGATGTTTCACATCTTATACGACTATTGGTAAGGCTCGCTAGTTTTTTTTTTTATCTCTCTAGCCTTTTCAGTTATGTTGGAGTCGGCTTCCAGTCTAACCGGATGCAGCTGAATTTTATATGGAGCGACTGCCTATCTGACCTCCTCAACCCAGTAACTAGGTAAGACCCTTGGTAAGACTGGTGGTCAGACTTTCGGGCTTCTGACGACCCATATCGACTGTCAAAGATACACGAATGACAGCCGGGACCAACGGCTTAGCGTGCTTTCTGAGGCACGGAGGATTCTCGGTATGTAAAGATGGTCACCTCTCCACGGACCAACCCCAGCAAGCGTAGCTTAATCTGATGGAGTATATAAATTACAAATAGGAAATGCTGAAATAATTCTTGTATTACATTACGTAAATTTAAGTTGTGGAAGAGTGGAGTGTCCTAATACAGGCATTTATTTGCTTAAAAGGACACTTCTATCACTAGTTATGTAGCACAATGATAGATAGATAGATAGATAGAATACTCTTTATTATGTACACCATAAAAATTACAGACATAAATTAGAAATTTTACATAGGGTGACACAATGGGCAGTCTTATCGCTAAAAGCGATCTTTTACAGACAACCTTTGGTTGGATTAAAGTAAGAAGGAGAGACAATACTGCAGGTAGTCAGTGGTGTACCGTTTACATATACAATAAATACATACACACATAAAGCATTATCTTATCTATATAAATATATATATAATATATACATAGTTATATATATATATATATATATATATATATATATATAACAATAAACATGTTTAAGGAGAGAGGAAGTGTTTTTTCACCAGAATTTTAAAAGTGGACAAAGATTGAGCACGCCTAATTGACACGGGCAAGGCATTCCATAACCGTACTGCTTGGACAGTAAAAGATTTCTCATAAAAACTAGTGGAATGCATCGGCATCTCTAGTCTCAAGTTTTCCGATCCAAAGCTTGTTAATGAAAATAAACTTTTTGTATTTGTATGGATCGACCCGTGCGGCTGTTACTACTTAGTCGCGAGTTTAATACGCGTAGATTAAAATCTCGATATTTAGACAAGGATTTTGACAAAAACCGTGCGACGCCAGGGCGGGTCGCTAGTATCTAATAAATTCTAACAGGTCTTAAACAGGGTTTCATTCATGAAAGTATTTCACGTCGCTTCTGACGGTAAAATATCTGCGTAAACTTTTCCTATTACATTCTGCATACAAGCTTACTTCATCAAAAACATAGCTGGTTCTACATAACTTCACGCCTGTATTCCGTGGAGGCTTAGACAGAGGTGTACCTATAGTACAGCCACGTGTCAAGTCCCATGTAATAGGGGGCGAGCCTATTGCCATCAACCGGGCATGAATCTAGACTCCAGGCTGCTATTGAGAGATTCCTGATGAAAAACCCAATAGCACGACCAGCAGGCGTAGCATGGCGCTTTCTATCTCTACGAAGAATAGACATAGCTTTTTCTATACAAAGTGACAGTTCGTTTCTTCATTTCTGACATCCACTGTAGAAATGTTTCTACAATCTGTCATTTCGTCTTTCATTTCTAACGATCTTTGTCTAGGTCTTTTTGTAGGTAGACTATTTCGGAAGAAAGTTTTCTATCCTTACTGTCAAAATCACACTGACAACCGATAAATCCTATGACAAAACCGACAAAACAAAGAATTCTGAATCGAATTATGTAAAAGAGTGAATTTCGTAAAAAGTGCAGTTGACTCTTTCTACTTTGCTGCCGTCGTACTGTCTACAGGAAACGTAATTTTTGTCTACTCTTCCGTCGACAAAACGGTGCTCATGCTAGGTCTGCTGGGAGTCGAACCCAGACCTTCATACTCCGGGAGGAAACGCCCGGGTGTCACCACTGTGTGGATCGCCCGGAGGACACGGTGGAGCATACGGTGGAGGTCTGCCCTGCTTGGGCGGAGCCCCGCCGTGTCCTCTTGGAGGCGATTGGCGGCGGTGACCTCTCGCGTCCGGCTCTGGTCCAGGCCATGGTACGGAGCGAGAGGGCATGGGAAGCAGTCACCTCCTTCTGCGAAGCAGTAATGCTCGCGAAGGAGGAGGCGCAACGCGTGAGGGAGAGGCAAAGTTTGCGCCCTCACGTCCCTAACCGCCGCCGTTGGACACGCCCTGGGCGACGGGAATCCCAGGCGGATTCCCGGCCACCATAGGCGCGGACGGCGAGCAATGGGTAGCGCGCCGTTCGATTAGGACCAGGCCCGGGTCGATGGCACGTCGTGTTCCACGCGCGCCTCATAGAGATGTCAGCACAATTGGCGGGGTCCGCTGGGACCGATGCCTGCCAGGGTTACGGGTTAGTCCGAAAGGGATACCGGGACCTTGGCAACAGGCAACTGAAGCAACACGGGTGGGTTTTAGTCAGTAAAAGTCTGACACGCCCTTCCGCTCCGCCCAGAGCGGGAGAAGTCATTGGATGATTTCCCACACTCGAAATGATTTTGAATTTGTATTTGAAAAGAAGAAGATCCTACAGGACTCAAACTCAAAGCATTTATTTCAATTAAACCATTTACAGGCACTTTTGAATTGTCAAGGAGTCGGTCAGTCAGAAATATGAAGCTAGTTGCTCATTCCAAAGCGTAGTAGGTACCTATGGAGAAGAATGGACAAGAAAATCCACAGTCAATTTTTTTTTTTTAAATCAAAATATTGTTACAATATATTGCTTACATCATTCATGTTGAAATTATACATGTGAGAACAATGTAGAAAGTACGTTACAAGCGTCCGCAATTATAACATAAAAACAATTCAAAAATTAAAATAAGCCATGGCAGCTAAGAGATGCTAGATACCAAGCTAGAGTAAAAAGGTGCCTTCTTACACCCGTGACATTATGTCACTGACATATGTCAGTGAATGCAGTGCATAAAAGCTGGAAAGTTAGATGTTTTTTCTGCTAACTGCAATTCATTTCCCGAGTCAGACCTGTCGAGAGCAGGGTGAGACATTCAAGATATATGTTTGTGTGTGTGTGACTATGCTATGCACATGCTTCTTGCACAGTGGAGCCTTTATACAAATATTATTATCTTGAGCTTCATACTACGTTAGGAGCTCGTGGATTAGTAATAACAGCCGCACCGGGTCGATCCATCAGGTTAAGCTACGCTTGCCGGGGTTGGTCCGTGGTTGGGTGACCATATTTACCTACCGAGACGCCTCCGTGTCTCGGACAGCACGTTAAGCCGCTGGTCCCGAGTGTCATTTGTGGATCTTTGACAGTCGTTACGGGTTGTCACAAGCCCGAAAGTCTGACAACCAGTCTTGCCAAGGGGTATCGTATTACCTAGTTACTGGGTTGTGGAGGTCAGATAGGCAGTCGCTCCATGTAAAATACTGGTATTCAGCTGCATCCGGTTAGACTGGAAGCCGACCCCAACATAATTGGGAAAAGGCTAGTAGATGATGATACTACGTTAATAAGGTAGAAGACAGAATACGCTTTAAGTACACCATATAAATTACAGATTTTAATGAAGTTTTACGCAGGGGACACAATGGGCGGTCTTATCGCTAAAAGCGATCTTTTGAAAACACTTTTGAAAGCATCTGTGATAAGTTCATGACCTTAGGCCGCTTGAACACGCTAAGAAATTTCACCGTGACTGCTGCAGATAGGAACAATCTAATTCATCATGTACACGACAAGAAGTTTGTCGGATTGTTGCACGAGAATTGCAATTCCTCCTAAACTGTAGAAGCTAGAGTTTGGAAATAAAAAACGTTTCATAGCAAATTTCATCAGCTTTCTTGTAAATTATATTTTATTATACATAAGTAACGTAATAGCCATTTTTAACTTACTGGCAAAAAACTCAACATTTGTAACTACAGTTTTACGCCTTATTTACATTTTTTTTTTGACACCTTGGATTTTGAATCAAAATTCATTGATCAAGAAATAAATGTGAAAACAAAAACAGAATCAAAAAGAGTCAAAAGATGGAAATATTTGAAAAAGAGTGTTTTTCTTTATAATGTTTTTTAGCCATTCCTTAAAAGACGGTTATCGGCTATAAAGTTTTTGGGTCTCCCTTTTTTCATCGAAAATAAATTGCCAAATTATCACTTCCCAAACAATTTTCCGCATAATTTCATTTGCCAAAATATTACTTAGCAAAAAATCTCTTCACAAATAATTGTAACGCAAACCTAATGTTTGGCAAGTGAACGTTTAAACAATAACTTTTTTACCAAATAGTGCTTTTACCAATTTTTATGTAGTCAAATATTTCAGTTGGCGCAAAATAAAATTTGCCAAATGTTTAGTATCGTCAGTTTCGGGTAGCCTGTTTTTTTTTCTATATAATCTAGTCGTTTCTGGCAGTAGGTCACAGTTTTAACCTAACCTAACCTAATAAATCATTTGACGAAACGTTTATTATCTAAAGATTGTTTGCTGTAATAAATCATTTGATTAAAGACCAAATGCCTTAATGACATTATCCTTGATAATATTCTGCCAAGTAAAAATTTGACCAAATGAAAATGTGCGTACTAAAATCATTCCAAACATTGCATTGGTATAAAAAAAAGTTGCTAAAATTTGTTTGGGTAGTGAAATTTGGGCAAAATCTTTTCGGCAAAACGGCAGGATCCCAAAGTTTTTACATTAAAAAAAAATCTTTTTCCAGTCCTTTTTATTTCGAAAATATAATAATATCTTGTGTAATTTAAAAGTGATTGCAATTTTAAAAGTGTAGTACTTAGTTTTTAACGGCCAATGTATTTCCACCCAAATTCAATGACAGGTGTCACCTTCCAGAGCCTCAGTCCTCACAAGTGAGCGCACACAATTCGAAAGCGAACTCATTTGTTTTTACATCGCGGGTACACACCGAGACATCGATAGTACAAGTAGGAAACAAGGCAATGTTGGTTTGGTAATCAAACAAGATTATGTTTCAGTTAAGCTTCGGTCAAACCTACGCGTCAAGTACGCGGGACGCGTGACGCGACGCGGGAGCGTCAACAACGCGATATAAACGTGCACACCTGCGCGACTACAGCTTGGCGTGAGCCAAACATTGATCGGAAGCCGCCCAAGGCGAGCCGAGGATGCACGAAGTTATTCGAAGTACCTCGTCCTGGCCCAATTTCGATCAATTTCGTGAAGACGCGTGCGTCTCCCCCTGCCGACGCGGTGTCGGCGGCGGCGGCGGCGGCGGCGGTGCGGCGCCCGCGCCTTGGATAAACACGAGGAGCGTCCGCAGCGCGAATGTCGCTCCCGCTTCGCAGTCGGTTTGGTCGCACAGGTTTGGCCGAAGCTTTAATTACCGTCACAATGTTAATTATGACCTTGTTCCAATAGCCATTAAGGCTAATGTTCAATAATTACAGTTGACCAAATTACGTCATTGGCACCATTTACTGATTTTCATGACTCTGAAGTGTGACAGTGGATCAAATAGCAAACATTATTAGGTACTAATGTTATTTATTTTTACGCGACTACGGCGAAGCAAAAAGGGGGTTATGATTTTGAACGGTATGTATGTATGCATGTATCGTTGGAAGTGCCTTGATCGTCCGCTGGTTATAGGCTATGTCAATATAAAAAGTACTCTGTGGGCTATGTGACGTTACATTGAATATGGCGAATGTAGAGGACATAAAGTCATGAAATGAAAATAAATGATACCATGTTGGGTATCAAATGAAGGGGCTTAATTAGCACATTTCAAAAATATTATTATATTGTCGTGTAGGGAGCGGGTCGGGTCGTTTTCTTCGCGTGAGCATGGTGTTCACACAAAGCGTGGGTGCGTGACGGCAGCGGGTCGGGCGCGGGACGGCGGCGAGTTGTGCACCGACGTACTCAGCCAGGCAACGTTTTCAATCCCGCTGCAACCGCTACCGCCTGGCTAGATCGACCGCGCACGATCCGCTGCCGTCCCGCGCCCGACCCGCTCCCGACCCGCTCCGCGCCCGTCTCGCGCACGCGTTTGTGTATTGACATCATAATCCTTGAATTACAATTTATTTATGCCCGCCGTACTACCGTCCCGACACGCGCCCGACACCCACCCGCCTAGTGTGTTCGTTCGTTCGTTATGGGGTTTGGTTTCCGCACTTAGTCCTTAAAAGGTGGACCATTGTGCGTGAGCCATGGCGGCTATCGTGGTTACTCCAACCAGCCCACCTCCCTCCAGAAGCTAATTAAAGCTCCTGGTCTGTTCAGAACATCTGTGAAGGATCTGGGTGCCCCGAGGGTTTCTGTTCTGATCTGGGTTACACCGGTGCATTCGAAGAGCACGTGCGCGACAGTTTCCTCGGCCTCCATGCATGCCCTGCACAGAGGACTGTCTGTAATGCCTATTGTGTGGAAATGTTTATTTAGCGAGCAGTGCCCCGTGATGGTCCCCGACACCAGGCGCAGGCCGTACCTGTCCAGGCGTAATAAACGCCTGGTCAGCCTGCTATCCAAAGATGGCATAGCTTCCCTGGACTGCCTGCAGCCCGGTGCCGAGGTCCACCAGCTCCCTGCCTGTGTGTGGGTGAGCTCCTGTAGCCACCTGCGTATTTGGTTGAAGGGGATGGGTACAATAGGTTCGGGTCCACAGACTGCCGTGCTAGAACCTCTTCTGGCAAGTTCGTCAGCTGCGTCGTTACCTAGGGATCCGCTGTGTCCTTTAATCCATTGTAGTGTCACCGTGTTGCGGTTAGATACTGTTACTCGCTCTAGTGCATTGTGACATTCTAGTATTAGCTTTGAGGTGATGCATTTTCTTTTTAGGGATTGGAGAACTGAGGCACTGTCAGAGAGTATACGTATTTGGCTGTCCGTGACTCTCCTGGCTTCTAGGGCGTAGACCGCTAGAATGATGCCCACACACTCCACCTGGTAGACGGTGTTGAGCCTCCCCAGCGGGCTGGATATATTTATGTTGAGGTCGTGTGAGAAGACTCCGACTCCGGTACCGGAGTCGGTCTTCGATCCGTCCGTGTATACTCTCATTTCCTTCGGTCCTGAGTAGTCACACTGTTCTTCTGTGAGTACTATACTGTAGTGCCTTTGGAAGTGGTGTGTTTTTGGGGCTTTGTCGCAGGGTGATGCCATCATTGGCCGTCGCTTAATCGCATGTTCCTTTATACTTGTGTGTTTTACTCTGGAGTCTTTACTTAGGGTACCTGATAAATGGAGCCTAAAGGCGGCCAGGGCCGCCTCCTCCCTCACGATGAGGTGTAGAGGCGGCAGTCCAAGCATTGCCTGTAGGGCAGCAGTAGGTGCGGTTCTCATGCTGCTAGTGATTGCCACGCATGCGAAGCGTTGCAGTCTTTCGAGGTCTTTTTGGGCTGTGCTCAGGTCCATCCTGGGCCACCAGACCAGTGAGCCATAAGTGATAATTGGTCGGATGACTGTAGTGTATAGCCAGTAGGTGATCTTGGGACTAATCCCCCAGTTCCTGCCAAGCAGTCGCTTACATTGCCACAGGGATATACTGGCTTTTGTAGTGATATAGTTGGTGTGTTTCGCCCAGTTCAGCTGTTTATCCAAATAGATGCCCAGGTATTTGGTTTCAGTAGATAGGCTTAGGTTTACTCCGAAGAATCGTGGTAACTGTAGTGTTGCTAACTTTCTCTTTTTTGTGAAGAGAAGCAGTTCAGTTTTTGCTGGGTTTACTGAAAGCTGGTGTCTGTACCACCATTCCTCCACTATCTTCAAGGCTTGGCGCATGAGGTTGCACAGAGTGTTTTCGTGAGTGCCATTGATTATTATGGTTATGTCGTCGGCATAGCCTACCGTGTAGTATCCTTTGTCGTTAAGTGTTTTGATGAGGCTGTCCACCACAAGGTTCCATAGTAGCGGCGAGAGGACGCCCCCTTGTGGGCAGCCCTTCGCCACGATGGCCCTTGTCGTGTCATTCACTGTGACCTGTACCGCCCTTTGTTTGAGCATGTTGGTGATCCAGCCTCTCAGAGTCGCGTCTATGTTGTGTCTGTCGAGGGCTATGTTGATGCTTTTGAACGTGGTTTTGTCAAAAGCGCCCTCGATGTCAATGAAAACGGCTAGTGCGGAGCATTTGTGATCTACTGCGCATTCGATCTTAGAGACCACGCTGTGCAGCGCGGATTCTGTTGAGCGACCTGTGGAGTACGCATGCTGTTGTCTGTGGAGAGGTTTAACTCGGAGAGGTCCATCCCGGATGTGCCTGTCGCAGAGTCTCTCGAGGGTTTTCAGTAGGAAGGATGTTAGGCTTATAGGCCTATAAGCCTTGGGTTGTGTATAATCTGGTTTGCCAGGCTTGGGTATGAAGATAACCTTCACTTCGCGCCATGCGACAGGTATATATCTGAGTGCTATGCAGGCTCGATAGATCTCCACCAAGTGTGGTGTTACGTGATCTACCCCCCACTGCAGTAGGGCTGGGAAGATGCCATCCAGTCCTGCGGACTTGTATGGCTGAAAGGTGTTTATAGCCCACTTTATTCGGTCTTCTGTTACTATATTGTGGGCTCTAGACCAGTCTTGATCCGTTGAGTTCCATTCTGGAACCGCCTCCCATGTCCGTTCCTCTAGGAGTGTACAGTCTGGGAAGTGGGTCTCAAGGAGGACTTTGCTGGTTTCTTGGTCGGTTTGGGTGTAAGAGTTGTCAGGTTTCTTCAGCGCGCCAAGGGTTCTGTCCTGGTCGGTTGACAAAACCTTCCTTACCCTTGCTGCTTCGTTATTTGTCTCGATGGATTCACAGAATTTCCGCCATGCTGTTCTTCTGGCGGTTCTGATTTTCTTCTTGTATGTATATTGGGTCTCTTTGTATTGCTCCCAGTCAACCGGAAGTCTAGTGTTTTTCGCTCTGTTAAATTGTTTGCGTAGTGTATCTCTGAGTTTACTAAGTTCGGCGTTCCACCAGGGGTTTCTTTCACTCTTGGTCCGCGGCGCTCTTAGCTTGCAGCATGCATGATATGCCTCTGTGAGGTATTCCGATAGCTTTGTTAACGTGTATTCCAATTGTGCTTGGTCCCGTATGGTAACCCGCGATAGGTGCCTCACCAAAAGTGAGGCCAGGAGGCGTTTGTACTCGGGGACGTTTGTACGTCGCGGGTTACGCCTCGGTGCGGGTTTCCTTGTGTTGTCAGTTAATGTAAAACGTATTCTTCTGTGGTCTGAACAAGAAGGCTCGTCCGATACGTGCCAGTTTGTTATAAGGTTTGTCGCGTTTTCCGTAGCAAGTGTTAGATCTATGATCGTTTGACCTCGGACTGTGACCCAAGTGGGTTCGGAGCCGCGGTTAATAATGTTAAGGTTAGTGGAGAACAAATAGGTGGATAGTACCTCTCCTCTAGGGTTCGGTGTGACGCTGCCCCAGAGCGGGTGATGGGCGTTCGAGTCGGTGCAGATGATCAGGTCCAAACCGGTGCGCTCGCAGTGTTGCACTAGGTCGGCCATCTCCTTTGGCGGGCAGTCTGTGCCCTCGCCTGGCATGTATACCGAGGCCAGTACAACATCCGGAACGCTACATGCGGTTTGGAGCCTGACAGCCGTCAGGTCTCTGGAACAGAATTGGGTGAGTAGTGTGATAAGAAATTCTTTGGGTACATAGATGCAAGTTCTTGGCTTGTCTGAGGTGTGAGTGTTGAGGATTATCTTACCTCCGATGTTACCAAGGCCACATACTCTATTGTTCCTGATCCACGGCTCTTGGATCAGTGCGATGGTTCGGGGCTTTACCTCCAGCGCCCTGCGTAAGCTAGCCGTGGCAGTCTGGCTATGTTGGAGGTTTGTTTGGATGATGTTGAGGGGCGATGACGACGGTGGAGTGGAGTTAGTCGGAGATAGATCCATCGGACAGTTTCTCCGCCTCCTCCACTCTGTATCGGTCTCCATGTTGAACGTCCGGCGACGAGGCAAGCAGTTGCTCGCTCCAGCCAGGTGATGTGGGCGGTATGGTGTCGACGTCGTCGGCCATTGCCGCTCGGGCCATGACCTCCTCAAGTCGGTCCATGTCCGTGTCATTTGTCGGTGTCGCCGTCAGTATCGTCGTCTTCCCGTCTGTGCTGTCAGTCTGGGTGTCAGCGGGTCGGGTCGTGGGCCAGAAGCGAACGTATATCGACCCTAGTAGGTACGATATCCGTCGCTCCCGTCCCAGGACCCTTTCTGCTTCCTCCGGTGGCAACCCTAACGTGAGATAGGTCCCGTTATTGTCACCACCGACGGTAGTCGCCCTGTACAGTGACCACCTGCCTATGTCGTACCAAGTATTCTGCCGGGTCAGAATGCTGTGGAGCCGGGCCACGTCACCCCTGTAGCGAGGGACGAAGAGCGAGGCTCGGACACGGGTGGGCACGTCTGTCTGTCTCATCACTGTCAGCTTCAGGTCTGTGTCTGGGAGTACAATTTTGGGCACGTTCTGGGTCAGCCAGGTCAAGGCATTTTCGTCCTCGCACCATATCTGCACTGTGCCCTCCGCTACCCGAGGGTATCCGCGGAAGGCCGGGAGTGGTGTCGTCAAGTCTGTGTCCATGACCAGGTTCTCTAGGTCAGTCTTGATGTGCTCGGCCTCTTCCTTGGTCAGGTCTCTACCAGGCGGGGGGAAGCAGATTGCTACGGCAAGCCGCGCAGGAATATCCTTTGTGGCCCGCGCGTAGGTTCTCTGACCTCCCTGAGCGGAGTGGGTCCTCACGCGCTTGGCGTCCCCCTGTAACGTACTCGGTGAAGCCGTGTCGTTTGGGCGCTCCCTCTTCGCCGGCCCTGTACCACTCGGTCCTGGCTGCGGCTTGGAGGTGCCAGGCAGGGTGTTGGTTGCCAGCGACGCCTGGCGTGAGGAACCAGCCCGCCTACCCCTGGCTTGTTTAGATCGAGGCCGGTCGTGGGTCATGTCCGTGTTTTGGGGTCGGCTGGCGGCCCCGGCAGAGTCTGTCGCGTGCGGGGGCACTTCGCGCTGGGTTGCCCCTTCGCGTACCTGCCCTCGCTTGCTTGGGTCCACGACTGGCTGTGTTTCGCGCTGGGTTGCCCCTTCGCGTACTTGCAGCTGGTCGCGTGGATCCGCGTCCGGCCCCTTTTCGCGCTGGGTTTCCCCTTCGCGTACTTGTGGCTGGTCGCGTACCATCGCTTCGGCGTCCGATCGCGCTTCGCGCTGGCTAGTGCCTTCGCGGGTATTGCGCTTTCGGTCGCCTACTTTCTTCTCCCGGGCTAAGACTTTTCCGCGCTTTCTCAGCAGGCGTACTTTGTCAACTTCAACCGGGAGATTTGTGGAGCTGCCAGGTCCATCATTCTTCCCCGTCTCTGTCTGTTTGTGCTGGTCTTTGTCATTGTCCGGGTAATTGATGCTGGTCCGCACGATGCTCTGTTGCCAGACGCTCGTCGGAGGCATACTTCGTGTAGTGGGTGTCGGCGCGTGGGTCGCAGCCGGAGTCGTGTCAAGTGGCGCGTTAGTCGCAGCCGAGGTCGAGGGTGTTGGCGCTAAGTCAGCAGCCGAGGTCGAGGGTATGGGCGCTAAGTCAGCAGCCGGCCGCGCTGAGAAGCGCGGCATAAGGTTTGCCATGTTGCAGGTTGTGCCCCCTCCCATATTACGATGGGGGCTAACCGCCGTAGCGGTGTGGGATTCCCCGGCTTGGCCGGGACCCACCTGGGTAGTATTTTTCCAATTCTGCATTTCATAGGTTTGGGGGGTGGGCTTTTAGGAGTTGAGAGGTTACCCTTCCTCTAGGACCGACGGGATAAAGGGATGGGAGGGAAGGCATTGGTGGGTGGTGGGTAGGGGTTTGGGGGGGTCACCCTAGGTCTGGGAGTTGGCCTAGGGATTTTGGATCGACGGGATGTGTAAGGATAGGGAAGGGTGGAAGGGTTAGGGGATGGGTACACACGTCTACACACCGAGCCACGCGCCCCCAGCACAGGCTGACCCCGCAGCGCACGGGAGACCCGTACGAGGCGGGAACAGCACATAACTGAAGCGCGCCGCCCGGCATGCAGCCGTGTGTAGAGGAACATAGGAGCGGGGTATTGGTTACCCTAGGCCTGGGGTTTGGCTTTCGGGAACTTCTCTTGTCCGGGATCTTAAAAGAAGAAAGATGCTCCGGGTGCGGAATCGCCCACCAACGGTCAGTGCAGACCGCAGGCGACCGGTCCCGCAGCCGGAGTTGGGCTATCCGCAACCTGCCCACCCGCTCGGTTGCATGAGAAGAAATGCCTGACAGACCGGGTCGCCTCACCACGGATGTACGTATACATTCGCGTTGGAGCGATCCAGCCTCCCCCGAGCCGCCTAGTGTGTGTTTTGAGCTTTATTCCTACAGAGTAATGAAACAACAGAGATAATAGAGATATCATTTAGTTCTCGGAATTACGTCATCATATCCTTTCTTCGCTATAATGATCTCTGTCCTTATCATTAAGCTGGTCACGCACATTCTCTTTTATTATAACAGATTTTTCCGAGATTGTGTGTGCGCGATTCGTATTCTTTGATTGTACCTATGTGATTTAATTCCTTTTAGTTATAGAAATCGCGGCGGCCAATATCAGCAGAGACTAACCATCGACTCAGGAGATAATAAATTATTCTAAATGCACAAGTGTGTACGCAATCAGATTCTAATACAGTTCTCTGACATTTGTTTCTCCGATGAACGGTTCTGTCGGCGAAACAAATGTCGGAGAACTGCACCTATACCACGACGTATTAATGCCACCATTTTTCCAGTGGTAGTGAGAGACGGAGCTATATAAGGCCGCTAGCACCATCCTTTTTTCGCAGTGGCATAATGATGGCATTAATACTTCATAGTCAGCCCCCAGGGGGCTTAAAACAACCTCTTTACCAGAATCATAATAGGAAAATTATGACGAATCATCGTAAAATGTCACAAACTGAGAATTCATAATGATCTGCGTGCAATTCATAATACGAAATAATTCATTTGTTTGACAGTATGGAGATTCGTAAAATGGTCCACACATTATAAATTGCTTTTGCGTCAAATTAGAGGAATTGCTAATGACAGCTGGGAATTCAGGAAATGAATTGCTTTTAGAGGAATTGCTAATGTGGCCGTTTTAGGCTCTTACAGAATCGTGTAAATACAGGTGGCTATCAAGTAGTAACTCAACAAAAACCTTATCAAGAAACTCAAACAACCCAACGTCACTTCCCTCAACTAATAAATTGTAGTTCTACAAAGTTAAAGGCAACACTTTGTTGACCAGAACCCAGCTTCCAACTTCATAGTCTCAAAGTATCTCAGGGCCTGTGTCCACTGGCGACACGACATGGCAAGGGACTTTTAAGGCTCTTGAATACTGGGGCGATTAGTCGCGCGACGCGACGCCGTCGCATTGTTCGCCGTGAAGTTTTCTCAGAAATTGTTTTGTTAAAATTCGCATCGCGCTGCGAATCGCGCCAGTATGTAAGAGCCTTTATGCGACGAATAGGAATACAACATAATACGACGACAATATAAAAACATTTCATGTTTGTTGGTGGTAGTGTTTAATTAGTTTTTGGCTGACGTCTCTTGAGTTTAAAAATTGAAACTACATTGTTGTATTAGATTGAACCTGTAAAAACTAATGTAAGTGGTAAGAGTAAATAAATAAATAACAGTCAATCTGCCTAGCCTTTTCTCAACTATGTTAGGGTTGGCTTCCAGTATAACTGGGCCTCGTCTCTGTGAGAGGGAGAGTGGGCCGTAATCCACGCGGGCCCATTGCGGGTTGGTAGATGTCACATGTCTTCAAATTTTTGGTTCTAGGACATGGCGGTTTCCTCACGATGTTTTCCTTCACCGTTTTGAGAGCAGTGGTGATGAAATTATTTACACAAAGTAAAGCGCCTGTCAGGGTTCGAACCTACGACCTACAGGTACAGCAATCTGGGTTGGCTCCCAGCCTAACCGAATGCAGCTGAATACTAGTATTTTACATGGAGCGACTGCCTATCTGACCTTCACATCCCAGTTACAGCGTAATTATGTCGATACCCTTTGGTAAGATTGGTTGTCAGACTTACAGGCTTCTGACGACCCGTAGGTAACGACTGTCAAAGATCGATAGATAACAGCCGGGACCAACGGCTTAACGTGCTTTCCGAGGCACGGAGGAGTCTCGTTATGTAAAGATTTTCACCGATCCATGGACCAACCCCGGCAAACGTAGCTTAACCTGATGAATCGACCCGTGCGGCTGTTATTATTTAGCCACGAGCTCGAATAAAAATGAATAGTCATCATCTTTGACAGTCGTTACGGGTCTTCAGAAGCCCGAAAGTCTGACAACCAGTCTTACCAAGGGGTATCGTAATTACCCAGTTACTGGGTTGTAGAGGTCAGATAGGCAGTCGCTCCTTATAAAATACTGATAATCAGCTGCATCCGGTTAGACTGGAAGCCGACCCCAACATACTTGGGAAAAGGCTAGGCAGATTGATTGATGATTAACATTGAAATTTCAATTTTTAAAATTTTTAAAATTTCAAATCCCTTGCCGTGTCTTGTCGCCAGTGGGCGCAGGCCCTCAGACGACCGGATGCTGTCTTTTTAACAACTGGCGGCAGGAAGCCTCGAGGCGGCCATTTTCTTGTCCCATCTTTTTGAAATGTTCTCGGTACGTTGAACAACAGAAGGATGGCTACGGGTGCAGTGTAGCGCGAGAATTTGAGCCGCATGTGTAGACCTCAGTTATTAAGTGCCTAGCTTTTAGACTTAGTAACAGTGTTTTATGATTTTGAGACCAGAAGGGTGTAGGATGCCTTAGATGTTTTGTCAAGCTTCGGTAATAATGGAACCTTTTTAGGGCTCCGTACCCAAATGGTAAAACGGGACCCTATTACTAAGGCTCCGCTGTCTGTCTGTGTGTCTGTCTGTCCGTCTGTCACTAGTCTGTATCTCATGAACCGTGATAGTTAGACATTTGAAATTTTCACAGATAATATCTGTTGCCGCTATAACAACAAATATAAAATAAATATTTAAGTGGGCTCCCATACAACAAACATGATTTTTTTTCTCGTTTTTGCTCGATATTGAAAACGACAACTGCGTCTACCTGTTACAGGTTGAAATATTCACAGAATATTTAGTTACATACTCACTTTAAAAATTAATAATTAAATTAAAATAAATCAAATATTTAAATATTTTCCCATACAACAAACGTGATTTTTTTGCCGTTTTTATAGATATTGGTACGGAACCCTTCGTGCGCGAGTCCGACTCGCACTTGGCCAGTTTTTTTTGTTTCTTTATTTTTGCCGTCACCGGGAGGTATAAGTTAATAACGAGGATCGAATATTATCTTTATCTTTATAGCTATCTAGATGTCCCGGTGAAGTTCGTGTACCGTGTAAGAGTTTTTTTTGCTATCGCAAAATATAATTTTTCGGCTCTTTTTTTTGGGGTTTTCCTAATTCAATTTTTCTCAAACGCTCCCAGTATTAAAAAAAAATACAAGTTGGTCGAGCACGAGTTTGTGCGAGACTAACGCACTATAGATAGATAGAATATATACAGGATGTAAGGGTAAACACTCTTGTCATTCAAACCATGGGTAGTTGACTTAAATATAAGAACAAATGACCGAACACAACAAAAAAATAACGTCATTTTCATTTAAAAAAATTAAAAAGTTTCTATCCGACACCGTGCTCGCTAGCGAAATAGCTGAGAGACTGAAGGAGGGGTCGCGTTCGCGGCCGGTCAGGTCACGTCCCGCACCTCGCGCCCGTGTTGAGACGCAAGTTCGTTGCCCTAGCGCATAGGGCAACAAACTCACGTCTCCTGTGGTAAAATGTAGATTAAAAAATATAAAGTTGTAATTTTCCATTAATTTTACGTTCTATAAATGAAACCAAACCACTGGTTGCAAGGATAACGGTGTTTACCCTAACACCCTGTATATCTCTCTCTATATAAAGTATTAACAGACGATCGAATTTGGTGCGGGCCGGGCAGTGGTTAGGGATCGCTCCGTACAAAATCTGTTCGTCTAGAGAGCAATCTTGCGAGAGTTATTCTATTAAGACGAACTTTTGTACGGAGCGAACTTTATCCGCTATCCGTATCGTACGAAGTTCGATATTTTTGCACAAGAGAAAAACAACGCTGATTCACTGAACGGTCTTATCACAATCAGCGATTTCTACCAGATGATGGAAATCCATACAGTGTTTTATCCAAGTCCATTTCTAAACATGGACTTATCCCTAGTCCATGTATTTAATTTATTAAAAATCCATTTTTATAGCGGAGACCTGCAGGAATCGACCAATCACAATAGTTGTAATCCTCATCGCGTCTCTCGTTTCGTCTGTGATTGGATGATTCCTGTTCTTCTCCGGTCAGCTCCGCTCGTCTCCGCTTCAGGGGAAACGCGTCCTTATGATGGGGAAAAATTTTAATCTAATCTTACCTTTGGCTCCCCAGCTACGTTTTTCAAATTAATTCAGTCTTGCCTAAGGGCGCAGTCTATTTAAAAGAGATCTTCGCGCGAATACGCGATCATCGCGCTCATAATTACACAATTAGTAAATTATAAAATGCTAGATAACTATTAAATCTATAAATTGTTTCTAAATGTAATACACTTAAAACTTATCTTTTATAATGAAATGTAATTCAAGTTAGCAATGTATAATTTAATTATAATTTATAATTAAATTTTAATTGATTTAGATTTTTTTTAGCTGTGAATGTAACAATTGCTGTGCCCTGACATGGTCGACACTTGCTCTTAGCTCTAAGTTAACATCTTGTCTTACCTTGTGGAACGCCTGGAAGCCGACCCCAATAAAGTTGGGAAAAGGCTAGGCAGATGATAAACCAGAAAGTGTGGTCGCGCCGACATAAGGCGTTTTCCAGTTTTCCGATCAAAAAGTGACATAAGCACGCGATGATCGCGTGTTCGCGCGACTATCGCTTTTAAATAGGTCGCGGGGTAAGCAATGTCTTAATAAGCAACGCAGTTTCTCAAGCCGTGTTTGGCTTACAAAATTGTATTATCACACGGCACCTAATGCCTCATTGGCAAGCGTCAAATGTACGGGAGTGCAGCCTCGGGCCCGGATCGAGTACGTGACAGTTGTAGTAACATTTTTCCTCGACGTTTTTAACAATTTTATTTTGAGCAGTTTTGGAGATGATGCTCAAAGGGATCAATCTGGGGAATAAAGTTGCAGTTCTCGTGGTGACTGTGTTGGTTCTTGTAAATAATTTGGAATGAGAAATGATAAAGTAACTAAATAAAATGCAAAATAAAAAAGTAAAAGACATTGACCATCCATTTATGGGAGTTAGACCAAGTGCTGCCCAGAATGGACACATAGTGCATTATGTTCCTTGGGCTTATACTACTCTGTAAACCAAAGCTCAATAAAATCTATACAAGGATTTTTGATAAAAACTATTTTTTTTGATTATTTTTTATTGATGAATACCAACCAACCGATGGCGGATTTTATTAAATATAATGACAGTAATTATGTTAAACAACATATTATTATTTCATTTGTATGAAATTTCAGATGGAAAAACCTAATGACATTTTACCTGACCCGGGAATTGAACCCAGGACCTCATGCTCAGCAGTAGCGTTTGCGACCACTATACCAAGGCAGTCAACATCATCATGTAGTCTCATAAATGTACATAAATAAATGTATATAACATACTCGCATAACATACACAAAACTTGCGTCATCACCTAGCCTTTTCCCAACTATGTTGGGGTCGGCTTCCAGTCTAACCGGACCTCCACAACCCAGTAACTGGGTAATACGATACCATTTATGTATATAACATACACAAATGTATATAACATACTCGCTTATCATACATAAATGTATATAACATACTCGCCAAAAGTAATTTTAGGGTTTTGGCCCTAAAATAACGAACTGTTCCTAACCACATGTTCTATTACTATGCAAATACTAAGAGCAGAATATTATTACATACTTTAGTCCTTACTTCAGAGAAATAAAATTCTCCTATCCAATTTTGAAAAGCTTACTACAGTGGAGGGAAATTGTACCTACACCTTAAGTTTGGCATTCAATTTGGGGAAAATTCAATTTATATTTTCGGTTCATTGGCTAAAAACAGGAAGGTAGACAGAAAATACTTCGAGAGGCAGAAAACTTTATACATTTTCAAGAACACTTTTCGATTTTATTTTGTATTTTTCCATTGCAAAAGATTTTTTTTTTATGATACTGTGAACAAAAAAGTTTGATAAGCAGGAGATAAAGAACTTTTTACTGGACATGGAATTTACCATGAGACTAACTCAGATAATTATGATAATTGGTTAAGTAATAACAGCCGCACGGGTCGATCCACCAGGTTAAGCTACGCTTGCGGGGGTTGGTCCGAGGATCGGTGATCATCTTTACATATCGAGATTCTTCGTGCCTCGGAAAACACGTCAAGCCGTTGGTCCCGGCTGTCATTCGTGGATCTTTGACAGTCGCCTGACCAGACCTCCACAGCCCAGTAACTGGGTAATAATACGATACCCCTTAGTAAGACTGGGTGACAGGCTGTCGGGCTTCTGACGACAAAGATCCACGAACGACAGCCGGGACCATCGGCTTAACGTGCTTTCCGGGGCACGGAGGAGTCTCGATATGTAAAGATGGGCACCCATCTACGGACCAACCCCGGTTACTTAGTCACGAGCTCCATTACACCCTGTTCCTCATACTTATATAAATCATAATTATGAAGAGTAAAACTTCTCAAAATATTTAATAGTTCAAACAGAATATAAAATACAGTTCTCCAACGTATTTTAGCACTTTCCAACAACTACTGAGCAATAAAGAGTACCTACTTTATGATCCACCCAACAACTTTTTAATTTGTTCTAGCTCCAAGCTGTTAACTTTCTTCGCTTTAAAACTAAGATGATTGCTACAAACTTGCGGCGGCTTATTGGTTGATTCGCACGAATTTACTTCGCCCGGGCGATTCGACACTTTCAAATAATAATTTGTTCTTGAAGCGATTCGCACTAAGTTAATCTATTTGTGGGCGAATCAAAAACTCTAGAAATACGTATTAGCCAATTGGCACATTTTAATTTTTTTTTTGCAGTAGGTAAAGTTATTATGATACCTTTATTGCATAAAATTCAAAATATGCCAAATGTTATATAAAAGTGTCGATTCGCCCGTTTCGGCGAGGAAAATCGTGCGAATCAACCAATAACCTTGCGGCAATTTACCAGCATTTAAAGAGATAGCAAAAAGAGTTTTTAATATTAATCTCACTAGCCTTTTTCCAACTACATAATAAGTTGGGGTCGGCTTCCAGTCTAACCGGATGCAACTGAATACCTTTAATTTACATGGAGCGAATGTCTTACTGACCTCCACAACCCAGTTACTAGGTAACACTTGACTTTGACTGGTTGTCAGATTTTTTGGGCTTCTGACTACCCGTAACTACTGTCAAAGATCTACGAATGACAGGTGGGACTAAAGGCTTAACGTGCTTTCCGAGGCACGGAGGGTTCTCGATATTATAATAAAGGAATAATCCATAGTAAACCTAATCCAATTTCCCTAAAAGTGGTCAAATAACTACAAGGTCACAGAAAATGTTTATCCACCGTCAATCAATTTCACCCCCGGGATCCCGTAGTATTTTTGTATAATTAATATAACTACATTTTAACTAAAAAAACAACCTTAAAATGATGTTAGCACAACGTAGGAACATTTACATAAAGAAATAAATTATTTTAAATGGTGGCCCATTTGTCCTCAAGTGTAAATGGTGCTCTTTGTAAAATTAAAAGGAAATGGTACGTTTTAAAAGCGAGAGTTAGACAACGGATGAGCGTGTGCGTGACGGATGCGTGGCGATTGCGGGGCGTTTGTTAAACGACTTTTTGGCACATGATTTACGTTAATGTACGAGGTACTCACTGAGATTCTCTGCCTAATAGGCGCTATTATGACTTCGGGAAAGTTCGGAAAGATTCGTATTCATTCGGAACTTTTATATCTTTTGGCCAAGGTAGTAATGGAACGCTGAGTCGAGCAAATTGTCATTTATTTTGAGCATTCTTTTGTCTTTTATTAGCCGACTTCTTCAAAAAGGAGGAGGTTCTCAATTCGTCTGTATGTTTTTTTTTTAGTTTTTGTATTTATGTTACGCCATTACTCCGTCAATTATGAATCGATTTTGATGATTCTTTACTTGCGTAGTTTTTGAGTTATCTCTAATAATTAAGTATTTTTCCAACTTTGAAAACAACTAAAAAGTGAAAAATAAAAACTTTTTACAAAAAAAAAAACGACCGACTTCCAAAAAAAACACAAAAAAAGTGATAAATAACTTTAATTTCGGAAGTCGGTGGCAAAAAACGAAAATTGCAAAGACATTGACTTCCGAAATTATTTTTATTTTGTTTTTGACTAAACTTGTTGCAATGATTTTTCATATATTCCTCAATTAATGACAACAAGCTCACCCCCTAATAAGTGAGACTTAAAACATATAAAGATTTGATATACAACACGACAAAATAAAAAACCGGCCAAGTGCGAGTCGGACTCGCGCACGAATACCATTATCTATAAAAACGGCAAAAAAATCACGTTTGTTGTATGGGAGCCCTTAAATATTTATTTTATTCTGTTTTTTAGTATTTGTTGTTATAGCGGCAACAGAAATACATCATCTGTGAAAACTATATAAGAAAAGAAAAAATGTGGTGCCTGGTGACAGACGGACGGACAGCGGAGC
Organism: Lithophane semibrunnea; assembly: GCA_947363905.1. Lineage (NCBI taxonomy): Eukaryota > Metazoa > Arthropoda > Insecta > Lepidoptera > Noctuidae > Lithophane > Lithophane semibrunnea. Next base: position 5,751,309 of record OX376213.1, on the reverse strand, counting down.
CTTAGTAATAGGGTCACGTTTTAATATCGAAAAAAATATCTGCTGTTTCATACAAAAATGCAATTAGTAACAGATGAAAATGTATGAAACAGATGCATTTTATTTTGCTATTTCGTAGTTGGTCCCATAGTCAAAGTTGTTTATAATCGTGAGTACTTTCACCTCCTAAAAGGACAGTGAATTAAAAATCACCGTGTAGTTTAAAATGGCTGAAATAAAAGGTAGGTAGTTGTTGGATAAAAAACAAACCAGTGACATAAAAGATACTGCTAATTAACAATCAGGTTTTAAATGTCCAAACATTGGCGTATTTGCGTCAATCAACACAGAAAAAATAAAAGCATACCGCCAATGTTTTTCACCCCTGTTTGCCGATAGCTGAAAAATGACAACCAACAATAGTTTTTTGAGGGTTGAAATTGAAAATAAACAAGGGTTGAAAGCTGAAACGTTGAGTAATATTGGAGGCACAAAGGGGTGGCTTTTGTGACATCGCTGTGCCATCCCTTTGGGGTGAGTTTCAGTTGGAATTACTGAAATGTTTTTTCGTTTTGTTTTTTTTTTAATGCTGCTTATTCTGAGGTTTGGTAGCTGCATATTTTTGATAACTCGTTACTGATGACATATTTTTTAACTATTGAAATAACATCGTCGAAATAAACCATGTATTTTAGTATTTTTTAATCACGATTTTAAATACAATTAAAATACTCAATGAATTTTTTATTTCACCTCTTTTCTTAAATGATGAATTCTAACTAACGTTCAATTTCGTTTTAGTATAAAATAAATATTCAACATAAATTATTGAGCTTTCAAATTGAGCAGCTGTCTACGTAGGCGACCATTCACTACGAATTCCAATGAGTCTTACCTCTAAGACTCATTAGACCCCTCGTTCTAAAACTTCAACCCTTAAAGTCCTGTTTTAAGACAAGTTTAAATGCCTAACGTTCTTGAACCATAGGTTTTTATGCATCCACGTAACCACCATCTATCTACCAAAGACATACCAACTCAGGATTGTAGGTTACATTACTAATTACCAACAAAATCAAAGACTTCATTAGACACCACTCTCTCTGGTTCCTGGCCACCGTAGGCGCGGGCTTGCGGACGGTGAGCAATGGGTAGCTCGCCGTCCAATAAGGACCAGGCCCTGGTCTACGGCACGTTGTGTTCCACGCGCGCCTCGAAGAGATGTCAGCACAATTGGCGGGGTCCGCTAGGGCCGATGCCTGCCAGGTTTGCGGGAAAGTCCGAAAAGGATACCGGGGCCCTTGGAAACAGGCAACTGAAGGAACACGGGTGGGTTTTAGTCAGTAAAAGTCTGACACGCTCCCACTCCGCCCAGAGCGGGAGAAGTCATTTGATGATTTTTCACCCACAAAAATAAAGTATCATCTTCCTGCCCTTGTCCCATGTTACTTGGGGTCGGCGCAACACGTTTTCATCATCCATTCACCCCTGTCAAACGTCACGCTGTCATTCACTCCCTTTTCTTTCCTTTCCAAAATGACATGCATCCACTAGGGAACATACCAATAGGGAATATGCATGTGATTCAAATAAGGGTCAAGTATTTTTTTATAAACTATATTACTTCAGAATTATGCCTCCATCAATATCTTTGAATAAAATTTCATTTTGAGCGAGAAATGATTTTTTTTTAAGTGCCAACAAACTGTGGGAAATTCAACTACTTGAAAAGCGACGCTATTGGTCAGAGCGAATGTGACGTAACAATCTATGATAACAATCAAAATGTCAATGTGTTTCGAAGGAGTGTTTGACATTGACTTGACACTTCTTGTTTGTTTGTTGTCATAGACTGTGACGTCACCACAACAAGCGCCAAATGGAGGACGTTTAAATAGCCCGGGTCGGTTGGATACTTTTTCTTTTTTTTAGTACTTTTTTGCCGTCGAATTTTTTTTACTATTATTTGGCCATGTAAACTATTGAAAAAAATATGCAAATTCCCTATGCTAAACTAGACTCGCAAGTGTGTCATCATCATCAGCCAGATCATATAGCAGTCCTCTGCTGGACACAGGCCTCTCCAATTGCACGCCATTCAGCTCGATTCTCGGCAACTCTCATCCAGCTGCTACCAGGCACCCTGCGAAGATCCCCGCTCCATCTAGCCCGACGGCGTCCTACAGCCAAGTGTGTACCCTTCCTTAATCCACCCCTCTCCTACTCGAACGGCAAACATTCTGACAGGTGTCATAAATAACCGAATTTCGAGGGTAAATTAATCAATTTGAAACTTAAAAGATTATCGCAAGTCTGGCTGTCAGCTGGCTAGCAGATAGCTGATTAATGACTAGGTTTAGTTAAATTGGTAGCCTTGACGTTGGATTCGATAAACGGCGAAGGAAAACATCGTGAGGAAACCAGCATGTCCTAGAACCAAATTCAAAGACATGTGACATCTACCAACCCGCACTGGGCCCGCGTGGTGGAATACAGCCAAATCTCATAGAGATAAGGCCTGTGTCCCAGCAGTGGGAACGTTATTGGCTGATTATGCTACTCTCTCGACCAAAGAAAAAACCAAGACGGAGCGCTGTCAATAGTGACGTGAGACCGGTTTCGTTAACATCTGTGCACATAGTTCGTCTTAGTTTAGTCGTTTATTCTGACTCGTATTTGGCCGGTTTTTTTGGTCTGAGGCTACACTCGAATATTGAAATCCCACGATCCGCGATTTTGCGGACGAACACCGACGAGCCCGGATGACGGACCGGGGGAAGGTGTACGTGCGGGGTAGCGCAGACTTCCAAAGTTCCTCGGTGCGCGGTGCGTGGCGGTCCGTGGTCGTCTGCCATGCGTGTCCGTCTGCAATATTGCCGATCGTCGGATTTCACCATAAGACAAAAAATGCTCAGTCCTTCTCTGCACAAAACCCTAACCGGATTCAGAGCTAATACATAAGTATTAGTTATAGTTATAAAACTATAACTCAAATTATCACACCATTTATCATTTCCCTTCTAAAATTAAGCCCTTTAATCTCACGTTTTAACCTCGTCCATTTAATAACATTAATTTAAATATCTCGTTACGTGCGCACAAAAGGCCCGACGATTTACGTACTGAGGTACTTAGCTCGACGAATGTGATATGATTATGGGCCCCAAATGACATGTGGGCTGGAAAAGTAGGGTTGCTCTGAATTGGAGTATATTTAATTGTATATTTTTCTACAAGATAGTTAATTGATTCAGGCGTGACTTTGCGGAAATCCATTATAAAATACAATAGACGCTGATATATTTAGTAACCTATTTCTCTCTGCGTCCAGCGCTCGGTGTGGTAACACGTCGCGTTCTGGTTTGCAATTGGTCAATCGTCATCCTGAGATGCCTCGTTGAGAGGTGAAACACGTGTCGATTTCTTACAGGGTTTTTATGACTCTTGAAGAATAGTCAAGCGGAATAGGTTACTAAATATATCAGCGTCTATTGTATTTTATTTTTCTACAGTCTGTCTGACAATTTTATCTCTTTTTGGGGCATTAAAAGAGTCTAGAGTCAAATTCGGCGGTGGCTAACGCTATTATTTTGTATGTTGCTGGATGGCAAAAAAAAACTGCAGGGTACCTGATAGTTGCGGGAAAGTCCGAAAGGGATACCGGGACCCTTGCAACTGAAGGAACACGGGTGGGTTTTAGTCAGTAAAAGTCGCCCTCCCGCTCCGTCCAGAGCGGAAGAAGTCAGTTGATGATTTCCCAACATCAAAAAAAAGAAAAAGGGGGTACCTGATAGTAAGACTATCATCATTCGAAAGAGATCCACTACAGAACAAAAATCCCCCGTCATGGGCTTCTCAGTGGGTTCCCGCGACACATTAGCCGGGAAATCATAACATCACGCCTAATCCCCGAAGGGTTAGGCTAAAGTGTACCTATAGTACAACATTACGCCAGTTATGTTCACCCGAAAGGGTACTTATAGTACACCCACATTAGGCCAGTTATGTTTACCCGAAAGGGTACCTAATAGTACACCCACATTAGGCCAGTTATGTTTACCCGAAAGGGTACCTATAGTACACCCACATTAGGCCAGTTATGTTTACCCGAAAGGGTACCTATAGTTCACCCACTATAGGCCAGTTATGTTTACCCGAAAGGGTACCTATATCTATAGTACAAAATTACACCAGTTATGTTTACCCGAAAGGGTACCTATAGTTCACCCACATTACGCCCGTTATGTTTACCCGAAAGAGTACCTATAGTACACCCACATTAGGCCAGTTATGTTTACCCGAAAGGGTACCTATAATACACCCACAATACGCCAGTTATGTTTACCCGAAAGGGTACCTATAGTTCACCCACTATAGGCCAGTTATGTTTACCCGAAAGGGTACCTATAGTACAAAATTACACCAGTTATGTTTACCCGAAAGGGTACCTATAGTACACCCACATTAGGCCAGTTATGTTTACCCGAAAGGGTACCTATAGTTCACCCACATTACGCCAGTTATGTTTACCCGAAAGGGTACCTATAGTACAACATTACGCCGGTTATGTTTACCCGAAAGGGTACTTATAGTACACCCACATTAGGCCAGTTATGTTTACCCGAAAGGGTACCTAATAGTACACCCACATTAGGCCAGTTATGTTTACCCGAAAGGGTACCTATAGTTCAACCACTATAGGCCAGTTATGTTTACCCGAAAGGGTACCTATATCTATAGTACAAAATTACACCAGTTATGTTTACCCGAAAGGGTACCTATAGTTCACCCACATTACGCCCGTTATGTTTACCCGAAAGAGTACCTATAGTACACCCACATTAGGCCAGTTATGTTTACCCGAAAGGGTACCTATAATACACCCACAATACGCCAGTTATGTTTACCCGAAAGGGTACCTATAGTTCACCCACTATAGGCCAGTTATGTTTACCCGAAAGGGTACCTATAGTACAAAATTACACCAGTTATGTTTACCCGAAAGGGTACCTATAGTACACCCACATTAGGCCAGTTATGTTTACCCGAAAGGGTACCTATAGTTCACCCACATTACGCCAGTTATGTTTACCCGAAAGGGTACCTATAGTACAACATTACGCCGGTTATGTTTACCCGAAAGGGTACTTATAGTACACCCACATTAGGCCAGTTATGTTTACCCGAAAGGGTACCTAATAGTACACCCACATTAGGCCAGTTATGTTTACCCGAAAGGGTACCTATAGTTCACCCACTATAGGCCAGTTATGTTTACCCGAAAGGGTACCTATATCTATAGAACAAAATTACACCAGTTATGTTTACCCGAAAGGGTACCTATAGTACACCCACATTAGGCCAGTTATGCTTACCCGAAGGGGTACCTATAGTTCACCCACAATACACCAGTTATGTTTACCCGAAAAGGTACCTATAGTACACCCACATTACGACAGTTATGTTTAAGTCCCATGTAAGAGGGGGCGAGTCTATTGTAAGACAGGCTAGTACTGAGAAATTCCTAATGGAAACACCCAATAACTTTGCCCGACCTGTACGTCGATTCTGTAAAATTCAAACAACAGCTCGCACATCGGAATTCACTCTCACTTCGAATTTTGAATCGTGTTCGAGTGCGGAGTGAGCGTCGAAGTGACGGGGGAATTACCTTACTGAATGCCACTTCTTAAGTCATCTCATTCTTTATCTGTCAAAATCTCACGGTCAATTTAGTTCAACTCGCTGACACGCTCGCAAGGCTAGCGCTAGTGTATCAACCGAGTTTTTAGAATGCCAATCAAGAAACTCACAGCGGATTCAGATTCGAAGTTTAGAATGAGGTCTTACAGAATCACACCCTTGGTAATCGAACCCAGTATACTACTATATACCACAATAAACTAGGTAGGTAGTAAGAACTAACTTTTTGTATTAAAACCATAATTTTAAGAGAACGACTGCGGACATCATACCCTCATTTTGGTTTCCACTTTATTTATCCCAGTTTAGCTTTTTCTTTGTAACGGCAATTTATTGCTATCAATCAGAATTTTTTAATTAAAAATCTGTTTACCATGATGATGTAAATATGTCTGTTTTATAAATATTTGTTTGATTAATGATTCATTTGAAATTCAGAGTTTATTTTTGCTAATAAACTTGTTTGAGTTAGCGTGGTAATTAATAATCATTCATTCGCTGTATGAGAAGCATAATCAGCCTATAATGTTCCCACTGCTGGGACACAGGCCTCCTCTCTGTGAGAGTAGGTGACCCGTAATCCACCACGCAGGCCAAGTGTGGGTTGATGGCTGTCGATTTAGCGACTTTGTCATAAAAAAGAATAAGCCTATGATATTCCCACTGCTGGGACACAGGTCTCCTCTTTGTAAGAGGGAGTGGGCCGTAAAACACCACGCGGGGCCAGTGCGGGTTAGTGAATGTCGATTTAGCGATTATGTCATCAAAAATAATTAGCCTATGATATTCCCACTGCTGGGACACAGGCCTCCTCTCTGCGAGAGGGAGTGGCCCGTTATCCACCACGCCAGCCCAGTTTGCGGGTTCGTAGATGTCGATTTAGCGATTATGTCATCAACAGCTTAGCTTTTAAACTAGATACGGCGTCTATTTACTCGGTTTTTGAGCTTGAATTAATTAAAGCTCAGGAATAAACACCCAAAAACCGCTAATTTAAATGCGTCTGTCAAGCGTAGGTACACAGTTTCATTTGGCTCTAGAATTACGTCGCCCTAACGCCTAAATTATCTGACGCGCTGGTAGCTTCGCTAAGTAGATTCTAACTTAGGCTATTTAGAGTAAGGGCTTTAAATTTTAAAATGGCTGTATGTTGGTAAACGTCAAGAGGCTTAGTTTAAACTGTCTGTTATTTTGGTGGTGTAGGAAAAACCATCATTTCGCGGTCGCGAATCATATTTTAATCAACATACAACCAGACACTGACCTACAAATTGCAAAACACGTAAGAAAAATTTAATTTCACATAATCAGCCTATAATTTTCCCACTGCTGGGACACAGGCCTCCTCTCTGTGACTGGAAGTGGGCTTAAAACCACTACACGGGCCCAGTGACGATGACTGATGGAATGAATTCAGCATATCATACTAAGACGACCGGTACATGAAACTATTTCAGGAACGGTGTATCCAATAAACCTGATTTGTTTTATTACCTCACACGCAATGTATCGTTACCGTGGCAAAACGCTCTCGCCACGTGATTATCAATGAGCTTCACGCGTCGTTCACTATTATAGTATTTTATCCATTGCTGTTTTTTTTTATATTTCAGCTGTTTTATTTACATAAATGGAGTGCTGTGTACAGAGAATGTAATTTTACAATAAAATATACGAATAGTAACTGAAAAAACGATAAAAAAATGAACATTTTCCTGAGAAAATTTCCGGTTGAATATGATTCGAAATAAGGAGCCGAATGCACCCCGTAAATTTGCGGACGGCTGTCCCTTACACCCTGGTTAATACCAACATACGGTTCATATTTTGTCACCGCACGACAAAGATCTTAACTTAAGATTTTTTATCTCTTTCTTTTCGTGTTTGGAGAAAACTACCTAATTTAAACTTCCCTTAAACTACCCTACCATATTTCTACCCTGTCGTATTAAATTCTACCCTAGCACGTACTTACACTAAGATAGGTAGAAGGTACTTGTGATAGGATATCTTACTAAGAGTCATATTTTGTAACTTAATCCTACTTAGGAGAGCTTTGAACCGGATAACTTGTTATTTAGAGTGTAATTATTAGCTAACGGAAACTTTATCATAATCTTTTAAGTATATAAGTCTACCTGGTTGGTTTACAATGGTTGCAGGCATGACTTTTGAACTTGGGGTCTGGACTCGATTCCCGAATCGGATTTTTAAAATTTATTTTTAACTAGCCGCCCGCGTGGATGTCGGAAATTATACCACGGGATAAAAAGTATCCTATGTCCTATTTCAGGTCATGGTCTACCCATGTGCCAAAATGTCATGCAAATCCGTTCAGTCATTTTAGCGTGAAGGAGTAACAAACAAACAAACTTTCGCATTTATAATATTAAGTTAGGATTATCGGAAATCAGATTTGTTTTATAATATTTGTTTGATTTATTTGTTCCTCCTTTATCCTTCCCTTTTTGACTTATTTTATAGCTTCCTGAGGAAAATTATTCAGACCAAGGGATTTTTTGTAAAAATATATAACTGTTACGTCAATAGTACACCTCCGCGAAATAATAGCAGTTCCGCTACTCAGATCTATATAAATCGTTTCACGTTCTATATATAGTTTCACGGTGGATGAGCCAGTTTCGCTGCTATAGTTTCACGGCAGCTGAGCCGGTCTCGCTGCTATAGTTTCACGGTGTCTGAGCCGGTCTCGCTGCTATAGTTTCACGGTGACTGAGCCGGTTTCGCTGCTATAGTTTCACGGCGGCTGAGCCGGTTTCGCTGCAATAGTTTCACGGCGGCTGAACCGGTTTCCTATAGTTTCACGGCGGCTGAACCGGTTTCCTATAGTTTTACGGCGGCTGAGCCGGTTTCGCTGCTATAGTTTCACGGTGGCTGAGCCGGTCTCGCTGCTATAGTTTCACGGCAGCTGAGCCGGTCTCGCTGCTATAGTTTCACGGTGGCTGACCCGGTCTCGCTGCTATAGTTTCACGGCGGCTGAGCCAGTCTCGCTGCTATAGTTTCACGGCGGCTGAGCCAGTTTCGCTGCTATAGTTTCACGGTGGCTGAGCCGGTCTCGCTGCTATAGTTTCACGGCGGCTGAGCCAGTTTCGCTGCTATAGTTTCACGGTGGCTGAGCCGGTCTCGCTGCTATAGTTTCACGGTGGCTGAGCCGGTCTCGCTGCTATAGTTTCACGGCGGCTGAGCCGGTTTCACTACTATAGTTTCACGGATGCGAGTGCTATAGTTTGCTACAGTCGTTATAGTGTTATTGGGTTCTTCTGGATCTGGGTTTTTAATAGAAGCCCGAGTCAACCTTATCGTGGCAATAGACTCACCCTTATTACATAACAAGCGAAATGTGGGTGTCATACGCTACTGCCTAACTACTTGGGTAATACAGGCGTAATGTTATGTTAATCCTTAATCGTTTCCATCGCATAATATGGTCTAGGAAATGTGTTCAGAAACGTGCCGATTACTGCACTAGGACGTTTTTAGGACAGCACTTTCTCTACCAAGTCTACCAAGTCTATTTTGATAACCATAATTTTTTTATTAAAACTTTATGCACAAGTAAAAAAATTACTGTACAAAGGCGGACTTAATGACTGAGGCATTTTTTACCAGTCAACCTTAGGGTGATGCAGAGACAGACATGGCAGGTGCAACATAAGATAATACATGTAACTTGAATAAAAATGAAAACTAATTAATACATACATACTTATTTCTATACAAAGAATTTAAAAATTATAAAAATACTTAGTCAGGAGAAATAATGACAGGTAGAGGAGAAAACGAATCCAGCTAATTAACTCTGGGATGATTCTGCCAACTTCTTACGAATATGTTCACGTGCCTTCACTTTAAAGGATAAGCGACTAGCTATACCGTCCGGGGAAGTATCATAATCAGCCTATAATGTTCCCACTGCTGGGACCATAGATTTAAGGCTGTCAACGATCCACGAATGACAGCCCGGACCAATTGCTTAACGTTCTTTCCGAGGAGTCTGGGTATGTAAAGATGGTTACCCATCCACAGACCGACACCGGCAACCGTAGCTTAACCTTATGGATCGACCCTTGCGGCTGTTATTACTTAGCCACAAGCTCCTCCAGTCTAGAACTGTCTAAATCAAAAGATCAAACAGAAACCCGCCTTCATAAAATTATCTCCGAGTTGATTGGTCGACACATAACTCCAGTTAATTGGTTTAATCAACATAAATTCCAGCTGTTTACTTTTAACCGTCGGTTTGAGAGCTCCTAAACTACCTATGTAACTTTTATCCTTTTAGTTAGTTAATCTAATGTCCCTGCTAACCTTCAGGGGATGCGAAAATTAAATTAAAGTTTTACACTTTTGAGTATTTACCGGCTGTCATTCGTGGATCTTTGGCAGTCGTTACGGGTCGTCAGAAGCCCGAAAGTCTGATAACATGTCTTGCCAAGGGGTATCGTGTTACCCAGTTACTGGGTTGTGGAGGTCAGATAGGCAGTCGCTCCATGTTAAAATACTGGTATTCAGCTGCATCCGGTTAGACTGGAAGCTGACCCAAACTTTGTTATGGCTTTTTTAATATGGGCGATAAATAGAAGACTGTTTTTTTAACTTTTTATTATCTTTATGGGGTACCTATCTATAGTAAGTATAAGTACTCAATGAACACCACAATACGACTATCTCAGTAAGAAGCATTATCAATCTCTTGCATATTTTCATATACATATATTTTAAAAAAAAACTCTACAAGTTCTTTTTTTTATGTTTCAAAGTTGGTTCCGTAGTAAAAGTTATTCACATTTTTGAGTTCTGTTACTTTTTGAAGTAAGTAAGTATTATCAATGAAAAAAAAAGTAAGTATCGTGCGCCAAAACATAAAAAAAACCTTTTTTTTTTCGACATAAAATGATACGCAACGAAAAATACTCTACTTGAACCCCTTTTAAAATATAAATGAAGATTTTAATACAAAATTATATGAACTGAGGTGTTTTGACGTGAAGTAGAGCATTTTTTCTTCTGCTTTTATTTTCTGTAATATGCGTATAAAACTCGACAGCACTTTTACTGGCAGGAAAAGTATTATGCACATAATCTAAATGGTTTTTACATGTATTGTTCAACCCACAACGGTTTGGTGCCCGGTAAATGGTACCCCCTATTACATGGGACTATAACATAGGTAACAGAGTGGGTCTTAAAATGAACATGGACAAAACGAATGTCATGTCGAATGCCCACGTCACACCCACCCTCATGAAGATCGGAGACTCTAAACTCGAAGTTGTAGTCGATTACGTTTACCTAGGATAAACTGTCCATTAAAAAAATTAAAGTTTTTAAGCGACACCGTGCTCGCTAGCGAAACAGCTGACTGTCTGAGAGAGGGGTCGCGCTCACGGCCGGTCAGGTCACCTCCCACGCCCCCCACCCGTGTTGAGACGCTAGTTCGTTGCCCTACCGCATAGGTGAAAGGGTGAAATACACTAGTGGTAAAAAGTAAATAAAACAAAAAGTCGTCATTGTTTATTGATTTTACTTTCTCTAATTGACACCGAACCACTGGTTTCAAGGATAACGGTGTTTACCCTAACACCCTGTATATAAAAATAAAACCTACATCTACCCACATTCTTTACCCATGTTCCCAACCCAATTACAGATTATCCTCGTACCCACAGTTTACGTTACCTCTCCAATGAAAATTCCATTATTTTGCGGACGCTACTCCCACTTAATTGGAACTGTAATGTGGGTAGTATGAATATAAGCTGGATTACATGAGGTAGGCAAAAGATTATCTGATTAATTAATAGTTTAACAAAGACAAAGTTTTAATCCTATAACTGATTGGCTTGGCTATTTAAAATTAGTAAAACTAGTGACTCGCCCCACCCCTACTTCGCACGGATTTTACGACTTGACAAAATATCAAAGGAGATGGATAACAGTCCCATACAAGCTTGGCTCAGAATGGACACAAATGAAACAAAATGTTTTATGAAGCTTTAATAGTTCTTCATAGCCCTGTATATTTTTGTTTGCCGTAAAACTTTGTGAACGGAAATAAGAGGCCCTAGACAAAGTGATATTCTATCAGCGATAACGATGATGGAAAAAGTAAAAATTTATAGGACTGACATAAGCCATCGAAAAGCTTATGCCAATCCTGTTGAAAATCGTTGTAGAAATACGAAACGCTTTCGAATCGATTGTCACTTGTCTAGGCCCTAAGATCCTTCTCAAATCTCATAGAAATATAAATTTCAAATCTGATGACTTAACAAAAATCAATTCAAATCTGTCGGTTGCACAGTAATTTATTATAAGTAACTTTTCCGGATTAAATCCTCTAAGTTTAATCCGTGATAGTAAGTATAGTGTCATCTCAATGGTGCAGATGAGACCAAACTATCAATGCAGTTTCATTTGCACCATTAATGGTGCAGAGGAGACTAATTAGTTTCATTTGCACCATTGAGGATGCAGGTCAATGAAATGGTTAACATACGGTACAACGGGCTAAATGATGGTGAAAACCACAGCAAAATCCGTTACGTAGTTTAAAAAAATAACGCCGTCACACAGACAGACATGAAAAGCGACTTAATTTTGTATGTAAAAGCTTGGATTACATGTCATGAGGTAGACAAGAGTTAGAAAGATTACTTAGTTGTCTAGCGATGAAGTTTTAATCCTATAGATTGATTGGCTATTGAAACTTTATCATTATCCCCGCTAACCCCAAAAGGTAAGCAGAGTTGAATAGCACACCCTCATTTTGCTAGTCATGTTAAGTCTCATGTAATAGGGGACGACCCTATTGCCAGTAACCGGGTTAGAGTCATTCGTTGATTTTATTGTATTATTGTTTCGGTTAAGTATTATAATACCTAAGTTTATTCTAACAATTTTCAGGATAACTACGGTTGATTCACATGTTCATATCGCATATTGGTCGACCGAACTACTGTTGAACATACTTAATGTTGATTAACTAAAATTAATCGCAGTCAATCTGCCTAGCCTTTTCCCGACTATGTTGGGGTCGGCTTCCAGTCTAACCAGATGCAGTTGAATACCAGTATTTTACATGGAGCGACTGCCTATCTGAATTCCACAACCCAGTAACTGGGTAATACGATACCCCTTGCTAAGACTGGTTGTCAGACTTTCGGGCTTCAGACGAACCGTAACAATTGTCAAAGATCCACGAATGACAGCCGGGATCAACATCATAACGTGCTTTCCGAGGTATGGAGCAGTCTCGGTATGTAAAGATGGTCACCCAACCACGGACAAACCGCGGCAAGCGTAGCTTTACCTAATGGATCGACCCGTGCGACTGTTATTACTTAGCCACGAGCTCCTCCTTAGCCACGAGATTCTCCTTAGCCACGAGCTCCTCCTTAGCCACGAGGTCCTCCTTAGCAACGAGCTCCTCCCTCCTAAATAAATTGGGATAAGGGTAAGAATGATGATGGATGATGATACCAACAGCCAGTGAGTAAGCATAATGATCAATCCTCGTTCCTTCTCTGTATCAGAAGATGCCTTTCTCCAGTATGTCATGCTCACTTTAATGTCTCGCTGGTGGTGGCGTGTGTGTTGGATCATTAAGTTCCCTTCAAAATGGTTGAGCTGAATGGTGCTGATCCATGCGTCATGTTCGTGAACGGGCGCCATCAGTAGGGACTGGTCATCTCTTAGCTGCCACGGCTTATTTGAATTGTTGAATTGTTTTGTTTCTTTTAATTTTATTACGGATGCTTTTAACGTGCACGTTTTTCTACATTATACTCACATGTATAATTCCAACATGAATGATGTAACCAATATATTGTAACAATATTCTGATTTAAAAGAGTGTCCGTGGAGTTTCTTGCCCGTTCTTCCTCATAGGAACCTACTACGCTTTGGAATGGGCAACTAGTTTCATCTTTCTGACTGACCGACCCCCTGACAATTCAAAAGTGCTTGTAATTAGTTTATTTGAACTTAAATAATTCCAACATGAATGATGTAACCAATATAAATTGTAACAATATTCTGATTTAAAAGAGTGTCCGTGAAGTTTCTTGCCCGTTCTTCTCCATAGGAACCTACTACGCTTTGGAATGGGCAACTAGCTTCATCTTTTTGACTGACCGACCCCTTGACAATTCAAAAGTGCCTGTAATTGGTTTATTTGAAATAAATGCTTTGAGTTTGAGTTTACAGCTGTAGGATTAGACAGGCAAATAACAGCTTCTCATAAATTGTTAAAATGATATTCCATTTGTCTAAAGATAAGCCTATTCTAAGCCCTAGTCTCTAAGTTAAATTGTCTAGACTAAACCCAGGTAATCTCGACATATAAACTACTCTAATCACTAGATATATTTAAGGTCCTAATATACATTTCACAAATGAAACCATTTTGTGTCGTAACTTAAGCCGTTTTCAAATTATTATTTGGTTTATGTTTGTATTACTTTGAGGACTTATATGGCCTTTCATGCATAAGAAATATCAGCCTATAATTTTCCCACTGCTGGGACAGAGGCTTCCTCTCTGTGAGAGGGAGTGGGCCGTCGTAATCCACCACGCGAGCCCAGTGCGGGTTGGTGCATGTCACAATACAATCATGTCTTCGAATATTTGATTCTAGGACATGCCGGTTTCCTCACGATGTTTTCCTTCACCGTTTTGAGAGCAGTGGTGATGAAATGATTTACACAAAGTAAAGCGCCTGTCAGGGTTCGAACCTACGACCTACAACTCGTAAGTCGCGGCCGTTACCACTGCTCACAATGTGTAATAATGACGGGCCTTTAATAATTCGGCGCCTCTCCTCACACAATGGCTCAATTACTGTCACCTGCACACGTGAGGACCTAATGGCTGCGTCAGCGAATGGTATCCACGTAGCTGAGTTTTGGGACTAATATTAAAGATAGTTAATTGATTCAAGCGTGACTTTGCGGAAATCCATTATAAAAAATACAATGGACGTAGATATATAAGACGTGTTGCCACACCGAGCGCTGGACGCAGAGACTACTGCATCCAGCGCTCGGTGTGGCAACACGTCGTGTTCTCGTTTGCGACTGGTCAATCGTCATCCTGAGGCCTCGTTGAGAGGTGAAACACGTGTTTTCTTACAGGGTTTTTTATGAATCTTGGAGAATAGTTAAGCGGAACAGGTTACTAAATATTTATCTACGTCTATTTTATGTCCTAACAAATAATTAATCCGGTTTCCTCACAATCTTTACCTTCACTACTTTCTTAAATAAAGAGAATCTTAAAGAAGAGTTTGTCTGCAAATATCTAAAGTTAGCAAGAGTCTCTTCTACAAAAAAAAAAACATGAACACTTCTTAAGAAAACTAAGTTACTAAAAGTATCGCACATTAACGTAAGTGAAATGAAAAGTTTCGCACTCAGATCGTTTGCTTGGCTTCAAGTCTTTAACTTATGTTATTAAGAATTAGTTACAATGTTCTTAACACCTTTACAACCTCATGTTGTTTCTAAGTTTATCTTAAGGTTGCGGTTAAGAGGAAATAGGGTCGGTCCCCTCCCCATACAAACGCTCTCGCCTGTTTTCTCTCTGGTTTATGACCTTAGAGTTTAGAGAAAAGATTTTTTACAGTAAAATAAATATCAACTAGGTATAGATCTAGTTGATATTTATTTTACTGTAAAAAAATCTTGTGGTTGTAAAAAAGTTTCCCCTATGGTTTCCTTTTTGATGATACATCTGTAGAAGCACTAGAACCCCCAGAAAGCTATCAAAATTGCTTGTTTAGACCGCTGTTTTTTTTTATTTTACAACTATTAATGAAAAACGAAAAACATAGGGGCACACTAAATATCCTTTTTATTCAATTTATAAAATATCTTACAAATTGGTCCAATATAGAAACTAAATAAGAAATTACGTATTTAAGACTCTTTTTTGGTCTTTTTATTTTTAAGGTAAATAGTATTTATGTAAACAAGGTATATAAATATAAGATTAGGTAATAAATTAGATTATTAAATTTTGTCATTATTTCAAGAATTCTATTGTTAAATATTGTTAAGAATTTTATTGTCCTTATAACTACCATAAAGTGTGAACTCATGCCGCCTGTGATACAGGTTTATCCTAGTACAGGCATCTAACATTAAGATTTTATGTTAATATTTTACCAATTTTATACTGAATAAATATATATTCTATTCTATTCTATTCTATTCTAATATTGGAGGAGGAAATAGACGAGAGCCGAACCTCGAATTATGACTTTTTGAATGGAGAAAAGACCGACCCTATTTCCTCTTAAGTTGTTGGAGGGTTTGGCTAACGCATGCTATGTAGTTTATTTATTTATTTGTCGGCGCGTCTAAAGATTTTACGACGCTAAACTTTCGGAGTTGATTTTGGAACGATTTTGACAGCTGTCAACCCCCCGACGACGTTACCCCGAGTACTGAACATTGATTAATGGCGATAGTGATATTGGTGATCATGCTGACTACCCTGGCAGGGCAGTGAGTTGATTGAAGCTGATTTACATCTGTAAGACGTCCCGTAACATAAGGTCCAGTTGAAAACCAGCGTCAGGCACTAGTTGTCTGGCATTCATTCTGAACTGGGCCTGTTTGGCGCAGCCGTGAGGCACACAATACTATTTTTATGTTCTTTGTTTTTTGTGTAAATATTGTGTGCCTTAACTGGGTCAAATCAATTTATTTTCTTTCTTTCTTTGATGTGCGCCCGCGCCTCACATACTCGGTGGAACGTCGTTTACATTATTGTTCATTCCCTAATGTGATCAGAGATTTGTGGTTATTCAGAATACTATGTATTGTTTCATTTAATTACATCTCCTAGCTATGAAGCAGGTCTTAATTTTTATTTATTTTTAATTACCATTATTTTCACCTTAAAAACTAATTACCTAAACTATTCGAGACTTGGAGCCGCCAGCACCCCACTCCGTCTCGCTCTCACTCAGGCCGCGAGTAGTATGGTGCGAGCGAGATAAAAAGTGAATTTGAGTGAGAAAAACTCTTACAAAAAACGATGAGAAACCGTTTTATTCCTTGCAATGAGAGTAACTTTTTACGTTGCTATAAAAAAGATAATTTGGAGCCACCTGAAGCTTTAAACTGAAAGGTTAAAGTTGTAAATACACTTTATAAGGGAACGTTAAATGTTTTTTTGTGATGTAGGTATAAACAAAAATGAAGTTTTTGGTAACGACATGATACGATATCCTTTTTTTTGCCACGAAATTATTGTTTTTTTTTTGTACTTGAATTTATACAAGCGATACATTTTTAACTTATCAAACAAATGATACAATTTCCGGACTGTCTAATTGAATGGGTTTAGTCCACATTCAACCCCTACAATCTCAACACCCGTCCACATTCAACCCCCGAAGGGTTGAACGTGGACTTTTAATTTGGAATGTTTTTAATCCACGTTCAACCCTCAATGGACCGTAAAACACAAAAGTTTTACTCATCTATACAGGACAAATTAAGAAAAGGTTTAAAATTGTAAAATGTTCTGTAGCAGCATCTACAACGGCGTCACGTACTATCCCGTATCACGCAAGCAGTGTTTACCGCGTGACTAGCAAATATACAACGTCCCGACATCAATCGCCGGGCAGTTGCCCACCAGACACAACACCCGCTGGCTCCGGTATCGTCCTAGCTGCATCCGGTTAGACTGGAAGCCGACCCCACTATAGTTGGGAAAAGGCTAGGCAGATTGATAGAGTTGAAGGTCATCATCATTCTCCTGCCCTTATCCCAATTTATTTGTGGTCGGCGCAACATGACCCTTTCTTCCATACTTCTCTATTAG
This sequence comes from Lithophane semibrunnea, assembly GCA_947363905.1. Lineage (NCBI taxonomy): Eukaryota > Metazoa > Arthropoda > Insecta > Lepidoptera > Noctuidae > Lithophane > Lithophane semibrunnea. Next base: position 5,733,768 of record OX376213.1, on the reverse strand, counting down.
TCGTCATCTCGATAGTCCCCCCTTTCTAGCCATATCATCTTTCACACAGTCCATCCATCGTTTCTTTGGTCTTCCTCTAGTTTTATAGCCATCGACATTCATACCCAAAACTTTCCTCGCAACATTTTCCTCATTCCTTCGCATCACGTGCCCATACCATGACAACCGATTTCCGCACAATTTTTCAGTCACCGGTGCCACTTTCAGACTTCCTAGAGGTGAAGGTAAGATCCAAAATTATTTCTCTATACCAAGAAAGTGATTACGCGACCTTTAAAACCTACCCACTTTAGTATGCCTTCTAGGCAAAATGATAAATAAATAACAAGAAGATACCACGTTCTGAAAACGTTGACATTTAGACGACCCTTGTCATGTTAAATGTGACGACGTGTAACAACCCTTAAAAATATCGTACCTACTTCATATTCTGTCACGAAAATATGAAAATAACTTTTTTGTGCGGGGTTTTAGGGTTCGGTAGTAAAGTGGCAAAAACGGAACCCGTATAATTTTGTCATGTCAATCTGTCCGTCTGTCCAACCATCCAGAAATGAAATGAAATGAAATGAAATGAAATGAAATGAAATGAAATTGTTTATTCTGTAAATAGGATATAGGAATCACTTTTACACGTCATATTAAAAAGTTGTAAAAATAAGCTAGATGAGGTCGGCGTTTCCTATCTGACTACTCTGAGAAGAAAGGCCGAAACAAACTCAGAGGTCACCGTCTCCTTTAAAGTCCAGACATAATCTTGGTCAGGCCATATGAGGACCATGTAGATAAGAGTCTGAAATGGTCTTTTGAGGAAAGAACCACACAGATTTGAGTGGACCTGTCCAGTCAGTGCAAGCATTTGTCAGTAATAGTGGAGCTCAACTCAGAACTAAAGGAGCTCAACGACTCGACGAACAATACCAAAGAAAGGACGTTTGGGTAGATCGCATAAAGTTCTCAAATTGCCAGACCTTCCCTAAAACTAACAGAACGAAAAATATATATCCACATAGTCCTCACATTCACAATAAAACAATACTTATAAGTAATCATCATGTCATTTTGTATATAATATTCAATAATGTCAATTTGTATATAAAACTGGTAGGTATATTTTTATGGCTTTCCATAATATTCAAAATGTCACAATGCTTAGCAGAGCGAGCAGCTCAATCCCATGCATTTTTGTCTTCTAAATAATCTGTGATTTTATAGTACCCTTTTTTACAAAGTTTGGTTTTAATACAGCTTTTAAATCGTTTAATGGGTAAGTTTCGAATGTCAATGGGAAGTTTGTTATAAAAGCGTATACATTGACCCATGAACGAGTTGCCTACTCTGTGGAGACGAGTGCGATGTACAGCAAGATTGTGTTTATTCCTGGTATTTAAACTATGAATATCGGACATTTTCTTAAACTTTGATATGTTTTTGTGTACATACAATAGGTTTTCAAATATATATTGTGAGGCTACAGTCAAAATATCTATTTCTTTGAATTTTTCTCGAAGGGAATCTCTTGGACCTAGGTTGTAAATGGCTCGAACAGCCCTTTTCTGTAAAACAAAGATAGCATTAATGTCCGCACAGGCTCCCCAGAGAAGAATCCCATAAGACAGAAGACTATGAAAATAACTAAAATAAACAATTCTGGCTGTATCTACGTCAGTTATCTGTCTAATTTTTTTAACGGCATAGGCGGCCGCACTAAGCCTACCTGACAATTTTTCTATGTGTGGGCCCCATTGTAATTTACCGTCAATGGTTATTCCAAGAAAAACTGTCGATTCAACGGGGTCCAACTCTATTCCATTAACTTTAACATTGGTAGATAGCTGCCTGACATTTGGCGTTGAAAATTTAATGAGTTTAGTCTTTTTTTCATTCAAGAGGAGATTATTAACATTAAACCAATGCACAACTTTAGAGAGTGCATCGTTAACTTGTTCAAAATTGACTAACTGGCGTTTGATTTTAAAAATGAGGGATGTGTCATCTGCGAATAATACGATCTTATGATTATCCCTTATGTGGTAAGGCAAGTCATTAATATAAATGAGAAATAAGAAAGGACCTAGAATTGAACCCTGCGGAACGCCCATGGTGACCGAAGATCCTGCAGATCTCTTGCCATTAACATCGACCCTCTGAATTCTGTTGTTCAGATAAGAAGTTAGAAGGTCGAGAGCCTTGTCCCTCATACCATAGTGGTACAGTTTCCTGATGAGAGTATCATGATGTACGCAATCGAAAGCCTTGGACAAGTCGCAGAAAATGCCAAGAGCATCCTGCGACTCCTCCCAGGCCTCGAAAATGCTCTTCAGTAATTCCACGCCCGCATCTGTAGTTGAACGACCCTTTGTAAAACCAAACTGTTTTAAATGGAGTAAATTATATGCATTGAAATGTCCTAACATCTGTTTAAAAATTAATTTTTCAAAGATTTTGCTCAACGTAGGTAAAATCGAAATAGGCCGAAAATTCGTGGGATCAGTTGTGCTGCCAGACTTGAACAGTGGAATCACTTTGCTAAGTTTCATCAGATCAGGAAATACACCAGATGCAATACAAGAGTTAAAAACAATTGCCAAAAAGGGTGAAATAACATCAATTATTGAGGACATGGTATGTACTGATAATCCCCAAAGGTCAGCAGTTTTTTTTACATCGAGTTCTTTAAAAGATTCTATAATGTCTTTAGCAGTAGCAATTGTGAATTCAAAAAGTTTGTCACATTCTGGTACACATTCTTTTATTATTGAATAAGCAGAAGTCGAGGACGACGATGACAGAGTTTTGGTTGTTAAAATTGGAATATTAGTGAAGAAATTTTCAAACTCAGTTGCCACCTCCACGTCTGCCTTAATATCTACATCATTGATTTTTAGATGGAAGTCACGATTCCGTACTGTCGTTCTTCCCGTTTCAGAATTAATAATATTCCAGGTTGTTTTAATTTTATTTCCAGAAGATTTTATTTTATTTTTAATGTGTATGGCTTTTGCTGAGGAACAGGCTCTCTTAAAAGTTTTAGAATATTTCTTAACAAATTCTTTAAAAGTTTCATCATGGTTATATGTTTTTTCATGATATAATTCAAATAACCTTTGCCTACTTTTGTAAATTCCTGGTGTTGCCCAATCACTAAATATAACGTGGTCACAAACAGGCAATGTTTTTGAGGTGAAAACCTTCCCAAACTCAGAAGTCACACAGCCATTGTACTCGGAGACTATTAGCACTATAGAGGAACAGGGTGTAAATTTTACTCATTCTCTATAGAAAAGGGAGGATCTTCCGACCAGACAGATGTTATCTGGAGACAATTGATGTCGGGACGTCGTATACAGGGTGTTAGGGTAAACACCGTTATCCTTGCAACCAGTGGTTTGGTTTCATTTTTACCCGACTACGGCGAAGAAAAAGGAGGGTTATGATTTTGACCGGTATGTATGTATGTATGTATGTATGTTCATCTGTTCCCTCCTATCTTCCAAACCACTTATCACAATTTGACAAATGAGGTATCGTTAGAAGCGTCGTTGTCCGCTGGTTATAGGCTATGTGAAGTTACATTAAATTAAAAATGGCGCCCTCTAGAGGACATAAAGCGAGGAACTTAAAAAAAAAAATGGTTTAATCGTACCATGTTGGGTATCAAATGAAAGGGCTTAATGAGCACATTTCAAAAATATATACCGGATGATTTTTTTTACCGTCTCGACAAACATAGGGTGTAATAGGTGAACGGAGTAGAAGCCAATGGCATAGTTAATTAATTATTTTTTATTTTTTTATACCCTTTAAACAAATTGATCTATCTAAAAATACTACCCATTTGAAGTAAACTTTTAATACAAAAACAATAAAAACAGAAATTAAAAAAAAATTGAATAAATCGATGAAAAAATATCGAAATTCAAATCATACGCGCCCTACTAAATGCACGGAATTTATCAATGAATTAGATACGTTCCTTTGCGGCCGATAGGTACTCGCCGCACTTGCCGTCGGCTTCTTTGATATCATCAAGCGCTTGAGCCGCCGCCGCGCCGGAGCTGCTCGCTCGCGCATCCCCCCGCCCGCCCCGTCCCGAGCTTCAGTCACCTGCGATTAGTCACGGCGACGTGACGTCGCGCTGTTTGATTCCGCGTATGCATCGTGCACCCGGTCATATTTGTCGTATCTAAACATGTACGAATATTCTAACGTAGAGTATCTTGTTTGGTGAAAACAGCCAGTGCAAGGCGAATGTACGCAGAAGAAGAACATCTTCAGTCGCTGCGAAGGAACGGTATCCTTTCTCCTCAAATTCCCCCCCGGACCCCGCATGGAGTTTTGTCACTGGGTGCAGAACCGTTCTGCCATTGACACCATGTTGCAAGACGTTCCTGATCCCTATCTGCAAGACATGTACTTCCAGCATGACGGATGTCCAGCTCACTACAAACGATCTGTGCGCGCGTATCTCGATGGTCAATTTGGTGATAAGTGGATAGGTCGCGGTGCACCTGTGAACTGGCGGCCGAGGTCACCAGACCTACATAACACCCCTTGACTTTTATTTGTGGGCCGACGGCCGACCTAAAACGTTTAGTCTGACGTTTAGTGTATACCGAAGAAGCTCAAAGCATTAGTGATTTAAAACAGCGAATAATTTAAAACGCTTTTAATGTTTTGAAAAGTGATAGAGACACGCCTCGAAGTTTACCAAACAATATGCAAAGACGTGCTAGTTTATGTTTAGAACGAAACATTTTGAACAATAATTACCTACTGCGATATCGCTAAAAAGGTAGGTACAGACCTAAGTTCATTTTTTGTAAAATGCGCGCGATGCGCGTGCGCGTCTGTCGGTCGTATCGCCCGCGCGCGAGTACCGCTCAGCTGCTCGGCTCTCGTACGTGAACCCCGGTAAGTGAACTCTCACGCACACATCAAGTTTCTATGTACGTGTGTGTGCGTAGGCGCGCCGACGTTACTTAGCAACGGGTCGACTGAACAACCTTCTGTCAATGTTCTCGCTCCCGCATGTATGTACGTCCTTTTCATTTTGAATGAAGTACAGTCAAGTATTTATTGTTTCGAATTATTTAAAAAAGATTACTTAGATTGTTTTAAAAGTTCGTTCCGAGTCTTTGTTACTGTTTTCGTTTTATTTGTAAGGATAGGTTTTCTTATTATTTTATCTTTTTAATTGGTAAATTGGTGGGGTTTTTATTTGTACTTACGTAAGTATTTGTTATGTTTTATTATTTTAGGTAGGTTAAGTTTTCTTACTTGTGTTAAGTTATTACCTATTTACTACTTATTCTTTTGGTGTGAGGCTTATTTAGTCAATTGGGTATTTGTATTGTATGTTTGAGAATGTTTGGGTATTGTGTTCATTTTATTTGTAGATCAGGTTTGTCTTAGTTTATTAGTAAGTGGAGTATAAATGTTATTGCGTTGATTTTGGAAACGTTTTCAACACGACTGTACCATGCGAGGGGCGGCCGCTTACTAGGTTTCGCAAAAGAAATGTGCGTGCGTTTCGCTCGCACACACGTACAACTTTCATTCATGCGCGATCGCAGCCTACGCCGTTTACTATCTCCTATTTTGGCTATTATTAGTTTTTACGCACGGGCCGTAGGATGGATAGTTTTCATGATTTTTGAAGGAAATTCCGAACCTGTACAATCTCAATGGTACTAAGCAAATATTCTCGGGTATGGCTTCTGTTTCACTTACACAACACACCTGATTATGCTCGAGACGGTAAAAAATGTCATCCGGTATATTATAACCCCAAAAGAATTTAAAAAAAAATCAAGTAATAAAAACTAAAACCCAACTACGACTTAAAAGGTATAAACAAGACACCACAGACAGACAAATTAAAAATCCGGAGTCACACCTAATCTGTTCGATTTATGCCCTAGCACGTGTGACTCCGGATTTTTAATTTGTCTGTCTGTGGTGTCTTGTTTATACCTTTTAAGTCGTAGTTGGGTTTTAGTTTTTATTACTTGATTTTTTTTTAAAACGTAAAATCAATGGAAAATTACAATTTTTTTTTTAAACTACATTTTTTCTCAAAAGACGCAAGTTCGTTGCTCTATGCGCTAGGGCAACGAACTTCCGTCTCAACACGGGCGGGGAATGCGGGACGCGACCTGACCGGCCGCGAGCGCGGCCCCTTCCTCAGTTAGTCAGCTGTTTCGCTAGCGAGCACGTTGTCGGATAGAAACTTTTTAAAATCTTTTAATGAAAATAACGTTTTTTTTTTGTTGTGTTCGGTCATTTATTTTTATATTTAAGTCAACTACCCATGGTTTGAATGACAAGACTGTTTACCCTTACAGCCTGTATATACTCGTCGCGTGGTAAAATCTGCTTGTGCGATGCAGGATTTTACGTGACGACAGTGTGATGCGTAGTTCGCATGTGGCGTTGTAGATGCCACACACAAAACATTAAGTTCGCCTTCAGACAGTAGTTTACATCACTTGTGCATAAAGTTTGAAGAAATAAATTGTGGCGGCATCTACATCACCACATGCGAACTACGCAAAAAAGACTTGACGTCACACAAAAATCCTGACGTCACATAAATCCTACATCGCGCAATTAGAGTTTACCACGCGATGGACATAAAAATATACAAGATTCCGACATCAATCGTCAGGCAGTTGCCCGTCAGACACAACACCCATCTGGTCGGAGGATCCTCCCTTTTCTGTAGAGGATAAGTGAACTTTACACCCTGTTTCTCATACCCCTAAAAAATAAAAATGCTTTTATGCGCCAAATATTTTTTGTTTTTATTCTCCCAGTCTTTTTAATCCAAAAAAAATATCCTTTAAAATGCCTTACGTAGGTAAGGTAAAAGGCACAATAATTATCAGACTCCGTGACTAACATTTTTCTTCAAGACATTTAATTAAGGGACGCTCCAATTTGCAATAGGTAGTAATTTAATTTATGAATTTAATTAAGTTAATTAAAGATAATAAGTGTAATAATGGAGGGAATGAAACAGGTGAGGTAAGACGGTTCCATCTATAATAATCAGAACAGTTTTTTCTTATGTTAAAATAGCTTTGGAGGCTGCGCCACCACTCAAGTCCAATAGACGCGGAGCTAGTGTCTATGTCATGACATAGAATTAAAAAAAAAAAATGCATGCTTTAAAAAAAAAATTTGTTCCATAATTTCCGCCGGGCTTCAGTGGTGGTGCGGACTCTACAGTGCAATTTGAGAATATTGACTATGATATTCTTTTTTTGCCGAATCTGTGCCGTGCGTGTCTGCCCCAGTCTTAAAAATGTAATTTGAAATTTAGTTTTATGTTTATTTACATAACATAAACATAATCAGCCTATAATGTTCCCACTGCTGGGACACAGGCCTCCTCTCTATGAGAGGGAGTGGGCCGTAATCCACCACGCGGGCCCAGTGCGGGTTAGTAGATGTCACATGTCTTCGAATTGTTGGTTCTAAGACATGCCGGTTTCCTCACGATGTTTTCCTTCACCGTTTTGAGAGCAGTGGTGATGAAACTATTTACACAAAGTAAAGCGCCTGTCGTGGTTCGAACCTACGACCTACAACTCGTAAGTCGCGGTTCTCTTCCGTCGACAAAACGGTGCTCATGCTACGCCCGCAGGCGTGCGAGTTGGCTTAAAAGTACTAATGTATCTTTCTTTCTTCATTTATTAATTTGTGAACATGGGGTAAAGATTGTACAGATGTTTTACAAAGAAATGTTGGTCCATACTTCGTCCCACCAGAAGGCATACAAAATTGTAGTGAAGTAATCATTTAGATGTAGCATTAATTATTAATTAGTACATTACTGTCACGGCCTGCAACTGGTCTATTGATGGACGATCGTGAAATGAGCCCATCAATATCTGGTTGCGGCCAAGGCTTGTATAGTACTTTTCTCAAACAATGCGCGGAAATTCAAACTAAGTAAATTAATTATAATTTCCAGAATCAATTACGAACAACAATAATTTTTCACGCGCCAATAATATTCATTTGTTTCTTCTTTATTTTAAACATCTCTATTTGCATGCAAAATCGAAATTCAAATAAAATCTTTGATGAACCGAAGTAAAAAGTTCGTTCCATTTTTAAATAACACAACACATGAGTTTTCATAGTAATTTATTTGGCAGATTTGGATTTTCATACTTACTTTGCCGGCCGCATCGACATTTGTTTTTGAACAGTTCGGCAATTTCGATTATTCTCAAAGAAGGTTGTCGAAATAATGTTCGAATTTCCAAGCATGTTTGAGAAAAAATATAAAGTCAAGGTAAGTACATGTCACAATTTCGTCACTCCTGTATCTCCACTCAATTAGCCTCTTTTAATTAATGCACACTTTCACGAGGCATTCCCACAGAAAGATTGCAACACAAGTCATATAAAACAACAGAAATACAAGACATAACAAGGCTGTATATGGAAGTTTCCATTTCCGTGTTCTGCCGATCAAAGTTGTGACAATAGACAGCATGTATTGTGCCTATTTCAAGAGACAGCCATCTTTGTGTGGGCAGCAATGAAGCGAGGAGCGATCGCTTTTGAATTGCCCTGTTTACATAATGATAAATGATTTTATTTCTGTAAGTAGGTTTGAGGAGCTCGTGGCTAAGTAATAACAGCCGCACGGGTCGATCCATCGGGTTAAGCTACGCTAGCCGGGGTTGGTCTGCGGATGGGTGACTAACTTTACATACCGAGACTACTCCGTGCCTAAGAAAACACGTTAAGTCGTTGGTCCCGGCTGTCTATCGTAGATCTTTGACAGTCGTTACGGGTCGTCAGAAGCCTGAAAGTCTGACAACCAGTCTTACCAAGGGGTATCGTATTGCCCAGTTACTGGGTTATGGAGGTCAGATAGGCAGTCGCTCCATGTAAAATACTGGTATTCAGCTGCATCCGGATAGACTGGAAGCTGACCCCAACATAGTTGGGAAAAGGCTAGGCAGATTGATTGTAGAAGCCACGCCGTAGAAAAAACGTGTCTGTCAACAAGCTTCTATAATGATCCATATTATAGTCTTTCACGGCAAGAAAAACGTGTATACACAATCGTATATTTTCGCAAAAAAATCGCTTCGTCTCATTAATTTATTTTCGGAAGCCATAAAATAAATAAAAAAGGGTAGGATAAAGGAAAAGGTTCAATCAACAACGTTTTCATTCATTTGAATAAACAAATAAATCAGACATAATTTAAAACAACTCTAAATTCTGATAATTAAAAATAAATCAAAAAGTTTTGAAAAATTAATAAAAGGCTTTATTGGACCCAGGCGGCGGGATTCAATATTTAAATTTAAAACTGCAAACACGATTTTAAACCCTATTCCACAATGATAAGGTCGATTTTAACTTGAATCTTGATCCTAGTTTTACCCAGATTGCGCCCAAAGGATTTGAAAATCCTGACAAGCGATTTTAAACTTAAAATATAGAGAACTAAAGCTTCTTTCAGCTTGAATACATTTTTAATATAAAATAGATGGGCTTTAGATATTAAATGCAAACAATGTTCTTTGCTTTTCAAATAAAGTGTTTGTGGGACACAATTTTTTGGCGCGAAAAGAAAGACATTTTGACGTTTTTTATTGGATTTTAAAAGATTCTTGGATCTTTTATTAACTTTCCGTTGACGAAAAATTTTTTTTTCAAAGATATCTGGATTAAAGCACTCGGCTTAACTTTATTAATATTTTGCCTTTTTAGATCTCACTACAATAATTTTATTACTTTAGATTTCAGACTAATAACAGAGATTTTTATTAAAATTTAAATTTCAAAAATCATATAATTATGTATGAACTAGCTGCTTCCCGAGACGTCCCCTGCGTTAACCCTAATATTTTTTCTAAAATACAAGCAGCCTAAGTTACACCTTATAACATCAGCTATCTGCCAGTGAAAGTCCCGTTAAAATCAGTCCAGCCGTTTCGGAGATTAGCTACAACAAATAGACAGAGTGCATGGCCTAGGTAGCAATGGTGGCCCAGTGGTAACGGCCCTGACTTACAAGTTACAGGTCGTAGGTTCGAACCCAAGCAGGCGCTTAACTTTGTGTAAATCATTTCATCACCACTGCCCTCAAAACGGTGAAGGAAAACATCGTGAGGAAACCGCCATGTCCTAGAACCACTGTGTTCCACGCGCGCCTCAAAGAGATGTCAGCACAATTGACGGGGTCCGCTAGGGCCGCTGCCTGCCACGGTTGGGGGAATGTCTGAAAGGGATACCGGGGCCCTAGGCAACGGGCAACTGAAGGAACACGGGTGGGTTTGTCAATAAAACTCCGCTCCGCCCAGAGCGGGAGAAGTCATTCAATGATATCTCACACTCAAAAAAAAAAAAATCCTAGAACCAAAAAAAAATATTTTCGATCAGGCTCTAAATCTCCTTCAAATCTTATTTACCAAAACACAACAATGTATATACGAATAGGCCATTTATACGCTAGACTACCTCGCCATCTCTCGCCTCTGCCCGGATGTGTGTCACAGCATCTGTCTCCATAACGTCACAAGCTTAGGAAATAATGTAATATTAACGCGTGTGAACTATGCACTAGCTCCTGTATTTACTTCGTACCAGGCTTGGAAAAAAAACAGTTTTTTTTCAAATTTTATAAAACAAACAGTTCAAAATGTTTTAAACATGAGTTTTTTTTGTTTTTTTTTTTATTTATAGTGATTTATCAAATTTATTATCAACACAAATCAATCAGAACTAATATAATTAATTTCTAGACTATTAAAAAAAATAACAGTCAGAATAACATACTCATCATCATCTGCCTAGCCTTTTCCCAACTATGTTGGGGTCGGCTTCCAGTCTAACCGGATGCAGCTGAATACCAGTATTTTACATGGAGCGACTGCATCGGACCGCCACAACCCAGTAACTGGGTAATACGATACCCCTTGGTTAGACTAGTTGTCAGACTTTCGTGCTTCTGACGACTCGTAACGACTGTCAAAGATCCACAAATGACAGCCGGGACCAACGGCTTAACGTGCTTTCCGAGGCACGGAGGAGTTTCGATATGTGAAAATGGTCACCCATTCACGGACCAACCCCGGCAAGCGTAGCTTAACCTGATGGGTCGGCCCGAGCGGCTGTTATTACTTAGCCATATTTAAATAACAAAGAAGAAGTCCCCAAAAAAATTGCGGGTCTTTACCGGCAACCTAGTATAGATGTACAGTCACGGACTTTAATTAATGAGCCACCTGGTACTGTTCGCATTTTAGCCGTGTAATACAAATCGGGTTTATTCGGTTCCCGAAACGCAAAGTCATATGTCTTCGTATCAGAAGAAGAAAATTATATTTCATATCTTTACCGGTTGGCTAACCTGAGAGCAGAACTACAAACTTGACAGCAGTGACTACTCAAAGTCAACCAATTGCAAGTCTAGCAACAGTAACCTAGCAACGATAAACAATTGTTGCTAGGTTACTGCTACATAGTAACGTTAGCGTACGGAGAAATTTTCTGACATCGATATTTCAACTGTCACTGTCTTCAGTTAAGTTTTCAGAATTATTGAGTTAATGAGCTATGATTCAAAGGAGGTCAGTATCAAATAGATTGGATAAACTTAATGCAACATTGTATTTATTTTTATCATTAAGAACTTATTACTCAACCTCTATGGATAAGACTATTTCCGATTAAAAGTAATTTATTTGTCATCTTGATATTACAACTGTCACTGTCTTCAGTTATGTTTTCATAATTATCGAGTTAATGAGCTATGATTCAAAGGAGGTCGGTATCAAATAGATTGGATAAACTTAACGCAACATTGTATTTATTTTTACCATTGAGAACTTATTAGTCAACCTCTATGGATATTTCCGATTAAAAGTAATTTATTTGTCATCTTGATATTTCAACTGTCACTGTCTTCAGTTATGTTTTCATAATTATCGAGTTAATGAGCTATGATTCAAAGGAGGTCGGTATCAAATAGATTGGATAAACTTAATGCAACATTGTATTTATTTTTATCATTGAGAACTTATTAGTCAACCTCTATGGATATTTCCGATTAAACGTAATTTATTTGTCATCTTGTTTACGAGCTTGCGATTTGAGTTCGTGTTTAATCGTGTAATCTCGTGAATGTATGAAACTGCAAAATTATACAGATCGGACTAACTTACCTAGTGACGTCCGATCCTTAATTATATGAAATAATTTCGCCTTCATGGAAAACAGTGTAGTTTGCACTGGTGCACTACACGCCAATCACATTATTTAAAGATGAAAGCCTTCATCATAGATAAAAATCAAAAATGTTATCTGTGGTCCGATCGCGGGCGCACCATCTTGTCATCTGTCAAATCATTTCTTCAAAGCTAAAGAACCTAAAAACGGGAATTTACGATGACCTATAGGGGCATCGTTTAGTCCTAGCCAAGGAGTAAAGTGTCCCGGCATAGTGCATATATAGCACAACACAACTTTTAGAAGGGGTTTTGATAATCCAGTACACATATGTAGGTTGATTATCTGGGAAGGGTTGGGATGCCATGAAGGCGAAATTATTTCATATAATTAAGGATCGGACGTCACTAGGTAAGTTAGTCCGATCTGTATAATTATACTCATAATTTCGCCTTCATGGAAAACAGTGTAGATGTTCAAAGAACAAAGTTGTGTTGGTAATCATTTCAACATTATTTAACAACTAAACATTGTAGCTAAACCATGTTATTATAAGAATCAGTAAGTATTCCATTAAGGTAAAGACAGACTATTTGTTCCTGGAATTCCTATTCAGTCTTGAATCAACCAAACCATAATCTAATACACACATCAATTACTTATAAGCAGACAATTAAAATTGACATAAAAATATAATAAGTTTTATGAACAGCCACTTTCTATAGAGCACACAACCTGTGCAAATGCATTAGGATTAATATTGGTCACATATAAAAGCGAGAAAAGGTTGAGAAAGTGGTCCAACCAGCAGCATTTCTTATGACCTCAACATTGATACCTCCCCCCCCTCAAGGGCCTTTAAAGTAGAGGCATGTCTGTATATGTGAATTTAGAAAAAATTATTCCACTATTATGCACTTAAATTTTGGTTTATCCATCCACTAATGGTTACAGTAGAGGCGGTGATAATATTTTTGTATAAAGTTATAATTAATGATTTACAATTTTGTCTTACTCTTAGTAAAAACTAAGAAAGTGGTAATATCAAGAAGGGTTGAGATCTACCAGGTGCAGAAATTTCAAATATTTCTGGTATCTTTATGTTAATATTATCCTCATTAATAGAAATGTTATCTATGTGTAATAAGTGACACGGTTTGAATTCTGTGTGCAATTACAAGAGTTAATATGGTTAGGTATATAATTTAAAAGTAGTTTTAGACCCAGCATTATTTATGAAAGACATGAGATAACCTGAAACGTTACTGTCCCAAAATTATTTCATATTTGACTCTTAATTTAAATATACCAAATTACCCTAAGAAACCTTGACACTGTCATCTGTGCTAATGTGGGGCCTAAAACTGGAGCAATTGCTGACTTAGTATTCAGCATTTTCTTCTGTTTCTGTTATATAATTATAACTCATTCAATATCTTTAAGGTATTGAGTTAGCTATATAGCAATCCTTCATTAAACTTAGTGGTCAATAACAATGTCACCATGGTGACTGAGCCTAGGAGGGGCCAATATCTTGACTCTCAATAGTCCATTGATCCAGAGCAGATTCATATCGCTTTCTTGCTTTGCTAGACAAGAAAGTTAGTACTATATTATTTGAAGGGATTAGTGTTCATCTTGTCAGGAAAGCGTCCCTGATAATATTGTGGCAATCAGTGTGAGACTCCTGTGCAATGGGTGTGGAGATCCCATTTGATAGTGAATGCATCTACAGAGCATGCACCTAGATCCATGATGCCATTCTGACACTTAGAATTTGACCTGTTTGCAAACAGGTTAATCTGGGGCTGACCCAGTTTAACAACAATTGACTTGAAGGTATATCCACCTCACTTCCATTCAATTTCCATATTTGGGCGTCTAGATTCTAGATCTGTCATAGTGTTTCCTTTGGAACTAAAATAGGATGCATAGGCCCATATTTGTTTTTCCTCGCACTATTGCCACCACTGTCTAGTTAAGCTTTAGGTGAGTAGAACGAGTACCACCCATCTTATTGATATAGGCAATTGGCTATTGTGATAATATCTATTCTTAGTAAGTAACACCTCACAGTACCAATCTGAGTTTGCTTGAAAATGTTTTGAGCCCTATAAATGCTGTTAATAGTCCAAGGTAATTTATATGGAACTTTTTTAATTACATACCAGAACCAGCCAGTTTGAGAAGCAACAGATAATGTTTCAAGAACAAAGTCAAATTGTTTAATTCTAATTGTAGTTTATTGAAATGTGAGCCACCGTTGCAAATAAATGATTTAGAATTTGATTCTAGTTTTAATTTGAAATACCTAGGTAGGTGCACCTCTGCCTAGCCCTTCGGGGAATACAGGCGTTATGTTATTATGAATTTGAATTATAAACTAGTTATGACCTTGTTATTTTAATTGTTATACTTTAAGGCTACTGTTCTGTGACGTTTCATCATCTTGGTGTAAAGCAAACTGTACAGCTGGGATGTAGCAACAAGAATACCTAGTAATTAGGATAATTCTACTATTTGCATTTCCTTATTAGACTTGAAATTCTTTATGGACTAAAGAATAAACTATCTTTTCCTGTCTAAGTGAAATGGCAAACTGGACTGAATCTAATAGAAATCTACCAGTAGCATTGTCTGGGTTATAGGGCGCTCTTTTTAGTTTTGAATACTTATTTATAATAAATTCTAGATTTTTCATAACATAGTTTGAATACTAGACACATTTTCTAAACACTTGCATATAAATCGGCAAGGCATAGAATATTGTGAGGATATATGACATAGAGCAACCTTTATGACCTCAGGTGACAGACAACTGGCTTCATGATCTCTGCCAACACACATGGTTCTGTGCCAAGCCTGGAGGCATGTAAACTCTTTCATTATAGCTGTCCTTTATTCCACTGTTAAAGTGGAATGTAGCAACATATTTATGTATCTCCAATTGTCATCTGATTTTGGTAAAAATATACTAAATAAAAAATTATTCTTGGCAGGGAAACATGTTTCATGGCACCTAAGACGTTATTGATTTCTATGGATATAGGGTGGCTTTTTTTTTTTTTTTTTTTTTGACTGAATTTTTTATTCCGAAGTTTGAACTGGAAACTCTATAAAGGATAGTTTATAACCCTTGATCCACCATGTATGGTTGGATTAGTAGTAATACTCTCCAAAATTCAGGGAAATACTGCAATCCATCAATGCATATTTAAGCTAGTGACAATCATGACTCGGCAACATTTGATGACGTTGAATTTATCTTTGAGGCATATAGCTGAACAGGTATTTAGATATTGGTGCCCGCTCCATCAGTTCTTTCATTTCTTTATTAAGGCTGGGTAGGATCAAAGATACTTGTGTGATGCAATCATGATAGATTACACACAGTAGTTCAGCTGTTTAGATTTGATCTACACTCCTTTGGGAAGCTATTAAACTGTTAAGGCCCTTGTCAATGGACCCAATGGCAATAGCCACTTTATTCTGCCGCCCCCTGATCCTTTGGTCCCATTTGATTCCACCTTCATTTACTGCAGCTGCCACCCCCCACCCCAAAACGTTGGTAGGTTCAACAGGCAACAGATTATGGGTGCTTCATACCTCTCTTAAATGTTGCTTCGCCTGCACATTTAGTTCATTTATCAGAATTTCTGACCACCAAAGTGAAGTAATCAACTGCACCCTCCGCAGATTCTCAACATTTGATGGTAAGGCATTTCAGGTTGGTGTATGGATACCATTTCACTCTCCGTCTCCTTCCGGTTGGACTGTAGTAGAATTGAAATAAATACTAACATAGCATATCTAATTTAAATTGTATACTAGTAGGTATCTAAAATTAATGTAAGTATTTTGACATTTTTTGAAGACCACTAGTTGTTGTCTTTCAAGTAAATAAATTATAATTGGCAGCATTGAGTGTGGCTTTTCAGTGTCCGGATTCGTTGGCTTCAGTCACCTGACACCTGACACACAGCCTCTTGAACATGTTTGACTACAGTATCTTTCATGGAAGTGGGCTTCACACTCATAATAAGAGTTAGGTTCCAGACTGCTCAATTCCAAGGTATACCTCAAGTGATGGTGCGGGGACGTGTTTATAACACTGAATGTATATATAGACTATTGGCTAACTTGTCGTGAAAGCGTTGTTCTTTTGTAGCTATGTAGCATAGTTATTGGTCTCTTGATTAAGCTCTCGTCAAAACTCTTAGAGACTGCTAGGGATCTAGCAGGGATGTTTTTTTATAACTGAACGATATTCCAAGGGCTGACCTCACGTGAAAGCTCGTATGGTGTTGTTCTTTTGTAGTTATGCGGCATAGTTATTGGTCTCTTGGTTAAGCTCCCGTCAAAACTCTTAGAGAATGCTAGGGATCTAGCAGGGATGTGTTTTTCTAACTGAACGATATTCCAAGGGCTGACCTCTGGTGAAAGCTCGTATGGTGTTGTTCTTTTGTAGTTATGCGGCATAGTTATTGGTCTCTTGGTTAAGCTGTCGTCAAAACTCTTAGAGACAGCTAGGGATCTAGCAGGGATGTATTTTTATAACTGAACGATATTCCAAGGGCTGACCTCTGGTGAAAGCTCGTATGGTGTTGTTCTTTTGTAGTTATGCGGCATAGTTATTGGTCTCTTGGTTAAGCTCCCGTCAAAACTCTTAGAGACTGCTAGGATTCTAGCAGGGATGTGTTTGTAACACTGACCGATACACCAGCGGTTGACCTCACAGTGAAAACTCGTGTGGTGTTTGTTGTCCTTGTGTAAGTATACGGCTTAGTTAGTGTTCTCAAGGTCTACCTCACGTGGAAACTCTAGAGACTGATGTGCATATTACGGCTCCACGGTAATTTAAGTAAAAATTATCTCAGCTAACGACAAATTGGTAGGTATATCGAGAGACTTACCGGTGTCCATCACGACTCCGCTTTCATGTATTCGCTCGATTTTCCAGTTCTCGCAGATATTCGTTCAGGTCCTCCATTTCCTGGTCTCGTTTTCTTCGATGTTTTCCCATTTCGATAAATATATCTGAACTTTTTATCGGAAGCGTGATCAGCGCGCGGCACAAAAAAGTACAATGATTTGACAGATGACAAGATGGTGCGCCCGCGATCGGACCACAGATAACATTTTTGATTTTTATCTATGATGAAGGCTTTCATCTTTAAATAATGTGATTGGCGTGTAGTGCACCAGTGCAAACTACACTGTTTTCCATGAAGGCGAAATTATGAGTATAATTGAAAAGTTTGAAGGTGGCTCATCAATTAAAGTCCGTGACTGTACCTACATAAGTAAAACGGACTGTGTTCAAATAAGGGGAATCCCCAAAATAGTTGCAGGGAATTACTGACTTCATAAAAAATATGCCAAATCTAATAATCTAATCTAATATTTAACCTTTTTAATTTCTTTTCGAGCCATTTCAAGTCCTAAACATTTATAACTTTTCATTTATTTCCTATATTCGCTGTTCAAATTTGATTTAAAACCATGTTTTGTTCTTAGTGTTTAAAACTTGTTTATACTGTGATTTTAAACACTTAATAAAAAGCATTGTTTTATTTAAAAATGTTTTAAACATTGTTTAAAATACGTGTTTTAAAACAACTTGTTTGTTTTATGCCAACCCTGCTTGGTACAGTGAATGCTCTGAAGAGCGGTTTATTTGGGGTTTGATTTGGTTATAATTAACTATGGTTATATCAATGGAAAATAGATAGATATCATATTATTATTCAATTTTTTTCTGCTGAAAAGATGTACCTAATTTTCAAGATTCTTGCATCCAGAATCCGGGTCCATTATGGTATTTTTTTTGTTTGTAACGCTTTCACGCTAAAACGGCTGAACGGATTTGGGTGAAATTTGGCACATGGGTAGACCATGATCTGAAAATAGGACATAGGATACTTTCTATCCCGATATTCCCACAGGTTCGAGACTGACGCAGGTGAAACCGCGGGGCGCAGCTAGTCTATACTATAATATTATAAAGAGGAAAGATTTGATTGTTTGTTTGTTTGCATTGAATAGGCTCCGAAACTACTGAACCGATTTGAAAAATTCTTTCACCATTAGAAAGCTACATTCACCCTGAGTAACATACCGCTATAAATTTATAAAGATTACACGTGGGCGAAGCCGCTGGCGGCAGCTAGTTGTTAATAATTTGTGCAGGTAATACATGTAGAACTACGTAATATACTGCCCGTTGGTCTCGTGACTGCTGAGCGTGGGTTCGTGGGTTCGATTCTTGATTCGGGCTAAGTGTGATTGGGGTTTTTTTTTCACTAGGAATTTCTTAGTAACAGCCTGGAGTTTGGAAGTTGGTCGCGTGATACCCCCG
Organism: Lithophane semibrunnea; assembly: GCA_947363905.1. NCBI lineage: Eukaryota > Metazoa > Arthropoda > Insecta > Lepidoptera > Noctuidae > Lithophane > Lithophane semibrunnea. The sequence continues at coordinate 5,715,203 of OX376213.1, read as the reverse complement.
TGCTTCGGAATGCACGTAAAGCCGTTGGTTCTGCGCCTGATCTCTCTCCGGTCGTGTCAGATTGCCGTCCCATCGGACTATGAGAGCGAGGGAAGAGAGAGTGCTCCTGTGTCTGCGCACACACTTGTGCACTATAACATCTCCCGCGCCGAAGGCTAGTCTCCGTTGAGATTGGCCGCCGTGGCCGAAATACGGTCTGGAGGACTATATTATTATAATTTACAGAATAAATATCATTTATCATTTACTGCAAAATGAAGTATGAGAAACAGTGTAAACATTTCCTCATCCTCTGTAGAAAAAGGAGACCCCCGACCAGACGAATGTTTCGTCTGATAACGAAGGATTGCTGTCGGATTTCTGTATTTATTAGCGGATGTTCGGCTGCCACAAATAAAATAAAATTATTTAAGAAAAATGGATACTGCATGTCGATTATTATTTACAATCATTTACCTAATAGTTTTCAAGACCTACCGCTGACAATGTTTAAAAAAATACTTTTCAAAACACTACTATTTAAAAGTTATTATACAATTAAGGACTATTTATAAGACAGATCAATAGAATCGGTAATTGGTAAGTTAGACTAATTGACATCGCTGATTGTAAATACATTTGCACGCCATGTTGTGGCAGGATATGCTGAAACAAACATACTGTAACACCTTATGTACCATATTCTATCTAGCAAATAAATATTTTTAATTTGATTTTGATTTGAAGGTTGTTGCTTTGACTCTCGCATGAATACAGAAGGTTCACTCCGCAAAATCATTTAAAACCAGCCGTGAGGCACGCTTTATTGTTAAAACATTATTTTAACTTTCTTTTTTAATATATCACATAAAAATGTGTAATCTAGTAGGTACAAATACCTACGTAAAGGTGAAAGGGCACTTTTAATAACCCTTTCACAAAATTATAAAGACAATACAAAATTATAACTCCAACATAGCCATACATTTTCTAACAGATCTGCAAAACCATTAAGAGCCTATACTACCTCAGCTTAAATTCACTTTATAACTCGCTCGCACCATACTACTCGCGGACTGAGTGAGAGCAGGGTGGAGTGGGGTGCTGGCGGCTCCAAGCCTCGAAAAGTTTAGTTAATTGCTTTTTACGGTGAAAATAATGGATATTAAAAAAAAAAAAGTAAGACCTGCTTTATAGTTAGTTCAGTTATTATGCAAAGTTTCATAATCTAATTTGAAGTACTTTTTGTATACCAGCGGTTTATTTCGGTTTAGAGGTAACTTTGGATTTTTTTCTATCGAGAAAATATGCTATCGTGTTTTCGACAAACACACCTAACATCAATCCTCAACTTTAACATATTTATTTCAAAATTAATGCTGCAGTATTTTCGACTTAACGGAGGATCAAGCTAAGCAATTTGAGGTAGGGTAGGGCCTTAAAGTATTCGTATCCTAAGCAAGCCCACGTTTTGGCTATAAACCCTTTGAGCCAACTCTGGTGTCCCTTCGGCAATTATAGCCGAAATAAAGGCCATCAGATGGACCTTCGACCGTTTATAGCCATTTTATTTGTTTGTTATTGGCTGTCTGTTCCTATTGGGGACCATTTGTAGATTTTATGGACTTTATGAGCCTCATTCTGAATCTGGATTTAGATATTTTCGATAAACCGAATCGATTAATTTTCGTATCGTTTTTAAAACTGCTCGGGCTAAACGAAGGTTAAGCTATGCTTGCCGCGGTCGTATATGGGACATTCGTGGATATGTGACCATCCCTCACAATATCGAGACCCCTCCATGGTTTGGAAAGCATGCTAAGCCGTTGGTCTCGGCTGTCATTCGTAGATCTTTGATAGTCGTTACGGGTCGTCAGTGGTATGATTTTCTACAAGTACAACTTATCAAAACTTGGAAAAATCGTTTTTTTTTTTAACGACTGACCTTTCGCTGAAATTAACTAACTTTCTTAAACGAATGAACAGCACGGTAGCCAATCAGAAACTAGGTACATGTACCATTTATTACAAAGTTATCGTCCAATCAGCCAATACCTGGAATGAAGCTACTTAACTTGAATTCCTACTTACCCCCTACGGGAATAATCTTGCAGATCTGCGGTACTTTGTCAGAAGTTATATAACTCAATACTTGACTATGACTGCTTTGGAGTTTAGTTGAGACTCAGTACATGTAAGGCCAGGGATTTACAGAGAGCGTTTAGCGCAGGCCAGCCGGAAAGGAAGCTACTCTACAACGTGTAACGTTAAATGCGCAAAACCTCAGACACCCTAACAGATTTTTAGTTCAATTGATCTATTTCAGAGAGAAAAAAAATCATTAATTAACAACGTGTAACGTTAAGGGGGATGCACTAGGGTGGCCCGCAAAATTCAAATTTTCTTACGTTTTTTGCAATTTGCAGGTCCGTATCAGGTTGTATGTTGATCTAAATATTATTAGCGTAAGAAATATGGATTTACAGAATTATAAATATTAAAATCAGCAATACAACTCTCTAAGCTCGCATGCTAAGCAATTCGAGGTAGGGTGCGCCCTTAAGCTTCGTGCACTCTGCAGTCAGTTATGTTTTCTAAACTCACTTAGACACTGTCAACATTGAGTTATTCTCGTGTAGTTGCCGACTTTGAAGAAGATAAATCCTCTACATCACTTGATCGCTCAGCTCGTCGCTCTACAGTTCTAAATCCGTAGCATTAAACTATATTGCTGGTACGCGACTAAATTTTACGACATGTACGTGATTTCAAACTACACTCTTTGTCATACAATAGCTGATATTCGAGATTCAGAATGTATTGTAGAGATGCGATTGTGTTTTGTTTAGAAATGTTTTGAATTTTATCTACATAGACCCATGCTATAAATCCTCTCTAAAAGTTTCTGAACAGTTAGCTTATAGCCAACATTAAATCCAGTGTCATAGTAACCATAATATCATCCAAACAGTGTTATAATGTTGTACTGAATTTCATAATGCAACTCATTTAAAAAAAAGAACATTGTCATTCACGAGTGTTTCACTAACAAAGCACCGTAATTTAAAAACAAAACACATTCGAATTCGAAAAATTCGAATTCACGTCGTACCGCGCCATATTTGTTCGATATTGGTATTGCAAAGAAACTTTTATAGAAGATTCATATCATGGGTGTAGATAAAGTCTTGTATGCAACTGTAAATAATTAGGTATTAAAACACTCATGTGATACTCACATTCGTGTTTGAATACCCTTATTATAATTATAACAGTAGCATAAATAACTATTACAATACATGTGCTCGAAAACAGCGTTTTCTCAAACATGCTTGGAAATTCGAGCATTATTTTGACAACCTTCTTCGAGATAAATCGAAATTGGTGTACACACGGCTACACATCAAGCTATACATTTCCAGTTTATACTGATCTCACAATGTATAGGATTTCATATCTGTTTTGTTATTTAAAAATGGAACGAACGTTTTACTTCAACACATGGCAACCCAGGAGGAACCCCTTAAGCCTATAACCAGCGGACAATCAAGTCACTTCTAACGATATCATTTGTCAAATTGTGATGAGTAGTTTAGAAGATGTGAGGGGGAACTCATAAACATACATACATACAAACATACATACCGGTCAAAATCATAACCCTCCTTTTTGCTTCGCCGTAGTCAGGTAAAAAGGAGCCAGCGACTTCATAATAATTATGAATCTTTGATAATCTTTTGTAATTTACTCTATTATTAATCGTGTATTTCTCTTTGTTTCATGTACCGTCTTTTGGAAACTACAGAGCCCAGCTTGAGTAAGTATAATACATCCATCCATACTTATCCTTACATATAAAACAAGGTCCTCCGCCGCGTCTGTCCGTCGTCCAACACCTATACTACGACGTATTCATCTGCCTAGCCTTTTCCCAACTATGTTGGGGTCGGCTTCCAGTCTAACCGGATGCAGCTGAATACCAGTATTTTACATGGAGCGACTGCCTATCTGACCTCCACAACCCAGTAACTGGGTAATACGATACCCCTTGGTTAGACTGGTTGTCAGACTTTCGTGCTTCTGACGACTCGTAACGACTGTCAAAGATCCACAAATGACAGCCGGGACCAACGGCAGGCACGGAGGAGTCTCGATATGTGAAAATGGTCACCCATCCACGGACCAACCCCGGCAAGCGTAGCTTAACCTGATGTATCGACCCGAGCGGCTGTTATTACTTAGCTACGAGCTCTGGTTCTCGAGAGAAAAATGGTGGCATTAATACTACGACGTATTAATGCCACCATTTTTCCAGTGTTAGTGAGAGACGGAGCTATACAAGCCCGCTCGCACCATCCTTTTTTCGCAGTGGAATAATGATGGCATTAATACTTCGTAGTTTGCGATAAACTCAAAAACTACTGCACCGATTTTCATGCTGTTTTCACCAATGGATAGAGATGGTAGAGTTCTCGAGGAAGGATGAGATAACCGACATCAACGCAGACAAAGCCGCGGGCATTAGCTAGCAATATTATAAATTCGACAGTTACTGTCGAATTTTTTCACGCCTAAATCACTGAACAGATTTCAATAAAATTTGGCAAGGAGATAGATGGCATCCCGGGGAAGGACATATACTTTTTGTCGACATGCCACGCGGGCGAAGCCGCGGGCAGGAGCTAGTGATAATAATTTACATTTATTATTAAAACAACACGTTTCGACTGCCTCGTTAGTTTAGTGGTCACACGCGCGTTTAGCGTAAATAGAGTTTAAAAGACTCGTTAAGGTACATTACTTGTCGTTGTGATCTTGTCTTCGTAACTGTGTAATTATCTATAGTCTTCAATTATTTTTCGTTCCTTATTTATTTATTTCCTATGTATGTATGTATTTATCTATTATTTAGGATATGTATGTATATGTGTATCTATTTTAGTATATTGTATAACTTATTATTTGCACCTACGACAGCCCCATATTATGTCCAGGCAAATCACTGTCCATTCCAAGGTTGCCTGGAAGAGATCGCGGAAAGCGATAAGGCCGCCCATTATATATTTTGTAGTGTTTGTTTTTTTTCCCTTTTGTTATATATTTTTGTGGTGTACAATAAAGTATATATAAATAAGCGCTACTGCTGTGCATGAGGTCCCGGGTTCGATACCCGGGTCGGGCAAAATTTTATTGGGTTTTTCTCAGTTGATGGTAAGAGGCTTACCCCCTATTACATGGGACTTAAACATAACTGGCGAAATGTGGGTGTACTATAGCTACACCTCTGTCTAACCCTTCAGGGAATATAGGCGTGATGTTATGTTATTTAAACAAAATCAATCTGCCTAGCCTTTTCCCAACTATATTGGGGTCGGCTTCCAGTCTAACCGGATGCAGCTGAATACCAGTATTTTACATGGAGCGAATGCCTATCTGACCTCCACAACCCAGTAACTGGGTAATATGATACCCGTTGGTAAGACTGGTTGTCAGACTTTCGGGCTTCTGACGACCTGTAACGACTGTCAAAGATCCACGAATGACAGCCGGGACCAACGATTTAACGTGCTTTCCGAGGCACGGAGGAGTCTCGGTATGTAAAGATGGTCGCCCATCCACGGACCAACCCCGGCAAGCGGAGCTTTACTTCATGGATCGACCCGTGCGGGTGTTATTACTTAGCCACGAGCTCCTCCAAAAACAACATTATTCACAAGCGCCTTAGAGCTACCTACTCGACTCATTAAAATACTGCATGTATTATTAAGGTGTGTTCACATATGGGTTCTCATTGGGACCAACATCGTAATCGGAAAAAAAAATCAACCATAAATCAAAATCCCATACATTTGACTCGAGTAGCTATTATAGTTTGTATGGAACAGTTGATAATTTTATCGCTAAACTCACTGCCGATCGTTGAAAATCAAACGTGCAATATTTTTTAGGCATTAGAAAGAAATAAAATAGTAAGGCATACAAAAACAAAGAACAGAATAAAGAAAGAAAAGAAAGAAAAGAAAGAAAAAAAAGAGAAGTAAGAAAAGAAAGAAAGAAAAGAATGAAAAGAAAGAAAGAAAAGAAAGAAAAGAAAAGAAAAGAAAAGAAAAGAAAAGAAAAGAAAAGAAAAGAAAAGAAAAGAAAAGAAAAGAAAAGAAAAGAAAAGAAAGAAAGATAAGAAAGAAAGAAAAGAAAGAAAATAAAGAAAATAAAGAAAAGAAAGAAAAGAAAGAAAAGAAAGAAAAGAAAGAAAAGAAAGAAAAGAAAGAAAAGAAAGAAAAGAAAGAAAAGAAAGAAAAGAAAGAAAAGAAAGAAAAGAAAGAAAATAAAGAAAAGAAAGAAAAGAAAGAAAAGAAAGAAAAGAAAGAAAAGAAAGAAAAGAAAGAAAAGAAAGAAAAGAAAGAAAAGAAAGAAAAGAAAGAAAAGAAAGAAAAGAAAGAAAAGAAAGAAAAGAAAGAAAAGAAAGAAAAGAAATAAATTGTTTATTCTGCACAAACAAAACAGTATTGTGCGTCTCACGGCTACGCCAAATAAGCCCAGTTCAGCATGAATGCCGGTCAACTAGTGCCTGACGATGGTTTTCAACTGAACCTTATGTTGAGTGGAGGTCTTACGGATGTAAATCAGTTTTAAAGTGTGTAGTAGATGTTTAAATATTATATAAAATAGATATGTGAAGCTAATAATAATGAACTCGACTCATTACATTAAGTGTCGCCACTAGTGTGGCACTAAAGTAAGCAGGCAAACAAAAAGACTATACCAAACTGTGCAACAACATAATCCCTGGTTAACCCTTAAACGCCACCTCCCAAAAGGCAAAATTTTAACTCCCAAAACTTAGTCTAAAATAGTCTCGCCCTGGACTTTACTTTATGAGTCTAACTCATCCCACATTCGCTAAAAGCTTTTATGACACCTTTGGGACGGTGACATGGAAATTAGCTTAGCCATGGCATGGTTAAAGCTATTATAAACACGTTTTTCACATATATTTTTTAGGGTTCCGTGCCCAAAGCGTGAAACGGGACCCTATTACTAAGACTCCGGCTGTCTGTCTGTCTGTCCGTCTGTAACCAGGCTATAACTCCAGGTTGTGGAGGTAAGATAGGCAGTCGCTCCATGTAAAATACAGGTATTCAGCTGCTGCATCCGGTTAGACTAGAAACCGACCCCAACATAGTTGGGAAAAGGCTCGGCAGATTGATTTTGTTTTAATATCCACAGTTTGCCAGTTATGTTTAAGTCCCATGTAATAGGAGGTCAGACTAGAAGCCGACCCCAACATAGTTGGGAAAAGGCTCGGCAAATTGATTTTGTTTTAACACCCACAGTTCGCCAGTTATGAAGTCCCATGTAATAGGGGTCAGACTAGAAGCCGACCCCAACATAGTTGGGAAAAGGCTAGGGAGATTGATTTCACTGATCTGTGCGAATGTTATCATGTTAGCTCTTAGTACAAATAAATAAATAATCAATAGTAGAGAGCATTCCTATATTGGAATGTTACGCTGTGATTTTAGTCCGAAGTTAATTCGATTTGTTTGTGTATTGGCAAAATAACAAGCGTAGAACAACTGGACCGTATTCGGGAATATTTATTTTGTGATTGGGTAGCAGTTTATAGAATGTGGAGTGGTGTGTTTACGACAATAAATAAAACAACCGACTTCCAAAAAAAACATACGAACTTTAATTTCGGAAGTCGGTGTCTTTTGTTTACAATTTTAGTTTTTTGCCACTGACTTCCGAAATTAAAGTTATTTTTCCCTTTTCCGTGATTTTTTTTAAGTCTTTTGTTATTTTTTTGTAAAAAGTTTTTATTTTTCACTTTTTAGTTGTAGTACCTACCCCACACAAATTCGAATACCACTACCTGCTTTGTAAATAACAGTGAAGGAGTAAGTTAAACAAGATTTATTAAGTGGGAAAAATACGTAATATTGAAGCTAACGCAAAGACTAAGCGAGCACAGTTAATAAAATTTATATGGGACCACAAAAAACCTACTGATGAATTGAGAACCTCCTCCTGTTTGATGTCGGTTAAAAACTGGCAATGGCATTTGAGTTTTTGGGAACTATCAAATAAATCTTAACATTGAACCTCACTCAAGTGAGCGCACACAATTCGAAAGCGAACTCATTTGTTTTTAAAGTAAATCATCGCGGATTCACAACGAGACACCGTTCGAATTTTAAAGAATAACATTATTGTAACCTCCTTGAAAATAACACTACATAACACAAATCAAAAATTATCAATAAGCTTTTCCTTCATCTACCAAAGACATACTAACTCAGGATTGTAGGTTACATTTTAACTACCAACTAAATCATCAAAGACTTCATTAACTACCACTCTCTCTGATTCCCGGCCACGTACGTAGGCACAGGCTTTCGGATGGTGAGCACTGGGTAGCTCGCCGTCCGATTAGGACCAGGCCCGGGTCGACAGCGTGTTGTGTTCCACGCGCGCCTCAAAGAGATGTCAGCACAATTGACGGGGTCCGCTAGGACCGATGCCTGCCGGGGTCGCGGAAAAGTCCGAAAAGGATACCGTGGCCTTTGGCAACTTACAGGCAACTGAAGGAACACGGTTGGGTTTTAGTCAGTAAGAGTCTCACACGCCCTAGCTCCACCCAGAAATAATATCCCACCCTCAAAAAAAAAAAAATGGTACCACTCTCTCGGATTCCCGGCCACCGTAGGGTCGGGCCTGAGGACGGTGAGCAATGGTTAGCTCGCCGTCCAATAAGGACCAGGCCCGGGTTGACGGCGCGTTGTGTTCCACGCGGAGAAGTTACTTGATAATTTCAACGCAAAAAAAAAAGTTTCCACTCTCTCCAAAACTTCACCACCATCAGCACTAATAAGTCACCTATTTACAGGACAACCTCAATAAGCTCTCCTCAAGCGAAGTCACCAGCTGGAAGCAGCGCTGGAGCGGCTGCAAGCGCATCAACAGCACCTGGAGAGAGGACGCCAACTGCCCACAACAAACAGCTGCAAAATGTCAAGGGACAGGACCATCCGCCGCATCCATCTGTAAGTAGAAGTTTTTGACTTTAAAGGGGGAGTTTGTGGGATAGAAATGGGAGTTTGTGGGATAGAAAAGGGGAGTTTGTGGGATAGAAAAGGGGAGTTTGTGGGATAGAAAAGGGAAGTTTGTGGAATTATAAAGGGGAAATTAATGTTTAAGTAGTCAATGTTGATAATGATTGTGTAGTTATGAAGTGTGATTGTTGTGTTGTAGTTTTTATTGATAAATAATTCTCATCTAGGTGAAATGGAAGTGAATGTGTTTTCAGAGAAGATGTAGGGACGCAGTTATATTTTAGTAAGTAGATACTCCTATGAGTAGGATGATCCGTAGATCTGAATGTAGAACGGAACAGTGTAGAAGATGAATTTAAACGCGTTTACGCTGAAAGTGGGCAACGTCGCAAATAGATGTCAAATATTTCGCTGTTTTGATTAATTTGGCAATATTACTATATGGAAATATAAAATATAGCTAACTAACTGTTTAAAATATTGATTATGAAATGGAATAAATAATATCGTAACACCGAATATTTAGTTTTAGGTGTAAAAAAGGCATTTGGAAAGTTTCCAACTCTTTTTTTAAATTTTAAACAGTTACAATCAATATTTTGCCAAATTAATCAAAACAGCGAAATATTTGACATCTATTTGCGACGTTGCCCACTTTCAGCGTAAACGCTCTTAATCTGAAACTAATAGGAATCAACACTTTGATAGAGAACGATATTAATATAAGTCCAGATATAAAGAAAGGTATACAAGTAGTTGAACAAAATGAAATTAGTACTTAACAGAAAGATCTAGATAGAGATAAAGATATCGATATGTCAAAATAAAATTAATAATAATAAAGAATCCAAAAGAACAATATGAGTTGGTAAAAACTTAAAACGTCGATTGGCTCTGTATTTGATAAAGTAAAAGAACTCGAATTAGGGAAGATACAAAACGTATATAATTGTAGATACGATATATTAAACATAATTATGTTCCACTTAGGTACACACGGCTACACATCAAGCTATACATTTGCAGTCTATGCTGATCTCGAACAGTCACGGACTTTAATTGATGAGCCACCTGGCACTGTTCGTATTTTAGCCGTGTAATGCAAATCGGGTTCACTGTTCATATATTTACCGGTTGGCTAACCTGAGAGCCAGAACTACAAGCTTGACAGCAGAGTGACTACTCAAAGTCAACCACTTGCATGTCTAGCAACAGTAACCTAGCAACGATAAACAATTGTTGCTCTTGGTTACTGTTGTGATAGTAACGTTAGCGTACGGAGAAATTCTCTATTGTATTTATTTTTATCATTGAGAACTTATTGGTGAACCTCTATGGATATTTCCGATTAAAAGTAATTTATTTGTCATCTTGTTTACGAGCTTGCGCTTTGAGTTCGTGTTTAATCGTGTAATCTCGTGAATGTATGAAACTGCAAAATTGAAAAGTTTGAAGGTGGCTCATCAATTAAAGTTTTTGACTGTACATTGCGAGGTCAGCTTATACTGGAAATGGTTGATATGTAGCCGTGTGGTTTGGATACAACACTTAACCCTGACATTTGCGGAAAGCTTCTCAATTATTCATGGTACGCTGTGAAGGCTTTTCGTTCATAATATTTTCTTTAAACTGAATCTCAGGAACAATGATAATAATATCGGCGTGAGAAAAATTACGATTTAGATTTCGAAATTGATTGAAATATAGATATACTATTAGAGATTTTTTGAATTTTTTTAATATACCTACTTACTGATTTAAAGAAGGCAACACGGATACACATGAAAAAAAATGAAGGACTTTGAAATCGAATCCTAAAAATAAATTAATTTGTTTAGTTTTAAATGAGCGTTCTATTTAAAAAGAACTTCCAAAAAGAAGTTCACTAGGTGGCAGCACTGAGACGTCAGGTTCTTCGCGAGTTCCTTTATTCGCGACTGAATAATGAAAAAATGAATGAAACGAATGATGAACATCATCATATATTTTATTTCATTGTCGAAATGGAAGACCTCTTGACTAAGTGGTCTTAACTGTTGGCGTGAATTTTTATGAAAACCGTCATTGACATGTGATTTAGTACTTTTTTTGTCAGTGCAGTTAATACTATTTTACTACAAGGTTTAGAACATGTTGTGAAGCCAGAATATGAATAAGATTAAAATCAAAGCATTGATAAACATTCCTAAATATTTCTAAAATAAAAGACTTGCCTCATAATTATGAAGCAAATCTTTTCAAAACTTGAAAGGTGCAGAAGTTTAAAGTAGTTACAATTATCTATGTAGCTACACAAGGGAATATTATACATACCTAGGTATAAAAAAGATAATAAACCAGATAATTTTTTTATTAGTTAGTAAAAAAAAGACAATATGGAGGCTTCTAAGTAAGCTTCTAAGTATGTGATAGGAAAGATTTTTTTGGTAAAAAGAAAAAAAATATGATTAGACCAAACATTTTAATCGTAGATTTGCCCTGCAGCGTCAAAAGATGGTCGGATTTCTGTTTCGTTTTGACACCTCTGATACACAAAATGTGACTAGACTTGATTGTCATGGAAACGCCATTATTATGTTGTGAGCTCGTCCTTCTCAGTATGGACAGTTTTTCGTGCGACGACGTAAGTACGGTGGGGGCAAATCTAACAATTTAAATCTTTGGGTCAAATAGAAAAAAAATATTTCAAAAAGTTTAAAACACAAAAAAGTTTATATATAAGAATGTTTTGTTAATTGAAAACAATGAATGGACATTGAATTGGATATAGCCACCGAATGAAAAGGTCTTGTTACCAAAAGTATACGCTAAAACCTTATTAGAAAACTGTTACATTGATTGAAGTTAGTAAATAGTTTGAACGTTACGAACTAAAGTACCAGCGCAAACTGTGCGACTTGTCGCTTCGTCTAGTCGGTAGACAGGAAGTGATCATTTTCTTTGACTATTCGAAAGAGGCGATCGTGTGCTTAAAATACGAAGGCGAATCGTATACGACTGTCGTCGGATATGCGCTTGCACCGTGCGTCTAGTTTCTGAGACAAGTTGCGAGAGCGTGCGACTAGCCTGTCGTTGCGACTCTGCAACTCGACGCCAAGGGTGCGGAGCTTTGAACAAAATATATGAAAATTGTGGACCGCCAGTCTTTGCGTCTAGTCGCCGAACTATCGCAGTTGCATGTCGCATAGTGTGCGCCATGCCAAAGTATTAATACACATAAAACGTAGTTATTGGAAAGCCACATTCATGTAGAACGCTGGTAACCGGCGCCTGTCGCGCTGGTTGTCAACCAGTGGCAGTTTTTATACTTCACCCATATCAGCGCGACCCTCGCCGATAAGCGCTGACACGTTCCTTTATGAGTCGGCGCCGTCGGTTTGCGCTGATTCGGCAAAAGTATGAATAGGCACTGCCTGCGCCGATCAGTGTTGACAACCAGCGCTTGTTGTTGCTGATACTGTGGCTACATTGTCGCGTTATCGCGAACTATATTTCGCGCGCTCTCTGTCGCTCAGCGAGACGTCGAACGGTGTGCGACGGAGAGCGCACGAAGTTTAGTTCGCGATAACGCGATATTGTAGTCCCAGCATGACAAGCGCTCCAATATTGAAGCTGGTTGCCAGTGCTCTACATGAATACGGTTGTACAATGAAAATATACCCGATTTTCACTTGATTTGAACTGAAAAATATTTAGGTAAGTATAGAATATAGGGGACTAGTATGTAAATGATATCGGAAAAAGACTTAACTGAAATAATTCAAACAATTTCGAAAGGGAATTAGGCGGCTATTTGGTAAATTATAACATTGGAAAATAATTCCAAACGACTTGACGACTTCAGACAAAAAATAAGTAGGCCGTTTTAAATGAAACAGTAGGTAATACTAAAAGTTTTTTAGTTTCAAAATAATAGATTATTCAGTCTTTTTTAAGAAAGTAATTAAAACAGAAATTATTAATGTAGGAAAGAAAGAAGAATGAGAGAAATAATTATATTCACTTTTGACAAAAGAATGAAAAAATCTTTGATTATTTATGTCTAGATACAGTGTCGTGCTGTAAAAGAACTAAAACAAACGAACTTTGTTATGCAGTTACGTCTTACAGTCGCGCCACGTCATTGTGCGTTTATAGTGTGCGTGTATTTAGCAGCCAACAGTTGGACGCTATTTTTTTCGACGAATTCACAGCTTTGACTGTCTATCTAGACATATTTATATCTTTGGAAAAATAACTATTGGTAACATAACATAATTAAGCTGGGTCCACCGTAAGTAACTGACCAGAGATGTTAATACTAATTATTATGTGTGTTTATAATTAATTATAATTATGTTTTTAGTCAATGTTCGATGTTACTGGCTGCTCTTATAATGAAATTGGTTGTTTATACTTAGTATTATAGATATTTCCTTTAGGTGTTTCTGAAATATATTATCTTACTGTTATCTATTTAATGTGTGTCTATCTTTATTTAGTTTTTGTTGTCAGTCACAGTTCGTAAAATACTTAATTTAATTATTTTAAAACTATGAAGTACATACACAAAAGACAGACAAAATTAACATAAAGGTGAAGTCATATATACAACTCCCTCAGTTAGAATAACTGCCAAATGTCATGATTTCATGAAGAAGTCATTCAATACACTTTTATGAATTTAGAAAATTGTATTGCTGATTCTAATGTTCATAATTCTGTAAATCCATATTTTTTACAGTCGCGAATCATATTTTAATCAACATACAACCTGATATTGACCTGCAAATCGCAAAAAACGTAAGAAAATGTATATTTCGCGAGATACCCTGATCGAAGCTTTCACTAATTAGCGGTACTTCATCAGTTAACTTTGCTTAGATTAAAAGCTTATTACTTTTCTTCTAAACCTATTTGACTTACAAATTATAAAATCATATTTTTCTATATACGTTGCTAGAGTTTTTTCATTAGTTTGAAAGACTGATGAGCGAAACTAAAGCACAAAAAGGTTTATTTCATTTTTAATCAATATCAAAAGTGATTTATTCAAACTTGTTTGAGAATCAGCACTTTTTGAACGTAAAAATTACACAAAACAGTCCCCCAACACCCTTCACTTCCTAGTGCTTTAGCTGGGAAGAAGAAGTGGCGCAACAAACTCCCCAGCACCGCAGCAGAGCTGTCTGTTAATTTATAACAAAAATAATCATGAATAAGCAATAAATAATCTTCATCATCATTAAAAATACGGTGACTGACTGCAAAAACAAATATATTTAAAAAAAAACTGTAAGGCTTTTCCTTATAATGTGTGTTTCGTTCCAAAAGAGGATAGTTCGGAAACTTTTACTTTACTAACTTTCTTTTACCATCTTTATACGACTTTTTTTTACTACTTTATTACGATTTTTATAGCACTCTTATAACGCTTCGATAGATAAACACTGAACAATTTAAACTTGAATAATAAAATACTAATGTTATTTTCACATTAATGAATTCTTCAATTTTCATATTCATGAATTCTTGACACGTCTTCCATACCATTACCGCGCCCCCCGGTTTACTCCTTGATATGCAATGGCCTCTGTAGCCCCATGAAGCACGAGGCTCCAGGAGCGAGTGCAAATCTTGGGGTTCATTCGATTTATCGAGTCTGGTTAAATCAATCTGGGGTCGGTGAATTTCATTAATTCATTCATTCATAAATTCGTGTAAGTTTATTATAGTTTTAGTATGTAAACTAAAGTATTGTAAAAATTACTACAGCAGAAGAACTGTATTAACTCATGGCTAACTCGCAATAGATCCAATTTGCAAGTGTCTGTCAAAAATTACAGATAGTGTTTCTTTTGTTTTTGCTCCAAAAAAATGTGAACACAGCCAGTTCTAATCTGTAAAGTTCACTTGGAACCTCACTCAAGTGAGCGCATACAATTCGAAAGCGAACTCATTTGTTTTTAAAGTAAATCATCGCGGATTCACGAGACACCGCGTACCTTTCGAATTTCGAAATGGTTTTGATACATTTTCTTCTTACATTTAACCTTTACGTCACTGATTCTGAATACTGATTGTCAGTTTGAAATTCGTCTCGGAACGTCTTCATAGATATCTGTATAATATGTATAACAGTATCCTTTATTAGCTCTGCTCTAAACCGAGACACGTACGAGACGAAATAAATAATTCATCTCAAGTAATAAAGACTACCTTTTACCCGTCACAGGTGGTGCTAAAAAGGCGTATGTGTTTTGTTTTTAGAGGTTTCTTTATCTTGTGAGGCGTACTGAATTTATTGAAGGAGGAACCTGGGTGACCGAGCTGCTCTGGTGAAAATAGAAAATGCCCATTTAATAATATACGATAGTTCATACTAATTCTATGTATAGTACATAATAATTCCATGCTGCCAGATGACACCCATCTAGATCGATTTTTCGCCCCCGTAAACCCATAAATTGCAACTTTTTTCGAAATCGTTAGAGGCGTTTTCGAAAACGATCTAACTAATATTAGTTAGATAAACGCGAAAGTTTGTAAGTATGGATGGACGGATGGATGTTTGTTACTCTTTCACGTAAAATCTACTGAATGGATTTGGATGAAATTTGGCAAACAGATAGTTTATAACCTGTATTAATACATAGGATACTTTTTATCTCGATATTCTCACGGGATCGAGACTTACGCGGGTGAAACCGCAGGGCGCAGCTAGTATTATTATAAATACAAATATTGCTCATAGCATATTGGTAGTAAGGATTACGTCTATATTTCCCTGAAGAGAAGACAGATTAACATTTCGCCAGTTATGTTAAAAGTTCCATGTATTATGGGGACTGCTTATTGTCGCTAACCGTACACAAATCCAACAATATTCCGGGTTACAGCTAAGTTTTTTTTTCTTTTCTAATACACTTTATTTTACAGTATAGTTTTAGCCACACAACAAACTCAAACTCAAAGCATTTATTTCAAATAAACCAATATCAGGCACTTTTGAATTGTCATGGGGTTGGTCAGTCAGAAAGATGAAGCTAGTTGCCCATTCCAAAGCGTAGTAGGTTCCTATGGAGAAGAACAGGCAAGACCCTCCACGGACACTCTTTTAAATAAGAATATTAATACAATACAACGAAAACGTCTCAGGGTTTGTAGCGTGCCGTTCATTAAAATTTTACAAAAATATAAATTAAGTAGGTACTTCAATAATATTTTTTTTTAATAATGATAGATAATAATTTATAGTTTTCGGTTTATTATACATAATTATATTAGGCGAGGATAGGTGAACCCTTTATTGAATTAAACGCTAAATAAAAATAAAAATATTATTTATTTCGGTATTATTTGCACTCCTCTAGTGCTGACAGTACCTACTGCAACTACCATTTCTAAACTTCTAATTAACAAAAGAGGTGTACTGTAATTAAAACAATAAAGTTTACAGTAAAAGAACAACAATGTAACAGTTTCACGCTACTATTTCTGACTAGTTTAAAACTGAAACTGAAACTAACTATGAACGAGCGAGCACTACTCGGTTTAACTCATTTTAAGTTTATTTCGGCTTTACTCTACTTACTAATTATTTAGATTTTAGACTTTTAGAGCTATACGGGAATACATTAATGAAGCTAAATAGAGAGTGTAAGGGAGAGCCCTCCGCAGACTGAGGGAATGAATTCAGCATATCATACTAAGACGATCGGTACGTGAAATTATTTCAGGAACGTTATGGGAATCCAATAAACCTGATTTGTATTATTACCTCACGCGCAATGTATCGTTACCGTGGCAAAACCCGCGTAGCCGCACATCCCGTGTCGGGGGGGCGCGCTCGAGTATTTTAACATCCATTACTGGTTTTTTTTTTTTTTAGCTGTTTTATTTACATAACTTGAGTGTTGCGTGCAGAGAATGTAATTTTACATTGAAATAAAGGAATAGTAACTGAAAATACGATAAAAAAATGAAAACTTTCCTGAGAAAAGGGAATTGCTCAGTTTGTTCAATATGATTCAAAATAAGGAGCTGAATGTCCCCTGTTAATTTGCGGAGGGCTGTCCCTAACACCCTGTGTAAAATTAGATAAAGATTCATAATCAGCCTATAATGTTCCCACTGCTGGGACACAGGCCTCCTCTGTGTGAGAGGGAGTGGGCCATAATCCACCACGCGGGCCCAGTGCGGGGTGGTAGATGTCAAAAATGTCTTCGAATTTTTGGTTCTAGGACATATCGTTTTCCTCACAATGTTTTCCTTCACCATTTTGAGAGCTGTGGTGATGAAACTTGACGCTTTACACACAGTAAAGCGCCTGTCAGGATTCAAACTATCCTGCCAGGGTTGCGGGAAAGTCCGAAAGGGATACCGGGACCGTTGGCAACAGGCAACTGAAGGAACACGGGTGGGTTTTAGTCAGTAAAAGTCTGATACGCCCTCCCGCTCCGCCTATAGCGGGAAAAGTCATTTGATGATTTCCCACGATCATAAAAAAAAATGGTTCAACCTATAGAGTCGTAAGTCGCGGCCGTTACCACTGAGCCACCACTGCTCTAGTTTAATTGTAAAAGCGGAGGTGTAGTTTTGGCATGCTTCACTGTATTGTTCGCAGCGCTCTGTCTTGGTTTTTTATTTGGTCTGAGTAATTCAGTAGAAAGAAAAGAAAGAAAATACGTTTATTCAGCACAGACTAAGAGGCACACAATACACATAGATAAAATAAAATAAAAATAAAACAGTATAAAAGTACGATGTAGGACATTATCAAGGGAGTGTGCCTCAAGGCTGCGCCAAAAAGGCCCAGCAGGCGTAGCATGAGCACCGTTTTGTCGACGGAAGAGTAGACAAAAATGACGTTTCCTGTAGACAGTAGACAGTACGAGACGGCAGCAAAATAGAAAGAGTCAACTGCACTTTTTACGAAATTCACTCTTTTACATAATTCGACTCAGAATTCTTGGTTTTATCATAGGATTTATCGGTTGTCAGTGTGATTTTGACAGTAAGGATAGAAAACTTTCTTCCGAAATAGTCTACATCTCTAAAGACGTAGACAAAGATCGTTAGAAATGAAAGACAAAATGACAGATTGTAGAAAGATTTCTACGGTGGATGTCAAAAATGAAGAAACGAACTGTCACTTTGTATAGAAAAAGCTATGTCTATTCTTCGTAGAGATAGAAAGCGCCATGCTACGCCTGCAGTTCAGCAAAATGCCAGACAACTAGTGCCTGACGCTGGTTTTCAACCGGACCCGAAAGTGTGAGGTGACGGATGCAAATTAGTTTTATAATGTTATGTGTGTATGCATAGTTACTTAAATAAAATAAAATAAGTTTCATATAATAATAATAGCGAACTATATACTTATAAATATACATTATTAGTGTGAGTAGCTATCTAGAAGCCATGCCTCGACGGTAATGCCGTAAAAGCTACGGTAAGTTTTTCATTTAACGGAGACTAAAACTAATTTATTATCAGTATTTTAATTAAAACCACGAACCTCACATTATTAACGGGAACGATGCACTAATTAAAGTTCATTAGTAAAATCAACTGTAACCGAGAACTGAATACCAAGTGACGCCATATTAATTTATGTCTCGTGAATTATACTGAATTTACTTTACAGAATGTATGCAAGAGAATTTACTGAAATGTATGTCGCTTTGATGTGAGGGTTCTGCAGAAGCCATATTTTTGCAACATAATTAGTACTACCTCGTTGGTCTAGTGGTTGCAAACGCTACTGCTGAGCATGAGGACCTGGTTTCGTTTCCCAGGTCGGGCAAAGTGATATTGGGTTTTTGAAGTGAAAACTTCTTTAGGTGCGTTGAGCAGTTTTTGGGTTAACAAAAATCATGAAACTCGCGTCATCGTCACTGTAACGTTTGAAGAAATGTTTTTAGCGCCATCTACCGTCTACCGTTTGATTTACGTTGAGGTTACGCATTGTTGCTTTGTTTTCACTTCTTTCGGCAGTAATCGGCAGTCCCCAAAGACTGCGCCGCATGTTTTCTATAAGGGATTTCTCAGTAGCAGCCCGGAGTCTGGATTTGTGCCCGATTGATGGCAATAGGGTCACCCCCTATTACATGGGACTTAAACATAGCTGGCGAAATGTGGGTGAACTATAGGTAACATCTCTGCCCAACCCTTCCGGGATTACAGGCATGATGTACATTGGGTATGATGAGCCAGTACAAGCGGATCGCATCGCACTTTTTGATATTGAAATGCAACGCGCTGCAGCCTTGAGAATCGGTCTTATTTTCAACGAATTTTAAGAATAAAGTCCGGAGGACGTGCTAGGGCATATATCGAACAGATTTAAGAGGGAATAGGGTCGGTCTTTTCTCCATACAAAAACTCATAATTCGAGGTTTGGCTCTCGTCTATTTTCTCCTCCAATATTGGATCAATTTGAAAGATATTTTATAAATTGATATTTACTGTGCCCCTGGCTATTTTTCTATTTTATGAATAGTTGTCTTTGTACAATAGTCCTCTGTTGACAGCGGTGAAGGAAAACATCGTGAGAAAACTGGCATTTCTTAGAACCAAAAGTTTTAAGACATGTGACATATCCACCAACCCGCACTGGGCCCGCGTGGTGGATTACGGCCCACTTACTCTCACAGAGAGGTGGCTTGTGTCCCAGCAGTAGGAACTTATAGGCTGATTATGCATTATCGCTCATCTGCCTTACTTCCTAAACTTAGTACAACAGTTTCGCCTACAGTGTGTCATTTCTAATAAATCGCACGTGCTACCGAGTCGACGTAATCTCTTTCATTCTATCAAGTTTGAAACTTCAAAGTTAAATTAAATTTGCATACTTCGTCTCCTGTATTACGTAATGTTAGAGCGGGATGGATATAGATTTTAGTTTAATACAGTGTGATTAATTGAGATGGGTCTGTGTGGTGAGTCTGAGGTAGATAAAGTTTTAAAGAACCATGTCGTCAATTTTTTCCGGTCATCTGTTGATTGGCCTATAAAAGACCTAACAATTGATTCTATTGTGTCTCGTTACTGGCAATCGGAGGTTTATACATAATTTTATTATTCTGCGTTCGCGATTTAGTTAACAAACATGTAAACAAGTATTTGATTTTGTAAAAAACAACTTTATTACTTGCCCATAAAGATTAGTTTGCGCTACAACTTCAAACATTTTTATGTCTTTTTCTATATTAGTAGTAATTCTGATATTAAGTTATTTGACACTGCCATAAAGTTGCTATTACAAATATTGGATACAAGAAATAAATAGAAGAGTTGTTAGTTGAATAGAGAACTATTGGCACGCACAATTCTTGAGAGCCAGCACGCGTAGAAACGGGTTTTGAAAATGACAGATAATCAATCACATTCTGTCATTTTGTCTATTCTTGCGTCGACAAAACCCGTCGACCACGCGTGCTAGTGATGTGATGGCCCAGTAGAAATGGCCGCGATTTACGAGTTATAGGTTTACTTTGAGTAAATCTTAAGTATTCCATCACCACTGCTCTCCAGCAGCTGATTTTTTTTTAAATTCTTAATACTACGCTCAGTTGAAAATGCTAGAAAGAAATAAATATTTGCTCGAACATACAGAATTAAAATAATACATACATGCAAGATCTTAAATAAGGGTGGCTCACGACATGTCTGCCATTTCTCATGTCGTGCGAATATCTTAGGGGACAATTATTATTATTAAAGAAAGAAAATACATTTATTTAGCACAGACAGGGCACACAACACAATGTAACTACATGTAAACGAATAAAAAAAAATTCAAAAAATATTATTGAATCAATTATTTTTTACTTTTACACTTACCGCCTTACTAATAAACGTTGTATAGCGCCTGTATAGTTACACAACGCTTTGTCTTCTTCTTTCTAAAGTAATTTGACTTTTGAAAGAAGAAGACAAAGCGTTGTGTAACTATACAGGCGCTATACAACGTTTATTAGTAAGGCGGTACGACATTAAATATCAGTCACAGTTTAACCATTTACATTATCCAATTATTTATTTACCTTGTCCAATATTACAAATTACAATTATCACAATGATTACATCACTTATAATAGGCATTCAAATACCTACTTAATCTAGGCAGCAGTTGTTTTTTTTTTGTTTTGTTCGGAATTTTTGCCGTTTTTATAGATAATGGTACGGAACCCTTCGTGCGCGAGCCCGACTCGCACTTGGCCGGTTTTTTTTTAAATTCTGATTATACTACGCACAATTGAAAATGCAACAGTTGTAAGTTGTAGGTATATTAATAAATTCCGCGATCACCCAGACGGAGGTGAGGGTATTCATGACGATTTAGGTACTCACGAAAACATATCTTTCT
Organism: Lithophane semibrunnea; assembly: GCA_947363905.1. Taxonomy (NCBI): domain Eukaryota; kingdom Metazoa; phylum Arthropoda; class Insecta; order Lepidoptera; family Noctuidae; genus Lithophane; species Lithophane semibrunnea. Next base: position 5,693,816 of record OX376213.1, on the reverse strand, counting down.
CAGTAATACCGCAAGACATATTTTGATAGGCATATAAATTGTCCACCTATTCGCATAAACTACCAAAAACACAAAAGGCACTTCCAAGAATCTCTTACAAAACCCAATTGATTTGAAACAGAATGTATTACCATAATATTTCCGTTCTTCACGAACTAAATCAGTTTGAAAAACACTGAGAAAAGATGGCGGCGAACGGCGATATTCAATTGTCATGAATAATGGAGGAGCCTGCACATTCATAGCAAGAATACAAGGTTCTGTAATACGATGGGAGAGAAAAGTGGCGCCTGGGGCATGAATTGTATAGAGCGCTTATTTTGTAGTTGTATTTTTTTAACCTTTATACTATTTTACCGGAATCATGGATGAGCAGTGCGTTAATAAATACAATTATCGTAACGATATTGGTTTGATTTAAAAATCTTGAATTAAAAATGTAATGTATGGACATACATACATACCGGTCAAAATCATAACCCTTCTTTTTGCTTCGCCGTAGTCGGGTAAAAAGGGGACTTTCTTTATTTTTGAGATTTGGTTCTCTAACAAAATTACATCAAATTATTTAAAAGGACGTTAAGCAAGATTGTCAATTAAATTAGTCGTTACGGGTCGTCAGAAGCTGGAAAGTCTGACAACCAGTCTTACCAAGGGGTATCGTATTACCCAGTTACTGGGTTGTGGAGGTCAGATAGGCAGTCGCTCCATGTAAAATACTGGTATTCAGCTGCATCCGGTTAGACTGGAAGCCGACCCCGACATAGTTGGGAAAAGGCTAGGCAGAGGTTGAAGCAGTCTTACTTTGGCTTCCTCATTGGTGTAGTGATCTTAATTAAGCGCGAGTGCTGAGCATGGGGTACTTGGTTCGATTTCATGGAGAAAATGCTATTGGACTTTTCCATCAGGAATTTCTCATTAGCACGGAATTTTAATTTTGTAGTTTGACCAGTCGCGAACTAGAACACGACGTGTTGCCACGCCAAGCACGGAACGCAAACGCTGGCGCTGTCTGCGTCCAGCAATATGTCATGTTCGGGTTCGCGACTGGTCAATCGTCATCTTGAGGATGCCTCGTTGAGAGGTGAAACACGTGTCGATTTCTTACAGGGTTTTTTATAACTCTTGAGGAATTGTTAAGCGGAATAGGTTACTAAATATATTCTACGTGTATTGTAGATTTTGTGTCTGATTAATGAATATAGGTGCGATCTTTTGCTTGCTTCTATAAGGTTTTCTAACAGGAATTTCTGAGAAAATGTCAATGGGCTCACCCCTACCACATGGGGCTTGAACATAACTGGCAAAACGTGTATGTGGTATAGGTACAGTCAGCCTCAAAAGTATGTATACATCGACAAGAATTTCTTGACATAAATTGAAGACAATCAAACGAATTCTTGTCGATATAATTAAATGTACATATTTTCGAGGCTGGCTGTACAAATCAAATATATACAATTACAAAACCTATACAAAATCCTTCAATATTATAAAACAAAGTCCTCCGCAGCTTCTGTCTGTCGTCCTGTTCGCGAAAAACTCAAAAACTACTGCACCGATTTTCATGATGTTTTCACCAAAGGATGGAGTGGTTCTCGAGGAAGGTTATAGTATATAATAACCGACACCCACGCGGGCGAAGCCGTGGGCATCGGCTAGTATATTATATTCGTACAAATCAGATTCCCTAACAGAATTACATCAAATTATATAAGAGCCCTCGTTACGCAGAATTGTCAATGATTTGGTACTAAAATGACTCGTTTCGTTACATGAGAGTGAGCTTTGAATTATTCATTTATTGTACATATAAGTTTGGTCTATGTGTTGGGTGGTTAGCGGATAGGGTCGAGGTTGTAGTTTTGTTACATTGTAACAATTTTTTTTTTAAACCTTCAATATTTTATTCTCCTGTCTGTTAATAAAAAAAAAGTAGTCCAAAAATGAATATGGACTCTTGGACAATACGCCTGCCAAATGTGACCTTATTACTTGTGATCTTAGGGTCAGTTCACACCGAGACGCGACGTGACGCGCACTTTTTTATGATCCGATACAATTTCGAATTTATTTACAACACAATAAGATACACGCGCTGCACAGCATACTTTGACACAATGTTAGAAAGTGCGCGCAGCGTCACGTCGCTTCACGTCGCGGTTACAATTTCATTATATCTATGACTCATAGACGTATGATCATAGATAATATTATTATGATAGTGCAATACCCACATCCAGAGCTTTTTTATTGCAATTAACATTTAAATTATATTATTTTAAAGGCAATAGGTACGTCGTCTTTATCACAAGAGGTCTTATTGTCTCGTACGTGTGGGTGTGCGGGCTAGGAGATGTAATTAATGAAACAATAATATTCTGAATAATCACAAATCGCTGATCACATTAGGGAATGAACAATAATGTATACGACGTTCCACCGAGTACGTGAGGCGCGAGCGCACATCAATCAACTCACTGTCCTGCTAGAGTAGTCACCATGATCACCAATACCACAGTCGCTATTAATCCTTGCAGGTTTCGATCCATCTCCTTGATCTTCCTTTTTTTTTGGCGGAGGGCCGCCTCCTCCGTACTCGAGGTTACGTCAAGTGGACAGCTGTCATAATCGTTCAAAAATCAACTCCGTAAGTTTAGCGTCGTAAAATCTTTAGACGGGCCGTCAAGTTAAATAGTCTGTCTCTTTTAGCTTGTACCATCACCAACATAGGTTCAAACTAATTAGTCTGGACCTGTGCACCAGACCAAAATGACTTGGAATACTTTATTAGGGCCTAACGGTTGGGGTTGACACTCTTCATTAAGTTTTTCATTAAGACTCGTACCTATTCATAACTATTTGCAACATGGCGCTTCAGAAATGTACAGTCAGGCTAAGTGAATCATGACAAACTTTGACGATAAATCGTTTGAAACCGTCAAAATAACAAAGATTTCCCTCCTTTACAGTGCATGTCGCACTTACGAAGTTTTAAATATTAAACAATCTATGTCAATACGGGTAGGAGATCTATGCAATTTTAACCTTTGTCATCACTGCAATAGATAATATTTATTATTATAATCCAAACTCTTTGGAATTAACTATTACTCAGAACAAATGTCACTCAGAAATTGCTGTCAAATAATATTTTTTTAAAAGCTCTTAACAAAGATGGAGACTGCAACAGATAATTCTGTGTAATTAAATGGCAGATGACAAGGTCGTTACCAAGGTAATGTATGTTTACGCGAATGTCGACCTAATGTAATTTGAATGTCTGTAAGAAAATAAGCTTATGGTGGGTATGAATTAAATTTTTTCGACTGTACTTATCCCCAAAAGATCTGTCAAAATGTGACTTGTGATGAATGTGACTCACATGAACATTGTTTTAATTTTATAGCAGTTGTTACCCGCTGTTTCACTCGCTTCTTCTTCATGAGTCTACAATACCTCAAATTCCTTAGCATAATCTGTTATAGCTATAGGAGCTCGTGGCTAAGTAACAACAGCCGCACGGATCGATAAATTAGACTCCTCCGTGCCTTGGAAAGCACGTTAAACCGTTGGTCCTGGCTGTCATTCGTTGATCTTCGACAGTCGTTACTTGTCGTCAGAAGCCCGAAAGTCTGACAACCAGTCTTACCAAGGGGTATCGTATTACCCAGTTACTGAGTTGTGGAGGTCAGATGGGCAGTCGCTCCATGTAAAATACTGGTATTCAGCTGTATCCGGTTAGACTGGAAGCCGACCCCAACATGGTTGGGAAAAGGCTAGGCAGATTGACTATATCATTCCGTCTCTTGTAAGTATTGTGTCAGCATTTGAGGGCCAAGACAAGTGACAATCGCTTCGAAAGCGTTTCGTATTTCTACAACTACTTTCAATAGGATTGAAATGAGTTTTTGGACAGCTTATGTCAGTCCTATACATTTGCGTTTTCCATCATCGTTATCGCTGATAGAATGTCACTTTGTCTATGGCCTCTAGACTGGACAGTGGACACTACCCATAAAAGTTGAAAAAGGCAAGACGGATGATGACGATGTAAATAAATAAAATAACAGGTCAAAGAAAATAATGTAGGCTGAAATAAAAATCTAGTTTTTCTACCCCAATCTACAAAATAAGACTCCGCCAATAGGTTTTAAATCGCCTAGGGAATCGAAATCGTAATAAATCAAGAGCATCAGACGTAGATCAAAAAACCATGTAATAAAATCTACTGATTGCGCCCAAAGCCGTAATAGGATTGGATTTCCAGAATAAAATAAATGTAATACAAGTATGGATAGGCTTTCTGAATAACAAATTTTGGTAGTAACTTAGTAAGTACTAAAAGCCTTTTTGGTCGCAAGCGCTACTGTGCTGTTGAGGAGCTCGTGGCTAAGTAATAACAGCCGCACGTGTCGATCCGTCAGGTTAAGCTACGCTTGCTGGGGTTGGTCCGGGTGACCATCTTTACATATCGAGACTCCTCCGTGCCTCGGAAAGCACGTTAAGCCGTTGGTCCCGGCTGTCATTCGTTGATCTTTGACAGTCGTTACGGGTCGTCAGAAGCCCGAAAGTGAAAACCAGTCTTACCAAGGGGTATCGTATTGCCCAGTTGCTGGGATGTGGAGGTTAGATAGGCAGTCGCTCCATGTAAAATACTGGTATTAAGCTGCATCCGGTTAGACTGGAAGCCGACTCCAATATAGTTGGGAAAAGGCTAGGGAGATGCGCTACTGCATGAGCAAGAGGTCCTGAGTTCGATTCCCGGGTCGGGATAGGGTTATTGAGTTTTTCCACTTGGTATTTCTCAGTAGCAGCCCGGAGTCTTGATTAGTGATTTGACTGGTGAAATTTCAGTGTACTATACAGGGTGTCCCTGGAAGTATGGTTAAATCGAATAGGGTTGTGGGCAAGGTCATTTCCAAACATTTTGAGCCTGAGAATGTCTGTGCAATTTGTTTAGGTTTGAAAGTTATGACCAGTTTCCAAAAAAAACAATTGGCAGTCATGGGAACTGCTGACAGAACTGAAGAACTGAGAAACAGAACATGAAACAGGTACTATATAATTATGATATTAACAACAATATTCATCATCATCATCAGCATCGGAGAGTGTGCGCAAGAGCTCCACGAGCTGATCCCACCATCTCCCTTCCACTATCGGACCACCAGGCGTACAGCGGGGTACCATCCGCACTTGGTCGATATACCGTCTAGTCGTACTAAGCGCTTCTCTTCCACATTTATTATGCGCACGGCCAAAGTGTAGAACTGTCTGCCATCATCTGTATTCCCTTCCACGTATAACCCGTCAGCCGTCAAAACAAGAGTGAACAGACATCTTCTGGGCTTGTTCGTTCCATCATAGACCTCATCTATCGCTTTCCATCAGGCGTGATCGAGGTCAAGAGCAGTCCCATAACACAATTAAAAAAAATCATAATCATTCTGTTTCCAATGCTATTCAAAAACTTTAAACTGGTATTAGCGCCATCTGTACTCTATAGCCCAGCACTGCGCGAATCCAGAAGTTAATCCCATAACAAAAATCGCTCAATTCGCCAAAAAAATTCAATTCGTTTCCCGATATTTTTCTTTTTGAACTGATTCGTCTGAAAATCCATGAAGTATTTCCATTGAACCGTTCCCTCAAGTATTCAACTTAGTTACGTGTTGCGTAACTCAAAAGAAAAAGCGGCCAAGTGCGAGTTGGACTCGCAGACGACGGGTTCCGTTCCACCGTACAATATTTAATACTACATATATTTTTATTAAAGTATAAGCTTTAATTTTTAACTTTATTTTATTTTTATTTTAATATGAAAAATATTTATTTAACAACTTTTTTTATTTTTTATTACCTACATATTTGTTGTTATAGCGGGCTCGTGGATACATAATAACAGCCGCACGGGTCGATCGAAAATTAAACTAAGCTTGCCGCGGCCGTGTAAAATACTGGTATTCAGCTCCATCAGGTTAGACTGGAAGCTGACCCAAACATAGCTGGGAATAGCTAGGCACATTGATTGATTTTTTTAAAGCGGCCTTTGTAGTTAGTACACACTCTATAATAATTTCAAGTGTGTAACTATTACGGTTCAAAAGATACAGCCCTGTCACAGATGCACCTACAGCGGAGCCTTAGTAATGGTCTCGTTGGCACCCTTTGGGTACGTAACCCTAAAAAGTGAAAAAACCTTGTATACTTGAGATTTTATTCGTTCGGAATATTAAGTATTCAAACTATTGAGGAGGAATCGTTTGTACATAATTAAATAAGGAAATCGTATACGTATCGTTTTTTTTTCAAAGTTGATGGATTTTTTTATTTTACAAGCTTTATTTATTAGCTTGCTCTGTTCGTATGTGTTTCCGGTTACTCCAATTGTCATCCATTTATCAAGCAGTTCCTGGCATCCGCTTGAGCTGAAACTTGGCATACTTATAAAATCACCGAGACATTTTAAAAAAATGATACCATGGAACTGGTCTGATGATGGAGCCGGAAGTTGGCCGTAGGAACTCCTCAATCAAACAAGATAGCACCATCGTGTTTGAACTCATTAGCTATGTATTTACAAGTGCTTTAACACTAGGTGGTGTTCAGGGTCTGATGATGGAGCCGGAAGGTGGCCCTGGGAAAACCTCGTTTAGTTAATTAAAAGCTTGTTTTTAAAAAGATTTTACTTATATTATTATAGAGTATTCTTTTGTCGGCCAAGTCGACAACCACGATTATTCTTAATATTGAATTTGGCTCGATTTTCACATTTATTATTATAGAGTATCTATTAGTTATTTTGATAGTAATCCTTTTAGAAGACGGTTAAAAAGGAAATGAAGGAAATTTCTCGCTGACTGGTCGACACTTCACTTCAGAGCAGGGTTAGTATTATAAAGTATTAATGCCATCATTATTCCACTGCAAAAACGGAATGGTGCTATCAGCCTTGTCTAGCTCCGTCTCTCCCTAACACTGGAAAAATTGTGGCATTGATACTTCATAAAAAGGCACCAGCCTGGCTCATTCTTTGGCCAAAAGATTAGTATTGCCATTCAACGTGGCAATGTTGCCAGTGTTCTGGGCACGTTTCCCGGTGACAGCCATGTGAACGAGTACTTTAACGCCTTTTTTTGTTTTAGTATTTATTTGTATAGTAAAGAAAGTTTAAAAGGAAATGTCTGTATAAAGTTTTATAACCGTTATGAAATATTGTTATTATGACCTATCGTTTTCAAGGCAAATTACAATATTTTTAGGTCAACTTAAGTCAATCGAATACGAATTTTATAACAATTTATCTTTAAATGCAACTAGATTTTAAGTTTACTAAACCTTTCTAGGTAATTTAAGTAACGATATATTTATTATCGATTAATATAGAATTTAATGTTTCAAATATAATTACTTATACAAAACCAAATCATTTCAAATTAACAATAGCACGCATTCATCAAAACTGTATTTTTACTAAATCAAATCATAATAATTTTATCTTTCACAAAACTATAAATAAATATTACTTGTAACATCAACATCAATGCTACTAACGATCAAATTAGGATATCACGTCAACACAACATCTGACGCAAATGCAGATCAAATAATCTTGATCCATCACGATTTTATGCAGTCACGCACTACTACTACACAAATGTAGAACTCTAACTATAACAAATATCTTTTTTCGTAAAAAAAGAAATAATTTTATATATTTTTTTTATAAAAAGTGTAAAATATTTTTTGTAAAAAGTGTAACTTTTTAGCTAAGTGTTTCCGAACTGTCCTTTTTTTCAACTGTGCTCCTTGTTTTTGGTTTTTTACATTTTATTTTCGGTGGAGTTTTTTCTAAACTATGAATTCTCTTTCCATGCTTTCTCCTTCAAACATGGTAGGTAGAAGAGGTTGTATATGAAAGAAATAGAGAATTTTACGAAAAAAAACGGCGAAACGCTTTTGGAGATTCGCTTTTATTCACTTTTTTTTTTCAATATTATTAAGATGCTTAAAATTTGTCAGTGAGCCCGCTTGGTTTCAGCTGAAAAGCTTAAACATTTTGTAAATATTTGCTGCGCAAAAAGACACAACAACTTAGCTTTTAAAAATAATTTTATAGCAAAAACACAAAATTTTAACTTATTTTCTAAATCCCACACGAGAAGTGGAGTAGCATTTTTTTATTAAAAACTCACAAATAATAAGTTAAACCAAATTTTGTTATTGAATTTCACGGTTTTTCACGATAAATCAATTTTAGATATAGAAAAGTAGTTAATAGGACAATAGACTAGCTTAGCACTTACCACCCAAAATAAATTATTTCAATTTTGTAATTAGAACTTTTGTAAAATAGCTACACAAATAACATAGTGTGAGATTTCAAAAAGATAACATTTTTTCTAATAAAAGATAATACATCAGGCATTTTCTTTTATTTAATTATATTTTTTGCAATCTCACATTATTTTTATGAATTTTAAATGAATAAATATTCAATTTTGAACTAAATAGTTTAATGCTATAGCATAAAATATATCCTTTCAGCTATCAATACTATTATAAAAATCCATAAAATATGAAAAATATTGTAGTATTAGATAAAAATAGCCTAGAATAGCAATAGTTTTAATTGCTTTTATTGCAAAATATTTCATACAGTGGATTTTTTTTAAAGGTCGTTTCGAAAGTATGTTTTCTCTAAATTTTTTTAAAAATCTCAAAATAACTCCCGTAGTATCAAATAAAATCGTTTTATACAAATAATTAAAAAAGGTTTGTAAATTAATTAAAACAGTTCTTTCTTAATAGAACAGAGAAACAATTTTTGTAAATTTTACATACCCCTAAAATCTTGCATGACCCACCCCCCTTTAATTTTTGTGACGTTGACCCACAAACAATATAACAACAATTAAAAAGTATGATTTTTTCTTTACTGAAATTATAAAACCCTTGCACAAACCAATAATAAGGCAAATAATGATAACTCCTAAAGATTTGTTGTCTAGCGATGAAATCATACTTTTAATTTAATTCATAAGTACCTTTTTATTTATGAAACAATACCTGCAATATTTTACTTTGCACGATAAGTGGACAGAATTATGATAAAAACAAAAAAAATACAGTATTCTTGTGAACTTTGTGAAATACAGTAACTCAAATATTTCGAAACTATTTCATATTATTATCGGGTTTGACCATTCCAAATACACTTAATAACTCCAATAATAAGATATTACAATTATTAGTCGAGACCTTACGTCATTATGTTATATATTTAGTACAATAGTGTTAAGAAGTGTTAAGAATAGCAATAATTATTCAATTACAAAAGAGTTTTTATCAAAATTCCGTCCCACACTCCGCTTCAAGACGGCGCCAAGCCACACAAACGCTTTAAGTGTCCAATTTGTGCTGACAGATGGCGTTTCTGCAGAACCGCTCCATTTCGCTGGTGGACATGTACATCGACAACTCCGAACCGTCGGAGAATGTCGGCCAGATCCACTTCAGCCTGGAGTACGACTTTCAGAACACTACTTTGATATTGAGAATCATCCAGGTAAGTCATACAGGACCTTAGTTACGCAATGGGTTTTTCTTCAATTTTATTATTTATTTTGGATAAATCATTTCATTTCAGGTTAGTTTGTACAACTTTGGCTATAAAATAGTGAAATTGCGTATTTATAAGATGAGTACCACTGTAGTGCCATCTGATGATAAGCGAAAGAAAAGTCTAAGAAATGAAAACATACTCCTTTGCCCCTATGATGTTAATTGCAACTCTAAATCTCTGTAATCTTCACTATGTACTGCAAAAAGGCTTTTGAACATTCAATTATTGAACTGTTTCCAAAATCACAATGCTAACAACTAAAATTAACACGCGAAAAACTAAGTTTGACTTATAAACAAATATATTTATTTTATTTCTCCATAATGCTACTTCTGATTTTCATAACGTTTGTCTGTTAATTTCTTAGACAAATAACAATCATGTATAGAGTATTATACCATCACGAACGGTTGGGATAATTGCATAAACAAATATACTTTGTATGGAAAAATCTATTGTACTTGTGTTTACCATACATTTTCATGGTTAGCTTGTGTCTTGCCCACTGTTTGGCACGGCCTTTTCCTCTTTGTCAAATCATCTTGGATCTCAGTCAGTTTTGTCTATTTTTTCATTACCAGCTTTAATCCTATTATATTATTATTATTAGCTTCCGCCCCCGGCTTCGCCCGCGTGGTATATCGATAAAAATTAGCCCATGTCCTTCCCCATCTATCTTCTTGCCAAATTTTTTCGAAATCTGTTCAGTGGTTTAGGCGTGAAAAGGTAACATACAGACAGACAGATAAACCGACAGACAGATAAACCGACAGACAGACACAGCTACTTTCGAATTTATAATATTCAGTATGGATTTCTGCTTATTGATGCTCAGCCTACTTAAACAGTAATAGTATAATTGAAGGCCGGACTTGAGTAAGTTGAGTTAGAACAAATTGTTCGTTGTGTGGAGCGTCGTCGCTGTCATTAATACCTGAGTGAAAGCCTCTTTTCTCAACTCTCTCTTCTGATCTCTTATGATCCACACAAGATGCACTCTCAATCCAAGTCAAAGCATTTATTTCTATTATACCATTTACCTACTTTTGAATTAATGGTCGGAACAGTTAGTTCGGAAGTGGAAGCTATTTGCCCGTTCTAAAGCGTAGATTCCTCCAAAACTCAAAGGACACTCTTTTAAATAAAGTTACAACGAAATCCAATTACACAATTCCATCTACAACAAATTATCTCACAACTATCCTTTTCTTCTAGGGCAAGGAACTCCCCGCCAAGGATTTAAGCGGCACCTCAGACCCCTACGTGCGGGTGACCCTCCTGCCAGACAAGAAGCACCGGCTGGAGACGAAGATCAAGAGACGTACTCTTAACCCTCGGTGGAATGAGACCTTCTACTTCGAAGGCTTCCCGATACAGAAGCTGCAGAGCCGGGTAAGATTTGAAAGAGTTTTATTTTACGGTCTTAAGTTGGCTACGGTGTTTTATCTGTTTGATCCCTCCGGGCTTGTTCTCGCAGCTTGCGGTAAGATAGCCCACGGAATTCAAATTTACTTACTTTTTTTGCAATTTGCAAGTCAGTACCAGTTTGTATGTATGCCAAAATATGATTTCTAACCGTAAGACATTAAAATGATAAATTAAATATGATAATTTATTGTCGTGGTATTGCGGCATAATAAATAGTACATGATCATAATATATCATTTCAATTTATGCATTAATAAATAAAATGTTTAAAAAAAATTGATTATGTACGGCTTCTTCTGATACCAGCGGCAACCGAAACATAGAGATTACCTTATTATAAAATTAATTTAAAAAAAGATAAAAAAGTAATAAGAGTGACAGCTAAATGTAGTTCTATTAATGCCAACGAACCATCATAATAAAAAAAAACAGATTTTCTCGTTCAAAGTCAAATCATTTAGGTATTCCAAGTGGACACTTTGGAACGTCTAAAAGGTAGCTTCGTATTCGTATGGAAAAGAATGGGCAATAAACTACAAAGTTACTCTTTTCAAATGTTTCACAATATTCATAAAACTTGTGACATGGAGACGTTACTCACCTATTTATTATTGATGCTCACAACCCCACTCTAGATTCAGTATTGCATGACAAAACATTTGAACATCCATTTCAAAAATTGTTCCTAGGGTACCTGTTCCACAGCCGCGCCGACGAGAGAGAAACGACTAGATATCAACGATTTTCGCACTCAAGTAACGTATAAACGACTTTAAGGTCCCGTGTAATTGTAAAAGAGTACATAACATTAATAGTTGATCGCTCACTGTTCACACCGCCAGCCAGAAGTTCTATCGCTCAGAGACTAGACCTATTAAAGAGGAGTAGTCGCTCAGTGACAAGAGCTATTAAAGAGAGTACTCGCTGAGCGACAAGAGCTATTAAAGAGAGTACTCGCTCAGTATCAAGAGCTATTAAAGAGAGTACTCGCTCAGCGACAAGAGCTGTTAAAGAGAGTACTCGCTCAGTGGAGCGAGTTCTATCTTTTATAGCTCTACTCGCTACAAGAGCTGTCAAAAAGAGCACTCGATCAGCGACTTTCGCCTGCCGAGCAGAACACTCGCTGAGAGACTCTCGCTTGATACATACGCATACCAGCAAGTTTAGTATTCGCTCGTCGCCGTTGTGCACTCGCTGTTCGTTACTCGCCAACTTGTTCTTAGCTGCTAGCTTTACTCACTTCTCGTTAATCGCCGGCGATGGGTCAGGTGACTACATAGAAAATAATTAAAATACCAATGAAAGGTAGGGTGGCGAGCCCCTATTTCCAAATTGATATAAATTGACATTTGGCACTGCGCGTGACGACAAGTCGTGAACCTCTGGAGAATACTAATTGTCGTTTCTCAGTTAACGTGTTTTAATTAAATTAGAATGGTTTATTTTTTCTTCGTCATTTTTTAATTTACAGAATAAAGGAAAGTGTGTCAACACTTATAATACTACCTATACAATAGACGCAAATATATTTAGTAACCTATTCCGCTTGACTATTCTTCAAGCGTCATAAAAACCCTGTAAGAAATCGACACGTGTTTCACCTCTCAACGACACCTCTCACAATCTTCAGGATGACGATTGACCAATTGCAAACCAGAACGCGACGTGTTACCACACCGAGCGCTGGACGCAAAGTGCGTCACTCGTCAGTCAGTTCGCGTCCAGCGCAAATGGATTTCCACAAAGTCACGCCTGAATCAATTAACTAACTTATAATACTTACAATGTGTGATGCTTTTCCCTGGCAGCGAGGGAAATTAGTAATTGAAAAAGTGTCATTTTCAATTCGACTACCTGTTGAATGGTTGTGTATAGCTATGCTTAAAAAGTAATTTATAGTTTACAAGCCATGTGCCTGATGGGATTCCCCATCAGAAAAAATTACGAATTACCATACAAACAGTTTCACCCCCTAAATGGATTAAATATAGTGCTCATCTTCGTTACATAAGGAACTGTTGTGCAAAATCTAATGCTTCTAGACCCAGCAGTATATGCTATGCGTTTGTCTGTCGTTGTCAATATCATCTGCCTAGCCTTTTCCCAACTATGTTGGCGTCGGCTTCCAGTCTAACCGGATGCAGCTGAATACCAGTATTTTACGTGGAGTGGTTTCCTATCTGACCTCCACAACCCAGTCACTGAGTAGAGTGCGTTTCATCACATATAGCTCCTATGCCGTAACGTTGGCTCCACTGTTATATATGGGCCACGCGTAGCGTATTGTTATTGGTCTTATAACAGTGGAGCCAGCATTACGGCACAGGAACTATTTAATGAAACGCACTTTAGCATGATACGCCTTGGCAAGACTGGTTGTCAGGGCTTTTAACGACTGTCAAAGTATAGTAGTAGTTGTCTGTCAGTGTATGAATTAATTTAAGATTTTTATTAAGTAGACTCTTCTATCTTTTGCAGGTACTCCATCTCCACGTCTTTGACTACGATCGGTTCTCGAGAGATGACTCCATTGGAGAAGTGTTCCTGCCACTATGCCAGGTAGTGTACCTTTATATTTGTTGTTTCTTTCTATATACCTTTTTTTTTTTGTTGATTGGAAATCTTCGTATTACTTCTCTCGCTCTGGGCCGAGCGGGAGGGCCGCTGGGGGCCCCGGTATCCCTTTTGCATTTTCCCGCAGACCTGGCAGTAAAAAAAAACTAGTAGTATGAAATTGTTTTTTAGTTAATTTAGTATAATAAATGTAATGTAATTTAAATGTTGAAATAAAAGTAGGTATCACTAGTAGTATTATAAATGCGAAAGTGAGTTTACTTTGTTTGTTTGTTACACTTTCACGCCATAACGGCTGACCGGATTTGGATGTAATTTGGCACATGGGTAGACCATGACCTGGAATAGGACACAGAACACTTTTTATCCGGATATTCCCACGGGATCAAGATTTACGCGGGTGAAACCGCGGGCCGCAGCTAGTAATATTATAAATGCGAAAGTGAGTTTTTTTATTACACTTTCACGCCATAACGGCCGAACGGATTTAGATGAAATTTGGCACACGGGTAGACCATGACCTGGATTGGGACATAGGATACTTTTTGTCCCGATATTCGCACGGGATCGACACATGCGGATGAAACTGCGGGGCGCACCTAATACAAAATAAAAACAACAGTCATGATTTTTTTACTCTCACTCGGATACCATCAAGACCCTTGATTAAAGATTAAGAGGGATCCTTTTTAATGGAACAATAAAACAAATCTATGTCTTTCTTGAATACTTAATTGTAACGAACGAACCTTCTTTTGTCCTTTGCAATAACAATTAACGTCTACTGAAGTAGCTCGTAAAGAATTCTTTAGTTTCCTTTGAAGATAGTTTTAACCTAGTTAGGTGTAAAGGCGGTAGGAGCTCGTGGCTAAGTAATAACAGCCGCACGGGTCGATCCATCAGGTTAAGCTACGCTTGCCGGGGTTGGTCTGGTCAGTGGATGGGTGACCATCTTTACATACCGAGACTCCTCCGTGCCTCGGAAAGTACGTTAAGCCGTTGGTCCCGGCTGTCATTTGTGGATCTTTGACAGTTGTTACGGGTCGTCAGAAGCACGAAAGTCTGACAACCAGTCTTGCCAAGGGGTATCGTATTACCCAGATAATGGGTTGTGGAGGTGAGATAGGCAGTCGCTCCATGTAAAATACTGGTATTCAGCTTCATTCGGTTAGACTGGTAGCTGACACCAACATAGTTGGGAAAAGGCTAGGCAGATGAAGAGGTGTAAAGGCTAGTCTGAAAGTGGCACTGGTGTGGCAAAGTTGTGCGGAAATCGGTTGTCATGGTATGGGTATGTGATGCGGAAGAATGAGGCAAATGTCGTGAGGAAAATGAATTTCGACATTTTCGACTTTAATTTTGGCTATAAGAGTAGGGGAAGACCAAAGAAACGATGGATGGATAAAATAACCGTTTTACCCATACAATAAGAAGAATCATAAGCGGTACTTCTGGACACAGCTCGTATTGCTAGAAGGTTCCTCTCTCTGGAGCCCTTTTTATATTTTTTTTTAATTATCATTTTAGTTTAAGTAATATTTTAAAATGTAAACATAGGACATAAAATAAAAATAAATAAACGATAAGAATCGTAATTTTATTTCGCCTCTTCAGGGACTTAAATATAAAATTGCTTTTCTTACCTTTATGTAAATAAAAGTAATTTATATAAAAACCCATTACCCGTTATCTTTAAAAAATGAGGCCCTAGAATATTATTACAGGTATTTCAGGTAACTGATCTTAACTGAAGATACCTCAGATAAGAAGTAGGTATATAATATGTCTACCGGTAAATTCAGGTAAATATTACCTGTACCTGAAGTTTAATTTCACGGAGAGTTTGCTTTGCACTAAATCTTGTTTTATTATGTACATAAATTGTCATGATAATATAAAATATTTTTCTCAAACATGCTTGGAAATTCGAGCATTATTTTGACAACATTCTTCGAGATAAATCGAAATTACTGTACTGGTAAAAATCTAGTGAATATGCGGCCGGCAATGTTACTATGAAAATCCATAACTGTCGTGTTTAGCGGCCATGAAAAAATCTGTTGTTAGATAATAAAAATGGAAAGAACTTTTTACTTCAACCAAGGAGGTAATCTTATCAAAGATTTAATTTTTAGATTTGGCTTGCAAATATGTAGAGCTGTTTAAATTATAGAAGAAACAAAAATATTGACGCGTGAAAAAGTATCGTTGTCCGTCATTAATTTTGGATTTTTATTGAATTTATTCAACGTGAATTTCCGCTAATTATTTGAGAAGAGTACTTTAAAGCTATGGCCACAATCAGACTCAAGTATGTGTGCCATGTTATCAATCTGCCTAGCCTATTCCCCACTATGTTGGGGTAGGCGCGCCTCAAATAAAAAATATGTCAGCACAATTGACGGTCCGCTAGGATGGATGCCTGCCCGGTGGGGCGTTTTGGGGGACTGTCTTATGTAATTTTGACGTTCGAAAAGTACTGATTCTCAGCCTAGTTTCAATAAATGGAAGACGAATTTTTCAAACCTGTGAAGCAAGAGATTGGTGCCGATTCTGTTGTACTGTATACCGAACTAAACTATCACTAAAATTCCTGACTCTCTAAAGTGATTTTTAGTTTAGTTTAGAGAATTTTGTGACAAGAGAATCGGCACCAATCTCTCACCATTAGCAATGTCCTTCAAAACTTTCAGATTGGAATTTAAAGTGTGTGGAATTCAAAATTGGAATCCTGTTAGTGCTGTTACACCAGGACCCTAATGGCGTAGGGTGCTGGTGTAACAGCACTAACAGGATTCCAATTTTACCTAGTAGGTATTAGGATATTCCTTGTACTAACAGTAATCGATACCACTCCATGTTATAACATCTTAGGAGAAATCCCTTTATCAGTAGCAGGTTCGTAATATTATAAAGGCAGATACAATGAGGCAAGATAAAAGTGAAAAAGATACCCAATATAAACATCTCGCCTGTAATCCCTGAAGGCCGAGGTGTACCTATAGTACACCCACATTACGCCATTTATGTTTAAGGGCGCACCCTACCTCAGATTTAATCCCGCTCGCACCATACTACTCGCAACCTGAGTGAGAACGAGACGGAGTGGGGCGCTAGCAGCTCTAAAGCGTCGAAAAGTTTAGGTAATTGTTTTTTACGGTGAAAATAAAGGGAATTTCAAAAAAATAAAAAACATAAGACCCGCTTTATAGATAGTTCAGCTATTACGCAAAGTTTCATGATCTAATTTGAAGTATTTTTTGAATACCAGCGGTTTATAGTTCTGTTTAGAGGTAACTTTGGATTTTTTTACTATAGAGAAAATTTTATGTAATCGTGTTTTCGCCAAACATAGGACCTAGCATCAATCCTCAACTTTAACATATATTTATTTCAAAATTAATGCTGTAGTATTTTCGGCATAACGGAGGATCATGCAAAGCAATTTGAGGTAGGGTGCGCCCTTAAGTCCCATGTAATAAGGGGCGAGCCTATTGCCATCAACTGGGCACAAATCCAGACTCCGGGCTGCTACTGAGAAATTCCAAATGGAAAAACCCAATAACACTTTGCCCGACCCGGGAATCGAACCCAGGACCTCATGCACAGCAGTAGCGCTTTTGAACACTAACGAGCCAGTGAGAAAGCTGATGATGTATTTCTTTTGTTAAAAGATTAATATTTAAATTAAATAAATCAATATTTAGGTATTGCCTTGTTTTAAGCACTGGCACCAGCAGTGCTATTCAGTAAAGGTCACTGGTCACCTCACTCAAGTGAGCGCACACAATTCGAAAGCGAACTCATTTGTTATTACAAGCTTTATATTAGCTTGCTCTGTTCGGATGTGTTTCCAGTTATTCCAATTGTCATCCATTTTTCAAGCACTTCCTGGCATCCGATTGAGCTGAAACTTGGCATACCTAGTTATATAACTACCGAGACATTTTGAAAAAATGATACCATGGAACTGGTCTGATGATGGGGCTGGAAGGTGGCCATAGGAACTCGTCAATCAAACTAGATAGCATGATCGTGTTTGGACTCATTAGCTATGTATTAACAAGTGCTTTGACACTAGGTGGTGTTCAGGGTCTGATGATGGAGCCGGTTTAGTTAATTTTAAAGCTTGTTTAAAAAAAAAAAATACTTATATTTTATTAAAGTAAATCATCACGGATTCACAACGAGACACCGTTCGAATTTCGAAGTTATGTTTAGAGATTTAACCCGTCCGCTTCAAAAAACAGGATCGCTAAAAATTCTGACAGTCCTGTTATACCTTCTTTTATAACTCAATCCAAAGAATAGCAAAACTACAGAGATACTAATCCTAATCTCAAATGGCCTTTCTTTGGTATTGCTCGTGGAGTCGTTGAGCTCCATTGAGCTCCTCAGTTACTGACAAATGCTTGCACTGACTGGACAGGTCTACTCAAATCTGTGGTTCGTTCCTCAAAAGACCATTTCAGACATAAATCTACATGGTCCTCATATGGCCTAACCAAAGTTATGTCTGGACTTTAAAAGAGACTGCGACCTCGTGAGTTTGTTTCGGCCTTTCTTCTCAGAGTAGTCAGATAGGAAACGCCGACCTCATCTAGCTTATTTTTTTTTTTAATATGACGATTGATATGACGTCTAAAAAAAATATTTACAGAATAAACAATTTAATTTCGTTTCATTTCAATAAAAAACATACACGCTTCCATATCAGTCTAGGAGGTTATTTAACACTGAGAAAAATTCCGTAGAGTTACAGAAAATTAGCAACAACTGTTCGCAATACAAGGTGACCGTAATTTACTAAAGGGATGAACGTTAAGGAAAACATACGTTTATTTGCGGACCAATTTATGTAGTAGCAAAGTATATTCTACGTAAAATACTGCGCATTCCGAACTGGCGTAACTTATTGCTCGTTTAAAAAAATAAGGAGGTTTGCAATATCAGAAACGATGGGGTTTATTCATAAACTATGATTAAAGTTAAGTAATGATTACCGACTGTTTAACCATACATTTTTCACGTTTGAACGTCACTTAACTTTAATCATCGTTTATGAATAAACCCCTTAGTGTTTACAGGTACATGATACATTAAGCTTTCAAATTCAAATTCAAATAATTTATTTTCTCTTCACAAACAATGGGATCTTATAATTTAGACATGCTTAAAAGCTTTTGAAGACTGTTTTAAGAAAAAGGCACCTAAACGATCTCACTAAGTTGTGCAACAACGATTAAACACAAAGAGGAATATAAAGTATTCGTTATTATTCACTATATCGATACAAGTCTTAAAACTGTCCTATATCTTAGCTATAACTGTCCCTATGCCTATAACTATCAGGAAAACGGAAATGAACTGGAAGTATTGCTAGTAAAATATTATTTGAGTTTTTAGGGTTTTTTCGCCATAGACTGGTATACCTACAAACGAAAGTAAAACTAAAAATTCTTTAAACGTATTGTTATTATCTTGTCGTACTGACTGTACCTACCAAACGTTGATAAAGTTCCACACAAAAAGAAACTGGGACGACTTGCAGAATGAAAATATTATTTATTTTGATTTTCTTCAAGTCGTCCTAAATGGGTCGTAGGCATGTAGGACGAGTTAACGAATCACTCCCATTTTTGGAAATTTTATAACTAATTAAAGGATAACGTTGAAAAAAACCTAAATTAATTAATTTATTAAATGCCACAATTTCAGAGAAACTGGGTGACCAAATTAAAATCCATTGAACACCCAAATGAGTCCTTCATTCATTCGTTAATGGAATGGTCGGAAACAAATGAATTCAATCATGCTAGTTTGATGAGATATGTTCATTCATTTAGTTCGGTATATTTGGATAGATAGACTTTGGGTTTAAAAATGTTGTAAATTGAGTTGTTAAATGTTTGTAAATTAATTTAAATCCGTACTCATAAAGGGTGCTGAGTGATGCATGTGTTTGTGTAATTCAGATAGGCAGTCGCTCCATGTAAAATACTGGTAGTTGCATCCAGTTAGACTGGAAGCCGACCACAACTTAGTTGGGAAAAAGCTAGGCAAATTGATTCATGAGGAGGTGATCTACACACAGATCGGGTGCCGAAAAAAATGCCGAACGGAATGTGCCGACATTCGGTTCGGCATTTTTTTAACTACAAAGCCGACTCGAAGCAATTACCTGCTGGACATATTCGGCTTTCATTCAGCTCGTCTCGATCAGCAAACTCCTGGCGACATTCTCAAACCACACACATCGTAAAACCACAGAAATAAAACCATTTTCATCTACCCTCGCTTAATCATGTTCGGGTCGGCTCGGCAGAATTCGAGCTAAGCCGAACGGCTTTTTCCCGAACAATTATTTTAACATTTATTCGGTTTTAAATGTAAACAAAGAAAATTGACAAAAATTGTAAAAAGTTTTTCTTATTTTATGTCTACGGGGCTTTAAACAAATAAATTAACTGAAACAGACTGTTCCGTTTCTAACAAGAATGTGATAAATTATCCAGTGGTTTAGGGTAGCACAAGAACTATTCCATAAGTTCGTATACTGAAAACTAATGAGTTTTTCAGAGCGCAATATGTTTGGCCCACATTCCGGGCTTTGGGTAACTTGGAAAGCAGTGTGGGGCCCATCTGTCATGAGAAAACACGAATTATATAATAGAACATCTCGCTGTATTCCCCGAAGTATACTCGTCTGTTTACCCTACCTAAACAGACGTGTAGTACACTCGGCTACACATCAAGCTATACATTTCCAGTATAAGCTGACCTCGCATTGTATGGAAATCCTATACAATGCGCGATCAGCACAATTTTTATCGGGCACAAATCCAAACCTTTTAAGATACTAAAGATTGTGTTAACTTACATATTAAAAGAAACCGTTATTAACCTTTTCTTAACAACATGTTCTTCAATCAGTTAAGACACTGTACTAAAACAACATGGCGGCCGTTCTACGACCCTCACGAGTTGTCTCGGGCTATTTACAAACATTTTCTTTTGGCTGAACCTATATAAAGGTAGTTTATGAAGGTATATTTTGAGGGAAATCTAACTTTTTGAAAGATAAGGTATCACATGAATATTTGTTGTTATTTTTTTGCGTAATGCACGGTCAATCAGAATTGGAATCAATTTGAAACAAATGTCTAAACCACTGCCATACAAGTACGAAAACAAAATCTGCACAACAACGTAATTAACGCAATGAATGTTGTTGAACTGTCAAAATGAAACAAATTAGTCTTAATCGGTTACGAAAATAAGTAAGACAATTAGATAGCTGGTTCACAAGCCGTGTGCCAGATGGAATTTCCCATAATTTCCGCATACGAAAAAAAAACACACCTAAATTTCATAATCAATCTGTCTAGCCTTTTCCCAACTATGATAGGACCCAGTCTAGTCTAACCGGATGCAGCTGAATACCAGTATTTTACATGGAGCGACTGCCTATCTGACCTCCACAATCCAGTTACTGGGTAACACGGTCAGGTTTACCCATATGCCAAACATCATTGTGTCACATTACGTCACCAATATTTCACAAAAGTGAGGACATTGCCCTAATCTTCACAATATGATCTAATTCCTTCTCCTACATATTCCAGGTGGACCTCAGCGAGAAGCCCTCATTCTGGAAGGCTCTGAAGCCACCAGCTAAAGACAAATGCGGAGAGCTGTTGACATCATTGTGCTATCACCCTAGCAACAGTGTGCTTACCTTGACACTCTTGAAGGCACGGAACCTGAAGGCTAAGGATATTAATGGGAAATCAGGTACGTCTACCAAATGATAAATGATAAAATGATAAATGATTTTATTTGTAGGTTTGTACAAACACTTTTACACGTCAATCACATGTTTAAAACTAGATGAGGTCGGCGTTTCCTATCTGACTACTCTGAGAAGAAAGGCCGAAACAAACTCAGAGGTCACAGTCTCTTTTAAAGTCCAGACATAATCTTGGTCAGATTATGTGAAGACCATGTAGATTGGTGTCTGAAATGGTCTTTTGAGGAAAGAACCACGCAGATTGAGTGGACCTGTCCAGTCAGTGCACGCATTTGTCAGTAATCGTGCAGCTCAACTCCGAATTTAAGGAGCTCAACGATTTGACGAACAATACCAAAGAAAGGACATTTATTGGTTAGGCCGCATAAATTACTCAAACTGCCAGACTATGATTAATTAAAACTAAGAAAAAATAAATTAATATTAGAAGACTTCCCTCGATTACTCCAGGATCCCATCATCAGATCGTGACCTGGGACCACCTCGGAAGTATACCCTTTCAAACAAAAAAAATAATTTTGCAAATCCGTCTTATTATGACGGAGTTGCGCCAGAAAAAACATTAAAAAATATTGATTTATATAAACATTTTTTTTTCTAAAAAGAGGAGGTTATCAATTAGGATATTTTTTTATTATTTTTATTAGGTCAGTAAAAAAAATTGTACTCGGGTCACTCAATGTCGGAAAGTTTCGAGCAGTAGGTATATAATGCCTTCTAAGTAATTATAATTTATCGCAATTTGCTGTTTAATAGGTTTGTAACAGGCAGGTATTTCTTACCGCTCCCGCCACAATCCAGCTTCTAGATAATTCTAGGAGCTTCAACAAAATACCCAGCGCGCATGACATATTGTTTGACATCCGTCAAGTGCTCGTCATCTGTGTGGAAAAAAATAACTATATCTTCGACCCAAAACCCATATGTTTACACAGGTGTGTATGTTAAAGTTTTAGATTAGGGACTCACTTCAGGTGATAATTATTATTGTCCCCAATGATATTATATTATATTGATTTTCCCTATACCTATCATTCAACTTTAATCTTCAACAGATAATAACAAGCCATCTTACAAAAAAAAAACACAAGTATCCAACTTCCAAACTTCTGAAATTGAAATTGAAACATTTTTCAAATTCAACTTATTAAATTGAAGAAGCCATTTTTTATTAACTTGACTAATTCGTCCCTCCTATGGTTGACCATAAATCAAGATGCGGACCTAAGGAGTCCCAATTATGGGCCGGTTCCATTTTCAACGGTAACTCGAGGCGGGAAAATATTCCGCGAACGTTTTTTTTTTTCTTAATGATCGCTTGCGGCAGGGGTGTGCTGAGTATGAAAAGTCTTCCGTTTTCTTGAGAATCGTAAAAATATTTTTGAAGTGAAACTTCTTAGACGACGATTCGATAATAATGAGAGTGAAATATCAAGTACGAATCACGTTTAGGCACATTGCGTTACATGAGAGAGAAAAAGATACAACTCTCACTGTCTCTTTCTAAATCTCTCTTATTATTTTTCTTTTTAATCAATAAATGTTTTTTTAAAGCTAAACGCACAACCCAGGCACATCAGCGGGATAATTGTTCGCACACTAATGACAATTGATCGCAATGGGTTTCATTTTGAACGTGGACCCATGTCGATTGCGTTATTTAGGTACCTTCAACACCGTAATTATGTTACAATATTACATAAAGGTTACACTAATTATTAACCAGTGAGCCCCAAACTAGACAGTTAGTCTGTATCTTGGGATGAAGTTAATGGTGATGTAGTTACCTGGACCAATTCAATAATCTATGAAAAGGCTGTGGTCTAGGTCTGGCCTCTGTTTTGTAAACTCTAAACGCCTTGAAAATGAAAATAGCAACGAGTTGTTTGAATACCGAACAAATCTGGGTAAACATTCACCGGTTTCCAGGATGACCCAGAAGTACAATGACTTATCATGTACATTAAAAGACATAGACATATTTTCTAATAGTCTGGGTAAATATAAGTCACTAATCCGTACACAATTAAATGATAATTATGTAAGTGTTGACCTGCCTGCCTAGTAATGCATTGTTCGCAATTTTTTTTTTTTTTTATTAATTGTCTGTAAGTACAATTCTTTTTTCTTTTCTTCTATGTGTTCGATGCTTTTTAATCTTTATTCTTATTCAATTTACATTCAGATTACCAAATTTAATAATATAATAGTATAATTAACCCTCATAATATATAATTTTAATTTTAACTTTAAGGGCTACTTCCGTTTAAATTACTGTTCGCTTAATTTTATTGCATGATGTGATCTCCTATAATTGAGGGAGCACATAGATTGTTGTTCTTGTCTTTTTATTTTAGCATGTAAGGTGTATTCTTTGTTGGAGATCCTAATAAAATAAAATAAAACCGCAATAGCAATAAATCGCTAACGAGCAAATTCTACCCCAACACGTAGGTAATTTGTAACGAACTACATACTAAAATTCCCGGAACTCATTAATTAAACCGCACTTAAACATTTTTAAATCACCCGGAATGTTAACCTAACATCAAGAATTTGTTCCGGAATTTCAACATAGTTCGGACAACCCTTAACAGGGGAATAAATTTTATTCCTGGAGAATTTTCACGAGAAAATGTCTAGTAGATTACCGTCTGGTTCATTACGATTTTTATTATTAAATGTACCTTACTTTTAAGGTGAGTATACACTAGAGCATTTTGTCAAGCATTTCTATGTAATGTATCGTGCTTACGAATGGTATAATACAAGCAACAGCTGAATTTAAAAAGCATTTTCGTGTAATTTAAAGTTCCTGCGAATGCTCGACGCTGCGTTCGACGTAACCTGCGTGAGCACTAGCGAAACATTCACGACAAAACATGTTGAAATCTCTATTTTCTGTCAATGTTCCATACAATTTTTGACAGGAACTAGAAACTTCAACATGTTTTGTCGTGAATGTTTCGCCAGTGCAAACGCACGGTAATGCTCTCGGCGAGGGAGCATTTACCTGTAATTTCTTTCTACCTAGCGGTCATTGTAACGACCTGCCCTCGGCCCACGCACCTCACTCCGCGTCTCCCGTGCTTGTGCCTATGCTCGATAAAATATTAAACCAATGCGCTCAATGATATTAAATTAACAGATATGTTATAAGCGCGCTATCATGAAGACTCGAAAACATTCCAATTGTAACGTTTTTACTTGTAGTGAAATGTAAAAATGAATGCAACGTGGGTATTTGTCCCGCTGCCGCGCGGAACACTTTTTTCGGTTGTTTTGTGAGTGTATAACATATCTGTTAATATAATATCATTGAATGCGCTCGTTTGTTTGTTAAATAGCAGAATATCGAGTGTCGTGTTCGAAGTGCGGTTCGATAAAATTTAAAAACGGCGAATGCTCGATGTTCTGTTATAACTAAATGCTCAAGTCTATAGGTATTCACCTTTATAGGCGTCATATTTTTAATATAGGCACTTGTGTTTTACGATGATTGACAGGCTGAGTTTATTGGTTGAGTCGTCTCTTCATTATTTTTGAACAGTCTGTAACTTTATGTGAGGAGCTCGTGGCTACGTAATAACAGCCGCACGAGTCGACCCATCAGGTTAAGCTACGCTTGCCGGGGTTCGTCCGTGGATGGGTGACCATCTTTACATACCGAGACTCCTCTGTTCCTCGGAACACGTAAAGCCGTTGGTCCCGGCTGTCATTTGTGGATCTTTGACAGTCGTTACGGGTTGTCAGGAGCCCACACGTCTGACAACCAGTCTTACCAAAGGGTATCGTATTACCCAGTTACTGGATTGTGGAGGTCAGATAGGCAGTCGCTCCATGTAAAATACTGGTATTCAGCTGCATGCGGTTAGACTGGAAGCCGACCCCAATATAGTTGGGAAAAGGCTGGGCAAATGAGGCCGTAACTTATGTATGTGAAGTTCATCTTTTTGGCTGCCTCTTTGGTTTAGGCGCTGAGCAGACGATGGACAATTTGTCCGCAAACAAAGAAGGAATCCTGGGGGCCTACCACCACCGCTTACAGCAGTATTACTTCAGTATAGGAAAGAGATGAAGCTCTCAGGACGTATAGCTCCATCTCTTTCCCCCACGAAGTAAGATTAAAATAATACTGCTGTAAGCGGTGGTGGTAGGCCCCCAGTTTATCCCACCATCTCTTTCTGGGCCTGCAGCGTAGGTCGTTTCCTGCTATTTGAGATCCACTGAGTGGGGCGTATTGCTGCTTCGTCATGCTAGAGATGTGGCCAGCCCAGAGGGCCTAGACAAGTGACAATCGCTTCGAAAGTGTTTCGTTTTTCTACAACGACTTTCAACAGGATTGACATAAGCTTTTCTCTAGCTTATGTCAGTCCTTTACATTTTTGCCTTTTCCATCATCGTTATCGCTGATAGAATGTCACTTTGTCTAGGCCCTCTGTACCACACAACATTAGACGACAGCGCTTTATATCACTGAAATATAACCCCATAACGTCAAATTGGTCGCTAGTTTCGTATTATACGTATGTAACTTTGAGTTGTTTGAATTTGGAATTATTTATGGTTGATTGAATTGTCGCTACATAACATAGTAGAAGTCCTTTATTTACAAAATGTATAAGCTTCTCGTGACGGAGACTATAGTATACTTGGTTCCAAAATAGTTTTATTTTATTTATTTAAGGAAAAACCAACAGTAGCACAATATGATACGGTCATAATGTCTTAAATAATACATAAAAACAGTAGCACAATAAGATACGGTCATAATGTCTTAAATAATACATTTAAAAAAATAATGTTAAAGTTTGGGCTACCTATAAATAATAATTAGTTTTAAGTACCTACATAGTTTATTGAGTATAAAGACTCACCGACAACTACTACGGTTTTGTAGGGCTTAGTTTATTAGTTATACTTACCATAATATATGTGATTAAAGATAAATAAATAATAATACCCCATAAAATATCTATAGCTAGTGTAAACACCTAGGGTAGTGATACTTTTTAATAATTTTACCCGACTGCGAAGCAAAAAGGAGTGTTATAATTTTGACCGGTATACGTATGTATTTTTTCATCTCTCAATTACAGATCCATACGTGAAAGTCTGGCTGCAGTTCGGCGACAAACGCATAGAAAAACGCAAGACGGCCATCTTCAAATGTACCCTAAACCCAGTCTTCAATGACTCCTTCTCCTTCAACGTACCCTGGGAGAAGATCAGGGAATGTTCTCTGGATGTCCAGGTCATGGACTTTGACAATATTGGCAGGAATGAGCTGATCGGCAGAATATTGCTGGCTGGTGAGTTCAATAATTTAGAAATAATAATTTTACACTTTTTTGCGTTAAAGCATAATAAAGACACTTAGATAGCGAAATTCCTAACATATTTTTTTTCTAAAATTAAATTATTTTATAGTAAAATGAGCAAAAGAAAAACTTCAGAATTTAACCTTGAGACTACAAAAAAAAACAGTGGTACTTATTT
The DNA here is from genome assembly GCA_947363905.1 of Lithophane semibrunnea. NCBI lineage: Eukaryota > Metazoa > Arthropoda > Insecta > Lepidoptera > Noctuidae > Lithophane > Lithophane semibrunnea. The sequence goes on along the minus strand of OX376213.1, from coordinate 5,666,877 downwards.
AAAGGATCAGCAGAGGTCTTATTGTCTCTTAATATGCGTGGGTTTGCGGGCTAGGAGATGTAATTAAATGGGAATGAACAATAATGTAAACGACGTTCCACCGAGTACGTGAGGCGCGAGCGCAGATCAATCAACTCACTGCCCTGCCAGGGTAGTCACCATGATCACCAATACCACAATCGCCATGAATCCTTGCCGGTTTCCCGGTTTCGATCCATCTCCGCGATCTTCCAATATTTTGGCGGGGGCCGCCTCCTCAGTACTCGGGGTTACGTCAAGTTGACAGTTGTCACAATCGTTCGAAAGTCAACTCCGTAAGTTTAGCGTCGTAATATCTTTAGACGCGCCGTCATATTTATTTAACTATTTATGTACACACATAATAAACATACAAGAAGAAAAGAACAGAAAAAAAACGTAAAAAGGCGATGCTTATTTCTAAAGAAATCTCTTCCAGCACACCTGCGATAGGAAAGTAGTATAAGAGATGTAGACACCGTGTGTAAAATAACTATGTAGACACGTGTGTAACTTACTTATCTTTGTTTTGTTTTTTTTTTGGCAGTCGGCACTTTTTATTCCGAATCCGAACTTCATAACTTTATCGCTAATCGATAATTGATCTATTTAATCTATGGAAAAAAAATTCTGTCCAAAATAAAAATTGCTTTCGCGGACGCAAATAAAACGCATAAATGTTTTTCCGAGGCCACAATTCGGTTAATCAAACGTCTCTTGGGCCAATCAGAATACATGCTGTAACACCGTTGGGATCACTGATTGGCTAACGTCACTCACTTGCCTGTGGTGTGTGCCTTATTGAATATCAATAAGGGAGAATATTAAGGACTACCCATATTTTTACGGTCAACATTGTGTATACGCATAAGTTTTTTCCAAAGACTCTCGGTCTTTGGAAAAAACTATATATGCTTCCATCATGTCATTGTGTTGTCATTAATGTCAAGACACTATTTTTTTTAAATAATTGATTCTACCATCGACATGCTTTTATTAAAGATTTTTTTAAATTCGTATAGTTTCCTTTTAATTCTTCTATCATGAGTTCGGCAAATTAAAATCCGCCATCTTGTATTTTCCAGGGAAAAACGGCTCCGGCGCAACAGAAACGAAACACTGGCAGGACATGATCACGAAACCGAGGCAGACCATCGTGCAATGGCATCGTCTGAAGCCCGAGTGAACGGCAATTAACAAAAAAAACAAAAAAAAAATTACAAAAAACGTCATAAGACTGAACGGTTAACAAAATTTAATGACACACCAATCTCTCTGAGCTGTCCTTGTATTGGCGTTGTGTATATCTTTTATCTTATCTTTTTTAGTAAAAAATATTCAATCTTTTTTTTTTGTCTGTGATCCAGCCAGTAGGTACTGGTCGGGTTTTTTTCCAACCCACTTGGAATGTTTAATTTTTTTTTATATTACAATTTCGAAACATTTTATTTATTTTGAAAATTATTGGCTATTATTATATATAAGTGATAATTTGATTTCTAAAAGTACAATAAAATCGTACTTTAAGTAATGAAATTTACTTCATAATATTTATTATAAACACAGCGAGATTATTTTTTGCAAAGCACTTTATATATTTTTTCAATTTTCTCCTTCATCTAAGCACACGCTATTTCTCGAATCTTGACTATCTTTAAAAGAAAATTATTAAAATGATCTAAAATTAAAATCAAAATTGGTGATATTTCTAAAAAAAGAAAAATCAAAGTGTTGAACATTAACTTTTCCTAAAATTAGACTATCTTGAAATGCTGTTCAATATGTTTTACAAGAATTTATGCCATAATATCCTAAGCTTTGTTTGTAAAACTATTTCCATATTTTTTTAAACAGTTGATTTATTTCTTCCTAATTCCTAATCAACGTCTGTACTAATATTTAATTTCTTTTTTGTGCTTTTTTCGAATTTTTGTGATTTTACCTCCTTTTTTTTTCAATAAAACATAAGTCTCTTGACATCTATGACACAGCATTTCTAGCTAGTTTTGAGTCTTCATGCTATATTGACGTTTTACTTAATAAGTAATGGTTGGATGATGAATGTTAAGAATTTTAATAAAAAATATTGTTAGAATTATAAAATTAATTGTTAAAAATGTAGTAATTATTACGAAAAGTCGGGTTCACATCGCACAAAGAAGAGTAGATTTTTCTTTTTATCGTTATTACTTTTTTTATTTCTTTTTCATTATAATATTGATACGCGTAATATTCGTCATTGTCATTTATGAAAGAATTTGCTTTTGAATTACTCAATTAAGAGTCAACAAAAAAAAGTTACAACTTTTTTGTTAATTTTATATTTATTTAAATAAATTGAAATCAATTCATCAGAGTAAATACCAAACTGCCAAATTGTTACCTTTGAAAAAAAAACAATAAAATAACATCCAAACGCGATTTTTGAGAAAAAATGTGTCAAAAAGTTTGCTTTCTGTATTGAAGATACTTGAAGTAAGTACAGACATTCTAAATTAATTGTTAAAAATTAAGGAAGGGTTGCAAGTATATGAGGCTGGTCAATTTTAGGTGAGAATTTAAAAAGAGATGTAAGAATTGCCCAAAGTTGCAAGCCGTTCTTTAAAAATCATCAGCAACTTTTGGATATAGCTTCGTTTGATAGGTAGCAACTTTTTTGTTAAATATATAAAAATATATATTATATATAAAAATAGTATCGAAATGCTTGTTGTTACATGTTAAAGCTTACATTCCGTAATAGTAGTTCGAATCGATGTTAAAACGTATTGAGAAAAAAAAATATCATCAGAATCCAAAAATATTGTATACATTTATAAAAGTTTTATAGAAATTAGCGTATTTATAGGTGTACCACGTAGCTTGTTGTTATAGATGTTAGACAGTTCAATGTTCATAATAATTAGTTGCAAGAAACAAGATATGTTGAAAAAGGGAAATTAACAAAAAAAACTTTTACCAATTTTACTTAAACAAATCCTCTAACTGAGCTTCAAAAACCGATTTTAGTGGAAAAATGTCAAGAAAACATAAATTTTAAGATGTAATTAAATAGATTTAGAGATTAAAAATAAATCAGACGGCGAGCGACACCGATACTTAAGGGAACGACTAAATTAGTCACTTTTACTTGTAAATAAGCAGAATTGCGTCAGTAGACTCGGTAAAAAATACCGGTTCCTTATAAGTAATAGGAATGTGCTATTGAAAAATCTTTCGACATAAGTATCGATGTTGCTGTCCCAGAATTGACACTAGCAACATGACATACATCAATCCAGTCTTAAATTTGCAAATCAATGAAATACTTATTAAAATTTGCCAGTAAAAATAATTCAATAGAAAAAAAAAACTTTAAAAAATCCTAAAAAGTCGGTTCGTTGTTTAGTAAAATAGCTGAGAACTATATTTTTTACTCTCGTGTTTATGCGAAGATAAATGTCTATTTTAATGGGGTATAAGAAACCTCGGTAACGCTTTTTCAATTATTTTTGCTATGCATTTTATATATTATGTTGGTTTGACTAAATGTACGCTAACGCTTTATTAGTTAGGTGACCACTAAATCCTTTTTCTCGACATGAAATTTATTTTTACAAAAAAGTGACCACTAATGGCACTTAGTGCTAAACAATTGCAGTTCTACTGACCACATTTAAAAAACGAAAGTTCAGAAAAATCGAAATTTTCGAGAATTAGAACAACAATTAATTTCAGCCCTTTTTTAAAACAAAAGCATATCCAGGTATTGGTAGGGAAGTAAAAATTAAAAAAAAAAATTGTAATTATAAAAGAAAGGTCAAAATGAGAGGAATTATTCTAATAAATGTACATAAAATAGGAAAATTGTATTGATTGTCGTCATACAAAGTTTGAGCTAATAACGAAACGTATTTCATTAAAATATACATAAAATATTTAAAGAAATATTTTTGCATCTTCCGATTACTACCTCTTTTTTGCTTGATCAATATTTTTACTGTTAAGTAGCAGAATATTTTTCAACTCTAATTATTACGAAAAAATATTTTTCCTTAGAAAATACTGCGATTATATTTTTTATGAATACGCCAGTTGATTGACATAAATATATATAACCTTTCTAATTAATATAAATTCAATCGATCAAATAATTATACTTACACTTCTTGGTAAAATTCTAAAATATTTTATGCAAATTATATAATAATAATACTCTATAATATTTGTGTCAAACAACTGATTTATTCCGCCTATATCTAAGCTTTTCGATTTCAAAATCATTGTGATGTACAATTATAACATATCAATCATTTTTTTATTTTCAAAGCCTTGAAGGAATATATATTTTGGTGAAATGTTCTAAAAACAAACTATTTAGATTAACACTGCGCACATATAAATTATTTTTTATCTATATACAGGAATCCTCAATTTATAATCTCTTATAAAACAGTGAGAATCACAAATTGTTAATCTTGTTACCATTTATTTTTTTTAACAAACACGTCATCTTTGATTTCTACGTTTACGAAAAATTGCAGAATGATGAAAATTTACGATTTTTTTGTAATATTAACTAATTTTTGTAGAAGTTACCACCAAATTTGGTGACGCACGCATTTATTTTTAATTAATAAAATCATATAACATTAATATACTTGAATGTTATCATGTAATCGCAAATAACATAGTATTGTGGCCGAGAAAATGAGTTACATTGCAAAATATGTAATATTTCGCGCGCTTTAGTCATCCGCCATATTGAAATTTATCGTGACGCTTCGGGTTCGGTTCGTAAAAGTTCGGCTCAAACGATGTAACTTATAATCGCGGTCTGTGTCTATTCTGTGCAATATAAATGTTATAAAATTAGGAAAAATGTGATTTTAAAAATATAGTTGATTATATTTTATCGTATAGTTAAAAAAATAATAACGTTTTAAAATATATGTAATATCATGTAATGTTAAGGAATCAGTGTTTAGATTAGATGAAGAAGTTAAAAATGTATTTATAGACTGTTACGTTTAAAAAATAAGGATGTATTCGCTTCGAAAACATTATTTTTTATTTCTTTAATTTTTTTTTAATGCGTAGATGTCATTGTTGTGTATTTTTTTTGTCTTTTTTATGTTTTTCATAATTAATTAAGGTTTTTAGGTGTACGGTTCATTAAATTTATTATATTATACACGTATTATAAAGTGTTGACAATCATTAATGTATTGTGTATTTATTAATTGTAATTAAATTCATTATTCCCGAATAAAATATTGAGTTAATGGTGGTTACTCATTTTGAATTTGTCATCAATACGTAATATCCAACTGTTGGACATTGTTATAATTTTTATTTTATTTCGTATTATTTTATTCTAATTTGTAAGTCGTCTTAGTTTTTCCTTTTGTAACGCGTTACTATTTCCAACCACTCCTGCCACAAACCGTGCGCTTCTGACGGGAACGCCTCTCGTTCCTGCTCGGCCAATAAAGGCGAGTCGAGGCTTTAGCTTTTTTTTAGCTAGAACATTTTTTTTGTGTATGTCTAGTCTCAGGTCAACCTAGGAGGTTGTCGGCTTCTTAACCGGACTTTCCTGTGGGTGCCTCTATAAATGAAGGCCTCCAGCCAGGGCTTAAAACTTAAAAATTAAGCGACTTCAGGGCACCCCCTTTTGGGGTACGAATTTCGGTTTAGGGCGTCACTGAAGGGACAGACTGGATCGGATTCAAACATCTAGAACATTCTATAAGCTTCCTTATAAACAGACGACGCAAACCTTTCGATATTAGCCTTCTGACGTCCGTAAACCGAGCTGCGCACCGCATTCAATGCACAATTTTTATGAAACTACACCTTTATAATCCAAAATAATATGACTATTATAATAGTCATATTATTTTAGTTCATATTGGTTTGGTCTGCACTTTGAAGTTTGCTTTATAAGGCAAACTTCAAAGTGCAGACTTATAAAGGCATGTTTTATGGCCTATTAGCTATATAAAAATAAAGGCTGTGTTGTTTTGGTCAAGAATTTTACCCCTGTAAAAGCTTTTTTATAAGGTTGAAAAAAATATTTTAACCTTATACAAATATTTTATAAAGCGTCTACATAGCAAATACATATTTGCAATTAATATGGCCTTTATAAGAATTCAGGACATCACTTATCACTTAAATGGTAAATAAAAGCACATTATTCTTCAATTGCTCCTAATACCATGCTCTAAAAGCTGGAGAAGTTCAAGGCTATGATAAAAGTGTCTGCACCTACTGTAATTTTTCCGCAAGTGTGAGTGCTAACGTTAGTACTAGTGGTTCCGTAGAAAATAAACACCTATTGCAACTATCTGCGGACGCACTGAATACTTAGGAGGATTATTTGAATGGTTAAGAAACAGAGGATAGTGATGAACTGTTATAAAAAAGGAAGATATTTGTAGCAATATCAGAAATTGGGTTTTTAAGTTCAATATTACACAATAAATGAGCTTTCAAATATTATAAATGATGTAATGTCGCACACTTTGGAATCTGGACAATATCAGTATAATGGAATAGAATAGTTAAGCAAACATTTGCAGAATCTCGCTTACGTTCCAGATAAATGATTATAATAATTACATATAATAAATGGTAAGTATCATAAATAAAGGATTTGCATGAGCTAAGGGAACCCCAAAACTATCCAACATGGAGATGGTGAAGCTATTTATATAACCTCTTCAAAGGTATTCGTTTTATAGCCTCTTTGTACCTACTGTCAAAAAGAAGTTTATTCTTGTAGCAGCATAATATGGGAATGTGAAAATATTTATTTGTTTTAAAATAATTAAAAACATTATTAGAGGGGGCATTGAAACTAATCCACACAACATGTCACATATTATCGAAAATTTCACTTCCCACTTAAATTTTCATCTATTAACATGAGACGATGAAGGATATCTAAAATATAAAAACAATATGGATCTTTATACTTAATGTAATAACTATGGCTGATTATAAAAATAACTTTGTAGACACATGCGCATATCGTGATTAGTCGATAGTCGTCACCCCAAACTTATTGCGGAAACACTGTGACGGCTATAAGAAGGATCAACCTTATAAATGGCACAAGTATTACAATTATAAGTATAACCTTGTAAACTCATCTCATCAAACAATTACAAGAGTAATTACCCTTATTGCTAACCGTTACATGGCATTCCTCAGAATCATAGCTTATTATATGGTAACAATACGGTCACTATGAGCCTTATGCCCTTATAAATTGTGCCCAAACCCACCCTTATAAGCGATAATATGGCCTTTATAAGGATATATATTTTGGCTTTAAAGACCATTATATGGCAGATTTTTGCTACTTGGGTACACATCTCGCCGAGTTTTTTAAATATTTTATTTCAAGTCCAAAAATGACAGCTATGTTTACAGTAAACTCAGGATTTCAGGATGAGGGGAAAAATAAAAACCATAATGTAGAAATTTTGTATTTTTTATTGAATAACTTTTCTATTTATATTTATGTTATCAATATCACAAAACATTATAATTAGGTAGGTATTCAAGTAAAAAAGCCGATAACTTCTAAAAACAAAACACACCACTGGTGGAAAAATTAACAAAAATCTTTATTTAAGAAAACATAATTTTGTTGCGTTAAAACGCCAAATTCACAAAAAAAAATTTTTTTTTTTGTTATTTTAAAATTTTCCCAGCAGCGCGAAATCACAAACAGCGTTACATTCATTTTTGTGTCAACAAACGCTTTCTATTGTCGCACGATGACTAAACCAACTGTTATCAGATTCATTTGTAAAGTTAATAAAGAACAGGAAATAGAAATCTACTTTTGAACTCTTTTGTGACTCGGTCACAACAAAAACGTGCTTACAAACCACGAAAATATGTTCTGCATGACTGACTTACTAAAAACTGATAAAAATCAAGGATCATTAGTTAGATTTTTACCGGGCAAGGCAAGAAAAAATTGCATTTTCACATAAAAATAATCATAAAATCATAAATTTAATTAACATTTCGTGGTCAAAACTTATTCCAGTCAAACAGAACAGTTATACAAAATTTGGTATATTTAAGGAATATTTTGAGACCAATTTCATACGTTTTATCGATAAAAAACGTATCCCAGGCATTTTACTTTCCCATCTCTATAAAAATAACCAGCCAATGAGATTCCAGCATTTGAATTATCGCTTGATACTTGACCAATCACGTTGTGTTATTGTCCAAGACGCTAGTGTTGTCTGTTAATGTAAAATGCCCTGACTTCTGGTAACTTCTTAAGACTTCTTAGCTTCTTCCTCTTTCTTCTCCGCTTCTGGGGCGGGAGTGGGGAGTTCAGGGTACTCCAGTTTGACACCTTCTTCGCAAGTGAAGATCGGACAGCAGCCGGGGAATGGCGCAGTCTTGTTGGTCTTGTCTGAAAATGGAAAGATTAAGATTATAAATATAATTGTTTTTTTTCTGTGATGTAAAGGCATTTGTTCCTGATGCCACTATCAGTATTTTTTATTACCATTCATCAGTCGTGTTATGCAGAAATAGAATAATAGGGGCTTTGAATAACACAACAAATCCATACTAATCGCATATCCCATGGTGTGGGGTGTCGTTCAAAAATATTGAGTTTGTGAAATTCATTTTTGGATTCTGGGAATGCAAATTTTTGTTAGAGTCAAGTGTGTGTCTCCTGCCAGCTAAATAGGTGGTTTTGGATATGTGAAAAAAATCACGGCTTAACGAAATTAAAAGGAAAACTATCACAGCTAAGTAGGCTCTACAAGTCACCGAGTATTAATCGACCAACTTACATTTGCAGTTGCAAAAACATGTTCTCCCATACATTCTTTATGGGAGAAAAAGTTTTTCAACTACAATGTTAAGTATGTGCTTGGGATAAATTCATGCCAACTACGGAACTCTTCACTGAGCGTGGATCGACACGCACTTGGCCGGTTTATCAACCAACATCCACCATCTCTTACCAGTGTCAAGTTTGCACTTAGGGTTGGCCAACGGTAGTGGGCCACAGTCCTCAACCAGCTCCAACAGCCTGGGGGGCTGGTCCTCGCTGACGACGCAGGTGCTGCGGCCACAGAAGGGTGCTAAGTCCCAGGTGTTGCCGGGCTCGACGGTCGCACAGCGGGTGGATGCGAAGCACATTCCGGGGAAGTCTGGAAAAATGAAAGAGACTTTTTGAGTATTTTTGGTCGAAAAGTGGATTTTTTTACGGCGAAGTTAATTTTTTTTTTGTCTAAAAAATGTTTTTTTTATTTTTTATTACAAAATTGGAAAAATATTTTTCTGTTTTGTGTTGGAATTGTACCTTGAAATGATGATATTGATTATTAAAAACGTTCATGTACCGAAAATGAGCAAATACCCAGATATTTACAAATCTATGGTTCTAAGAAAACGCTTATGTAAGAGGTTAAACTCCCAAGTATACAGAATATTTTATTATTTATCATTCAAACATTGACATAAGTGTCTTACGTCATTGAAACATACCTCAACAACCACAAATATTTGAACCATGTACCAGCTAGTAAGAGGCTACTTTCTAACACTTGCACTAGAGAGCTATGATTTCTAAATGTAATGAGTTTCGTATTTAATACCTAAGAAATATCAAGTCCATGTATGGAGTTTTATATGCAATGACAATTTAAATCTTTGAACTGGTAAAAGTTTAATCTCTTGCTTTTATTAATTACTAGCTGCTGTTTATCCAGGATGAAAAGTAGCCTATGTCCTTTTCCAGGTCATGGTCTACCAATGTGCCAAATTTCATCCAAATCCGTTCAGCCGTTTTAGCGTGAAAGCGTAACAAAAGATAAAGATAGGTCGACCGAGCTCTGCTCGGGTGAAAATATACATAAAGATAGGTCGACCGAGCTCTGCTCGGGTGAAAATAGAGAAAACGAATTTTCCCAGTTATGAGACCTAGCTAGATCGATTTTTCGCCCCCTATACTCAGACCAAATAAAAAATCTAGACAGAGCGCTGTCAACAGTGATGTGAAGCCGGTTTCGTAAACATGTGTGGATTTACTGAGTGTTGCCGCGCAGTAAAAACTCATTACCCTAACATTTTATCTTAAGTACTAACAGGGGGACTGGACGAGTAAATAGATAGGTTAGCGTTATATATTTTTTAAATTGTTTAAAGGTACCTCGCTTTATTCCGACAAGATAGGGTAAAAAATAAAACAATAGTTAAAAGTAACTACATTTATAATCGAAGCAAAGGCTATAATGGCCCTTTTGTTGGGTATTTTTTTTTTATATTGTCTCTTACTATCCACTGTTTTGGAAATTATTTCCAATTTAATATTATCAATATTAAAACTTTTATAACAAATATAAATAATTTCGTATCACATGAATTACTTACCCAATAAATGGGGATAATTGTGACACATACTTCTGGCAACACTTGTTAAGGTTGTGTGTTCCAAGCTGTCATAATTTGATTTAATATATAAATAGGGCATCGGCAATCGGCATTTTCGCGATAAAATAATGTAATTTGTTTTAACGTGAAGCTTCATTGACAAACTAGCGGTAACTAATCGGTTTGGTGTAGTTTGGTTGTAAATGTGTGCGTGCGAGCGTGTATGCACAGATTTTGGTGTAGTTTTGCATGCTTCACTTTATTGTTCGCAGCGCTCTGTCTAGGTTTTTTATGTGGTCTGAGCCCCTATATTGCAACTTTCATCGAAATCGTTATAGCCGTTTTCGAGTACGTGATTACAAATATTTAAAATTTGAAACAAATATTGCTTATTTATTAGTATTGGATAGGATAGGATGTATACAGTTTTGTGGTTATAGTGTCGCGCGCAAAAGAATTAAAACAAACAAGCCATTTTTGTTTTGCCGGTGTGCGTGATAGCTACCATCATGACTCGCGCCACGTCATTGTGCTGTCAACTGTCATTGTACTATTTTAGTGTCACTGTTTGAATTTGTATATTAGAACGTCATTATAGATGTTGAAGGAGAATACTTTTAGGCGGGAACCTTACTGGCGATGTTTTTCAGAAAGGTCAGACGGCCTAGACAAGTGACAATCGCTTCGTAACCGTTTCGTTCTTTTTTGCCTTCTCCAATAATCGTTATCGCTGATAGAACGTCATTTTGTCTAGGGCCTTAGGTGCGTAGTACTCGCAACCGGCGTGTGAGTATCACCACATGTATGAACGTAAACGAGGCAAAAGGAGTAAGGATCGTCGCAGGTGGAGCTCTATAGTTTCTGCCTACGCCCATGAGAAGACTGAAGACGTGATTTTATGAATTTTTATCAAAGTCAAATAATTTATTTCAAGTGGGCACATAAATGGCACTTTTGAACGTCAAAAACAAAGAAATAGAACTGATTCTAGTTGCCCCTTCCAAAAGGTAGTTTTCTTATGGAGAAGAATGGGCAAGAAACTCCACCGTTACTCTTTTAAAAATGTTTTACAATATTTTGTATACTTACATCAATTACCTACATAATTTTATGTGACCATTGTTCTTTCGTAATCACACGCCAAAACTAGGTAACCACATAAAAATTCACTTCGCGATTTCAATGATGTTCACACAAGCAAACAAAAATGCGAAAAGCGCTATTCATTTGTTTCTATTTGTATGGAATATTCACAGGCGCCCGTCATTTTTGTAGTAACAACCAACAATTTGGCGTTTTGTAAAATTCTTCGCGTATATGGATCACGGTCATGCGTGTGAATGTATGTCGGTGTATTGTATTGTATTGTGTTGTATTGTATGTACAATGCGTGAAAGGCTGTGGTGCAAATGGAAACTTTTGTTAACGGGATCCTGGAGCGTTGTTTAAAGCTTGTACCTATATATTTAGGACTAACTTCTGCCCGCGGCTTCGCCTGAGTGTTATGTCGGTAAAAAGTAGCCTATGTCCTTCCCCGAGATGCCATCTATCTCCTTGCCAGATCTAAGTGAGTAGGTACATAAAATAATATGGTAGCTACTGTAACGTTGTGATCGGATGACCAAAATAGCAACTATTAAAGTTGTCATGTTATCAAATTGGACGATAGTTACATTAAATTGGACATGGATTTTAGAAATATGACATTTCCATAGAAATATTTACATAAAGATTTATGCACACACGTCAGTCGTCAGTCAGGTCAACATCAAGTCGCCTATCAGTCACGTAGAAGTTGTTGCCTCTGTCAACGTCGCGTCACCGGCCTGTCAAAACTTGTATTGCTACAAACGAAACATGGACATAGAAAAATTGATTGAGTGACTATGACCGACTGACTGATGAATATAATTGATGGATGAAGGATCACTAAGCCCACTGCTGGGCATAAGCCTCTCTTAAGTTGCGCCAGAACACCTTGTTTTCCGACTTACTCATCCAGCCTGTCCCAGCCGCCATTTTGAACGTGGTTGAATTGTTCACTTCGAAATTCGAACGCTGTCTCGTTGTGAATCCGCGATGATTTACTTTAAAAACAAATGAGTTCGCTTTCGAATTGTGTGCGCTCACTTGAGTGAGGTGAGCAGTGAACTTTACAGAATAGCACTATTGTCTTCTTGGGGTGTTGAAATATCTGTCCTCGAGTTACCAATTATTAATTATGGTTAAGAAATTTTGCACTGTGTTGCATTACAATAGGTCTGGTTCTTGAGACTGATCGGCGAATTGACGTTGACGTTACTGACGTGTGTGCATGAGCCTTAACAGTCGTTGAGGCCGTATTCAACATGTTCATCATCAGCCTATAGCAGTCCACTGCTGGACATAGGCCTCTCCAATTGCTCGCCATTCAGCTCGATCCTCGGCAACTCTTATCCAGCTGCTACCAGCCACCCTGCGAAGATCGTCGCTCCACCTAGCCTGAGGGCGTCCTACCTTACGTTTTCCGATTCACGGTCTCCACTCAAGAACACGTCTACCCCAACGGTCATCGGTTCTACGGCGAATATGGCCGGCCCATTGCCACTTCAGCTTGCTTATTCTGTGAGCTATGTCAACAACTTTGGTTCTCTGCCGGATTACCTCATTCCGGATTCTATTCAACATGTTACTATGTCGAAATTTTTCACGCTACGCTCAGGACAAAATCTTAAAATAGACAAATGACATTCTAGGTCATTCGAATTTTAAAAGAATGCTCCAAATGTTTTCCGTTTCCTTATTAAACATGAATAGCCTTTTGTCTCATATTTACGTACATGTTTTTGTCATTTTGTAACTGCATGTGAGTCATTATAAATAGGTTGAATGCGGTCCTACTGTCATCGTGCTAACTATGAGAAAACATTATTTTGTTGTCACCTTTTTTAATGTGAATGTGTCACAGATTAATTAGTATAAAGTGGTAAGTGCCAATAGACTATTGCCTATAATAAATCTAATGGTCGTGATTTAAAACACGACATGTTTTTTAAATTGCTGAACTTAGTGAAGGCTTATATCCAAAAAAGCATCTTGTCACATATTTATCAAAGTATATATACCTATGTATCTCTAAATATCGTTTCCCTCAATTTTGTATCGATATCAAAAATATTTATCTCTGGTGAATTACTTGGTTTTTTTTTTTTTTCAACTGGGTATGCTCTTTGCCTCGATCTCGATCTTTTAGTCACAGACTAAGAAAAATGCCCAAAATGCCATTTTAATGGCCAAATTCTAGATACCATAAAATGATTATCGATGATATTAATGTGTAAGCTTGCATTTAGTGCAGACGGCTCTAAGACATTAAAAGTGAAAGTTCCTCATACATCTAGTCTAGATTGTATATGTGGGACGAAGTAGGGCTGCCTCATCAAGAACCAGACCTATTGCAATGCAACACAGTGCATAATTGCTTAACCATAATTAATTAATGGTAACTAGACGACAGATATTTCAACACCCCAGGAAGACAATAGTGCTATTCAGTAAAGTTCACTGCTCACCTCACTCAAGTGAGCGCACACAATTCGAAAGCGAACTCATTTGTTTTTAAAGTAAATCATCGCGGATTCACAACGAGACAGCATTCGAATTTCAAATTGACATTTAGACAGTAAAACAATTCAACCACATTCAAAATGGCGGCTGGGACAGGCTGGATGAGGAAGTCGGAAAACAAGGTGTTATGGCGCAACTTAAGAGAGGCTTATGTCCAGCAGTGGGCTAAGTTCTCCTCCATCCATCAATTATATTCATCAATTTTTTTTAGTCACATACGTTGCATCTTACATCAATCTATTTTTGAGAATATTAGTTAACCTGTAATTAGCGACAGTGAGTGTAAGCCCGAGGCTATTGTTACCAACACTTTAGCTATAATAATTATTGTATCAGAAGCTATTGGTAAACCTTTATTAATAAACTAGCTTCGAAGAAATTTCTTGTTTTAACATAAAATATATCCTATTCGAATTAGTGTAAGAATTTTCAGAATCAGTAGTTCTGAAGATTACACCCTACATAATATACAAACTTACAAATGTTACCTCTTTTTAAATTATATTAATATAGATATATAAAATACTGGTATTCTGCTGGTTAGCTGCATCCGGTTAGACTGGAAGCCGACCCCCAACATAGTTGGGAAAAGGCTAGGCAGATGATGATTAATATAGATAAAAAATGAGTATTAGAAACCTAAAATAAAACCTCATCTTCACTGAAACTGCTTTACTTATATCTGTGCCTATATTCAAGTCACTCGTCAAATCCATTATGGCGGACACATGACATTTCTTTCTTCCGACGACGTGACAACCTTGTTTCTGTCTGTACTAGTTAATCCAACGATGGATTAATGTTGCAATCGTTGCGTAAGTTAAGTCGACTCGTGGTACATTTTTAGTATCCTTTTTTGAGAAGCCAATATGCAATATGCAATAAGTTATGTGTCAGACTGTTGCGTACTTTGGCTTTTGAATTTAGATTAAAGAACGGCGGGATTTTTGAACATGGATGGAACGTAGATTTTTTAATATGGAATATCAAGAGGTAACGTACTTTTTTTTGTTTATTTATGGCTTTTATTCGTCGGTAATGAACGTGGAGTTCTAGAAGGGGAATTTTGAATATGCATTAATTCATAAACAAAATCTATACCCCATGTGCCACCCACTTGGAATCATTGGTCCTTTATCATAATTATGACACATATTGTATACTTTAAAAATATAAATAAACCTCACTACATAGTATACTTGACTAATTGAATGTAGGGAGGTAACTATAATCATTCCATTCAAAACCGCAAATTGCGACCACTGACAAGACTTCACTATTAACTCCATCACTATCACTATCATTATTTAACGTGTAACATAATGTAAAAATAAGACGTAAATTTTAAACATTGCTTTAACCATCAGCAAAACTTTGGCCAGGCTTTTCCAGCCCGGTGACTGTTTTTTGTGCCTAGTTGATAGCAATAAGTTTAAGACCCCAGTCATGTAACACGCGAACCTATATAACTGGCGAAATAATTATCTCTTATTCATTTATTTACATTTATTTTTAAATGTCGCAGCATCATGCTCAGTTAGGGGCCTTTTAGCCTCGTACAGGAGTTACTGCTTTTATTTTAATTTTACTTTGTTTTTTTTTTATTTTTAAGTATTGTGTTTTTATTTATGCTACGAGTGTGTTTTAGTTTAATTTGTGATCTCATGTGTGAGTCTCTATAAATAATTTTCCTTTCTTTCTTTCTTTCTGATCATTTGACATTAATGTCAGAAAACAATTGAAACAACTAGGTACTGTCAGGATTTCCGCTTATTTCATTTCAAGTTACATAAAGATTATTTCCTTAATTCTCAATAGGTTACTGTGGTTTTAACAACCAGTAACGGTGAAAGGCAGGAAGGTTTAGTCGCTACAATCGCTGCTAAATGTCATTGAAGATCGGATTCATTTCCTAGGAGAAAGTTAGCATGACCTAGGTTTTGTAGTTGTTCAGGCGAAACGTGCATTTGATCGTGGTGAACAGGCCCTGGCTTATCGCATTTAGTTATGATGGAAGCCCAGTAGCAATGCTATTCTGTAAAGTTGGAACCTCACTCAAGTGAGCGCACACAATTTGAAAGCGAACTCATTTGTTCTTAAAGTAAATCATTGCGGATTCATACCGAGCCACCCGTTCGAATTTCAAATTAATATCTAAAGATTATTCTTTAAAAAACAAGCAAAACTTAAAGCTATAAAAAATGCACAAAAAGTAACAATAAAAATATCAATTTCATTTTTTGCCAACGGAACTCATTCTATTTATAAACCTGACAGCTGGTTGACATCTGTCACCACTAACCGCCGAATAAAAAACAAAATGTCAATTGAAATGTCACTTCCTTTGTTACCTAACCCGCTTTTGCCTTGGCCTTGCTCGAATTTAATTAAGTAGCAAATAGTGCAAGTTGCATTTAGATTAAATGTCTTCCCTTCTAATTCTAAATGGTAAGGTTAGTAATAAGAACTATATTATCATTGAAACATAATATTTATGTGTGTTAAGGAAAACTAGCCGTTAAAAAGCGTTGAGTGAAGACTGCCAATCGGCAAACGTAAGGTAGGACGCCCTCAGGTAGGCGGAGCGACGATCTTCACAGGGTGGCTGGTAGCAGCTGGATGAGAGTTGCCGAGAATCGAGCTGAGTGGCGTGCAATTGGAGAGGCCTATGTCCAGCAGTGGACTGCCATAGGCTGATGATAATGAGGCGTGAAAAAGAAGGTTATTGGCTAAATCTATGTTCAGCATGTCCTAGGCAATCATCCGCTACCACTTTGCTTTTGGTTAATATTTCTAGTTCGATTTCCGGCTCGGGCAAGTGGTATTGGGTTTTTCCATGTGGAAGTTCTCAATAGCAGCCTGGAGTCTAGATTCATGCCCGGTTGATGGCAATAGGCTCGTCCCCTATTACATGGGACTTAAACATAACTGGCGAAATGTAGGGGTACTATTGGTACTCTGACTAACCCTTCGGGGATTTAGTGAGATGTTATCTTAAGTAATTCCAATTTATTTCACTTGGGTTAGTCACTTTATTACCCGTCGTCGTTCAAACCTCAATGTCAAGCTATCAGAATATAAATCATAATTTATGTTGTTATTTAGTAATATCTGAGACTGCTGACATTTTGAGATGGATTAGCACTAAACTTTATTGCCAACGGCCTGAATATGAGGTATTTTTTTTATTTAAATTTGCTTTAATTTAGTAGAACATCACGCTACCTATATTCCGTGACTGGGTAGGCAGAGATATTAGAACACCCAGATTTCGCTAACTCACCGCCAACTCAACACAAATTCAGACTCTGAGCTGCTACATGGAGATAACATATTCCGACATTTTGCAGGCTATAAGTATTCAAAATTTTAACCATTTTTCGTTAGCCTTTCAACTCGCGTTTTCATACAAAATACAGACTTCAAAGTTTTACGTAATTCACAACAAGCTGCTTCACGAATAGTTTAAAAATCTCTTTCGTAATTATTCAGCATTTTAATCTCATTGTAATTCTAATGGCGGCAGGTGACATCATTTTGGTGCGTGTCCATTCAACGGTTAAAATGTTACGTAAAAAAAAATGTTCTTGGGCGTTAGAGATGCAACAGCGCGAAAGATTTAGCTTGGCCGTTCAAGGGTTGTGTGAAAGATTGGTGCGTGTGAGCGACAATGCACAGAGCGGAGGTATAGTTTTGGTATGCTTCACTGTATTGTTCGCAGCGCTCTGTTTCGCGGCGATGACAGACGGGCGAGTAAGCTCGCCGAGCCATAAACAAGTACGCGTACTTGATCGCACGTCTATCACCCCTTTAAGTAAAGTTTAATAAGCCGACCTCGTTAATCCAAGCTGCATACTTTAACTACATCAAGAACAGAGCCCTAGCAGAATTCTAGATACTTCCAAGGTCTAAGCCGTTCACTTTTGAATTATTTTGTTTATTATGAGTCAACGTGTTTTTATTATCATTACACCTTAAGGTCACCAGGAAATGAGCTGGAGTTAAATAATGAAACTGTTTCGTTACACTTCCAGGAAAGTGGAAAAAAACGGTGTAAAAGATACGAATCGATTTTAGCACGTTTTTTTTTTAAACAGTTTTTTGTTTGTGCTATTCTTTGTGGTTTTAAAGACAACATTCGTAAAAAAAAAACAGCGTCACTGCTGAGCAGTGTGCGGAGTAGGCGGAACCATATCCTGAGAGCTGTCGCGGAGAGCTATACTCCAAATATGATACATTTTGTGCGGAGGCTGCTCATGTTTCTTGCCTGGTCGTCCTTTTCAAATTTTAATACTACTAACACTAGAATATCAGTTATTTTGTAAAACTAACACGATATGGATCACTGTTGTCCGAATTAAATGAACTTTAATTGAATTTATTCTGGTTTTTATTTTAATAATCCCAAACTTAAACTCGAAGCATTTACATCCATACTATACTATACTACGATATAATATATAATAATGTTTTAATATTATAAATTCGAAAGTGAGTTTATTTGTTTCACTCTAAAACGGCTGAACGGATTTGGATGAAATTTGGCACAGGGGTAGACCATGACCTGTAATAAAACATATTATACTTTTATCCCGATATTTATGTGAAACCGCGGTGCGCAGCTAGTAATATTATAAATTCGAAAATAACTCTGTCTGTCTCTATGTTACCTTTTCACGCCTAAGGGTGCGTTTCCACTGAAGCGGAGTCGAGCGGAGCTGAGCCGAGACGTGCAGGAATCTTCCAATCACAAACGAGACGAGAGACGCGATATGGATTTCAACCATTGTGATTGGTCGATTCCTGCAGGTCTCCGCTCAGCTCCGCTCGTCTCCGCTTCAGTGGAAACGCACCCTTAACCACTGAACGAATTTCGACAAAATGAACACTCTTTTTAATTATATTTATTTATTTAACCATTATGTACACACATCATAAACAGACAAGCAAAAAGAACAGATAAAAACGTACAAAGGTGATGCTTATTTCTAAAGAAATCTTTTCCAGCACACCTGCGATAGGAAAGTAGATAAGAGATGTAGACACCGTGTGTAAAATTCGTGAGAAAGTAAAATACAAATATTATTATAATCAAAACAATTCACTTAATAAACTAGAACAAATAATAAATGATCATACACTACAAATACTTATATTGTTCAGAGTGGCGATTTTATTCAAAGAATCGTAAAATTAGTTTCTTATGTAATGTTATGTAAATAGGCACAATCACTCTTGTCATCAAATGAAGATTTCTCTTGTTTGTTTGGTAAATATTTATACATAATATACTTTCTAAATCTATACAAATCTTTGTTTATTTAATTTTATCAGTTGATGTACAAAAGCATTTACTTAAAGGATAATATCAGCAAAAGGTATCTTTAATAGGTACTTTTGACACTGCCTAACATAACATCACGCCGGTATTCCCTGAAGGGTCAGGCAGAGGTGTACCTATAGTACACCCACATTTCGCCAGTTATGGTTTTATATAGGGGGCGACCCTCAAACTCAAACTCAAAGCATTTATTTCAATTAAACCATTTATAGGCACTTTTGAATTGTCAAAGAATCGGTCAGTTAGTCAAAAAGTTGAAGCTAGTTGCCCATTCCAAATCGTAGATCTCTATGGAGAAGAACGGGCAAGAAACTCCAAGGAAACTCTTTTAAAAATGGATATAGATATTACAAAATCCTGGGTACAGTATTCTTGGTGCTTCTATATGTGAGAACAATGTCAAATGAAAAACAATTAAAAAAAAATCAAAATATAAGATTAAAAATAAGCCCTGGCAGATGAGAGATGACCAGTCTCAACTGACAGCGCCCGTTCACGAACATGACACGTGGATCAGCACCATCCAGCTCAACCATTTTGTAGGGCAACGCTATTGCCATCAAACAGGCACCGAGGCAGTCATTCAAGGATACTTCCTAATTCATCTGATAAAATCTGTACCTACCTATAATATTTCGCAAAACTGCCTTTGCTAAAAGATGGCAGCTTATTTAAAATTTATTTAAAAAAAATAAAAAAAAGTTATCTCTCTCTGCCTTATCTGCCAGCTTAGCCAGAGCTTAGCATGACTTAAAGAAATAAACACAATAATTAAAGAGATACCTCATAATAAGTTCAATGTTATAGTCAGTTATTTTAATGGTTCATACTCATAAATAATCTTATCTGTGCAACACAGTTATTTTTAAACAAAAACTATATTAGCATTTTGGTACATAAAAACTTTAAAATTACTTACATAATTATAGTTATAAAATTAAATCATTTCTCACTCAGGTCATGTAACTCGTTATAATAAGACACAAAAAGATAAATTTCGCGTTTCGCTTCGCGACCAGTTTTGGTGCCCGAAAAAGTTCATGCATTTTAGGGTTATCGATTTTATGAAGTTTTTTTAATTATTTTGCTGTCGATCAAACTGCTAAAAAGGAGCATGGAATTATATTATTATTTCTTTTTACAAAAAGCTAAACCTGTCTTCTTTATCAATCACTAAGTTTGGCGACTAAATTGGAATTTTTTACCTAGTTGATAACTTTATTGATATTTGACGTTGAACTGAATTAATTACTGGAAACTATTATCACTAAGATACTATGATTTTCGGGATTTCAAAAACTTATGAACGACAACCCTAGCTTAAGTTCACCGACTTTTTTTAAAAGGTCCGTTATTTCAACAGAAACAATGTTAAAACAAGTTACAATCATCGCCATTCGATTTTCGAAAAACCATTTTGAATTTCTTTCATAACAATGAACTTTTGAAAATGGAATCATTGCGTCACCTTTTTATTTTTAAATGGCTTTAGTAAAAGTGTGACCAATACTGGCATTTGTTCAGAATCCATAGACAATAGATAATTATTGTGATGTTTTATAGCGTGATGACAACTTTCCAGTTTAGTCTAGACAAATATTGAGAAAGAAAGTGCGACTACATGGCGACTACTGAAGACGAATGTTTTGTAAACAACCTTTCACAAATAATTCGTTCGGCTTTTCGTTCAACTTTCACAAATTGACAATCATCAAGTTCTTTCTTGTAATCATAGAAAATAATAATAAACAAAATGGATGACTTCACAATTAAATGACACCTGCATCATTACCTTAATAAAATAGTTTGATTTTATTAGTTTATGTTCAATCAACCGAAGATTTTTTTTTATTTTTCCTTTTGATTTCCAAGTTATTTTTTTTCTTTTTATATTATCTTTTTCTTTCTTTTTCTCTTTCAGTGCTGTCAAGACTGCTGCCAACCTTGCCAACTGATCTTTTAACGACAAAAAAGAAAAGGCAAGCTGACATTGAAATAATTTTAATGATAATAATTGTCTGTAGCAACTGTTATTATTTTGTTTTCCAAATCCGCATTACATGCGATTCAAACAACTGAAAGATTTATGGATATGCCAGACATCAATAATAAAGGGCAAAGAAAAGATGGGTGGATTGTTTGAGGATATGTGAAATTGTGTGATATGAAAGAAAAGGGGATGAATGATAGCGTGACGGATGACAGGGGAGAGTGGAAGAAGAAAACGTGTTGCGCCGACACCAAGTAACATGAGACAAGGGCAGGAAGATGGTGACACTACCTCTGCCTACCTCCGTAGGCAAAACAAGCCTAAAACGGCCACAGTAGCCATTCATTTCCTGAATTTCCAGCTGTCATTAGCAAGTCCTCTAATATCACACAAAATCAATTCATAACGTGTGGACCATTTTACGAATCTCCATAGAAAACTGTCAAACCGATGAATTATTTCATAAAATGAAGCGCACGCAGATCATTATTATGAATTGTCAGTTTGTGACATTTTCCGATGATTCATAATATTTTCCTATTATGATTCTGCCAAAGTGGCTGTTTTAAGCCTACAGGCGTGATGTTATATTACTAAAAGGCATTGTTAAATACATTTTACTACATCATAAATACTAGTTTATCGCCTAGATCGCGGCATACGGAAGAGTATATAAATGAAAGTGGATTGCGCTGGCGCAGTGAAATCGTAAATATTAGTAGCAATTAACCAGGAATACAGCAATCATCTGACAATTAAAACTTCAGTTATAACTATTCAATCAATCTGGCTAGCCTTTTCCCAACTATGTTGGACTCGGCATCTAGTAGAAACGGATGCAGCTGGATACCATTAGTTTACATGGAGCGACTGCTTATCTGGCCTCTACAACCTAACTGGGAAACACGATACCC
Organism: Lithophane semibrunnea; assembly: GCA_947363905.1. NCBI lineage: Eukaryota > Metazoa > Arthropoda > Insecta > Lepidoptera > Noctuidae > Lithophane > Lithophane semibrunnea. The sequence continues at coordinate 5,644,604 of OX376213.1, read as the reverse complement.
CTTGGTAAGTCCAGTTGTATAACCACACTAAAAAAAGTAAACACAAAAATTCAAGCAATACTCAAATACAAATGCCAATAAAACAATCCACTAATCGCCATCATACCAACAAACGTTACCGACAGAATTCATTACAAAACATCCGACGAATTGCGACAAATTTCTATTATGAGGTTAACAGCAGGAATCCTGCTTACGACACTTCCCTTCAGCGTAATGATATTACTATGCAATGATAACTGAAGGGCATTTGAGTAATCACAGGAAGTCACTTGGAACTTGGAACCTCACTCTAGTGAGCGCACACAGTTCGAAAGCGAACTCATTTGTTTTTAAAGTAAATCATCGCGGATTCACAACGAGACACCGTTCGAAATTCGAAGTGATGTATAGAGGTTGCCATGATACGTATGGCGTATTCAGATATAAGCGATATCGCGGTAGCGATACTGGTCCAAAGTCACTAACCAGAAGGCGAACCAAGTCCTAGACAAAGTGACATTCTATCAGTGATAACGATGATGGAAATGGTAAAAATGTATAGGACTGACTTAAGCTATCGAAAAGCTTATGTCAATTCTGTTGAAAGTCGTTGTAAAAATACGAAAAGCTTTCGAACCGATTGTCACTTGTCTAGGCCCTGTCTAGCTATACTAATCGCTACCGAGCGCGAAAGCGGTATCGCTTATATCAGAATCAAATTATATTATAGCCTCTATGTATGTAGAAAGATGAAACTAGGTATGCAATTATATCATAATCAGGAAAGCTTGTTATGCTCTAATAACGTCGTTGAATGATCTGATAATATCATACTGTGATAGTATCAGCTTGCAAAACGTTGCTATTATGGCAATACTGGTAACGATGGTTGGGACATAGGACAGTAACATTTTTGTAGTTCTTTTAAAGAAAGAAAATACGTTTATTTGCGGTAAAAATGACGCAAAAAAGAAAATAAACACAAAGAAAAAAATAAGAAAAGGTTGGGGGAGACATGCGTCACATCCAAGCAAAACGGCTATCGGCTATCGGCTATCGGCTTTGGTAATATTATGCTTCGAATAAGGCGGTACCCTGAGCAAAATGAACTTGAGTATTCGTTCGTTCAGATTTTAGAATAAAATCTTTATAAAATCAAATACTTATTGGTCTTTTGAAAAAGTTATAACGAAATGTTCACTATTAAATTGTCTATCCATTAGTGTCAGTGGCAAAATTTAATTATGTTTACTTTACGAGGAAATGTATGCATATCAATAATAATTTCTCATTTTTTAAGGTTTCGTTGGAAGGAGATTTAATGAAACATATATTACTTTTAAAAAATAATGCACAATTTTGGAATCAAGAAAGTTTATTATTTGATATTTCTTTTTAAATAACAAGTAGAGAGCTCCTAAAAACTACACTAAAAGCGGCTAGCTTGGCGTTTTGCTCAGGCTACCGGCTTATCATAAATACACACATGCAACTCTCGTAAACGTTCTTAGTCATTAGCTTATCCAATTTAAAATCAGCTGATATATATCTTTCATGAAGGCACGCCCTAATCCCATTAGTAAGTATGCACTTTAAATCTATTGGATTTTTTTTTGAACATCCATTTAATTATTATACAGAAAGGCAAAGAAGGGTTATCAGGGTAAACTTTTTCTAAGGTGTCCGTCTAACGTCGGAATTACACGGTTAATTTGGATGAACTGAAGCAACAGGGTTATCAGGGTAAACTTTTTCTAAGGTGTCCGTCTAACGTCGGAATTACACGGTTAATTTGGATGAACTGAAGCAACTTAAGTGACCAGAACTTTTTTTTTTATTTAAAATTATTTTTTTTATAAATTATATAATAATTATTTTACTTTTAGAACAATAATAAATAAAATAAAAAATATATTTATATTTTATCCAGATCAGTGTATCAGACTTTTTAGGAATTTTATAGTAACATCAAATAACAAATTAATAGTAACATCAATCACAATCATGTAAATCATAACGATGTCCTTAGTTCTTAGTCTTTAGATAAATAACGCTCTAGAAAGATTATATAACACTTTAATACTAAACCTTTCAGTCTAAATCGTGACTGAACCACAAACTCGTTAGGCAAGACTATACTTAGATCGAATTAAAGATTAATATGCCACAATCTGCAATAGGCGTGGCTGATCTAGATTTTAAATGTCAGTTCAGAGTTCAGAACGGTACTAAAGACTAAGTCGTAGTGGATAAGGCTAAGAAAGATGGAATAAGCATTAAACTAAATACAAGAGAAAGCTATAAAACAGATATGAGAAATATAATTGAAATAAAACTTATAAAAGCAAATAAGCTACTTAAAAGAGTTATAGATGAGGATGATGTTAAGCTTACAGAAAACAACGAAATAGGAAAGTATATCATACAATTTTGAGGAAGACAAAGCATAAACAAACATACAGATTTATTAAGCAAGCCAGGAAATTCAGATCGAGAGATAAAAGAAAAGATTTTAACAATAGTTTAGCTCTAGATACTTAAAATGAATGATAGTTATAATAATTCCTAACTTTACGATAATATTTTGTGTGCAGGATTCAGAGATTAAAATGGCAGTCTCTTATATTCTAGTTTAAATACCTTTGTTATGTATTAGTCTAGGAACAACCTACCCTCTCACTAGGAGTCGGGCGTTGGTAGCTGCGCCACAGTTTTTAACTTTTGCAGCTATCATCGTTTAACATTGTTTGTCTTTGTATGTTTATGTTTTTTTGTTCCCAATAAAACGATTATTATTATTATATTATGCAAAATACAGTCTCTTTATGTACAATTTAGCACCTTGATAGACTACGTGCCGACTCTAAACATTTTTGAAAAGCCTTAATGATAATGATGTTATGTGATAATTTGAAGACTCTCATATTATTATAATTAATACGATTATTATTATCAAATAATTATCATATCATTTATTTGTATTAAGTACGGCATTTGAATTTCTACCAGCATCTCTTTTTGCTGTCATATTATTATTGTTTGCGTCTATAATAACCTCATCTTTAACAGTTAAACACCTTTAATTCTTTATTAAATAATAGTGTCACGGTCAAAATGCTTATTATTATTTACTTTTTTGTCATTCCGGTTATGCCTCAGAGATTTTCTCATACTCCTTGACCTAGTGACTTTATTTTTATGTAATAATGTATTTTTTGTTTAAACATTTATGTTGATATCTTTGTTATTTCCTCTTGTAGTTTTAAAAGGTTATGTAAGGTTTTTATTTGTTTTAATTATATCATCAAGGTGATTTGGGTTATTTCCTGTTGTTTTTGTAAATTCATTTTTGGTCAAAATTTTGTCAACTATCTTTATCGTGGGCTTGTTCAAGTTTTCTTACTTTTATATTGCCAATACTACTTTCACCTAAATTGAGACTATAGACAGTCTAGAACATATTACCCATTATTATTACCTAAAAAAAAGGTGATTATTTTCACAGCTACAGGTTTTGTCCTACTGGGTGGCTAGATACTACATGTATTGTAGTGGGCATTAATAATTCATCAACATCATTATTTATTATTATTTTTCTCTTTTTATTTTGGTATTTTCTTTTCTTTCTTTCTTTTATTATGCATAGTCTTAGTTCAGACACCGCTGAGCATATTTTGTTGTAATTCCTGTAGCAGTCTGACATTAGGTACAGGCCCAAATACGATTAATCCAATATGTTACAGAAAAAAGTATTTATTTCTTTAAATCAGGAACTGTAGTTTACACGCAATATAACAATAAACTGGTTAAAAAACCCGACTGTTCATCAATTTCTCTGTTAAATCACTTACTGTGACTGCTGTGGTTATTAGGGCTGGCAGTATATTTTTTATTTTATGTAATGTTGGATAGGGGCGACTTCTCGCACAGCGAGGAGGCCTGTGTCCCAGCAGTGGAAACGTTATAAGCAGATTATGCTATGCTATGCTAGGTTTTCATGAACGTTGTTTTTAGTAAGTTTAGGGGTAGACTCCAAATAGTTTTTTTTACAAAAAACATCTTTTATTTATCTGTTATAAAATTTCATGGCAAGTGATTTTGTTGGCTGTTATTATTTTAGTGATCACAGCAGTTGAGATTACATTTTTGTTTTATGAAATTGTTCTGTTCGTCTGCTTTTTAGTAATCGTAAGTGATAAATTCCAAAAAAATACGTTCAAGATTTCATTGACAATTTTATTTTAAAAAATATTCTATATTTTATCGATTCCAAATAAATAAATAAAACGGTTAATTCTCGAAGATTCGTAATGTCACTTCTGTGTGTTGGCAGCCCTGTCTTACCAACTGGGCCGTTACCGCCATCTGTTGCGTCATCGTGACACTTTTTTCACTCCAAATACACACGCAACTATAAAACAAGACGATTGCTTAATCTATGTTGTTTTATTAATTATTAAACTTTATGTTTTCGTAATAAAACATGGAAAAAAAACATGCAACATAAAAGTTATGTTTAGGAGATTACTGTCGTGTATTAGTATGTTTATATAATTATATCCGTAAAAAAAGAAAAAGCAATAGAAACGACTAGGGATCAATCAAACTATTTTTAAATGATTTAAAAAATGAAATAACATTATTTGTTTATTATAATTATCACAAAAAGTTGTTATTGTATTGTTCTCATAAACACGCATATTTTTTTTAATTTTTAATGCAAATCTTAAACACCAAATTATAATTCACTTTAACAACTTCTAATTATTATCGATTAGTAATATTATTATTATTTATTTTATCACACAATAGTTACCGATAATAATGATGACAAGAGATTTTCAGTGGAACAATCCTAAGATGAAAATACAATAACAGTTCACTGTGAATATTATACCTACTAGGATCATTAGATTACAATAGTAGTACAAATTTGTTTACTTTTAAAATTTCACTATTATGAAAATATTTCTCTTTGTTCAAAGGAACTATGGAACGTGACTTATTCGAAGATTAGCAAATGGAAGTACATACATAGGTACCTATTATTAAATTTTAACTAAGAGTATTCTCAATACTCATACTCGTATAATCCTAATTTAGTGCCAAATGGCACATTTCTATTTGAGTAGGTACTTTTTAAAATATATTATTCGTAAATAATAAGTTAAGTAAAATAAAATTACGAGAAATCATAATAAAAGAATATTTTGTACAGTTATTTTAAAATAAGTATTAAGGCTCTATTAATAAATTTTGTGCTGTGATTTCATAATAGATTTTTTTTATTTTTATATTTAAGAAATTGAAAACCCTAGTTTAATTTACACAACCGGCCTACCTACTTATATTTAGTGGGTAACTAATTAAGTAATAATGACTTAATCGCTGTAACGGATTACTTAAAACAAGTTGACCGTAACTTAGCGTTCAACTTTTACTATTTTCTAGAATATTCGGCAGTAGCGAATTATTTGGTTCAACTCTTCAAACGAAATATATGTTTTACCTTTCACAAACTGAAGAACCAGTTTTAAAGCGAAGTTTAATTTCAAAATTTTTATTTAAATAAAAACGCACGAACAATTTTATGATCGCAATTTTCCACAAAAAAAATAAAAATTGTTAATCTTAAATTTATGACATTATGCATCATTAATATAAGGGTAAGTTTCTTCTGTCACTATTTTTGTGTGATTGTCTTGGCCCTTTTAATAATTGAGGCTCAGGCACTGATTCCAACACATACAGATTCATTTTTATAACATACTACAACATTTATTATTTATTTATAGGCACACGTAGGATTTTCGTACGTCCTTCCAATTTAAAAAAATGTTTTTAATAAGCACTGACCTCTTAACACATCAGCCGGGATCAGTCTCTTGTACGTCGTCGGCCTTTCATCCTCCTTCTTTTCTTCAGCTGCGAAAGCGAGGGCGAAAACGGCGAACGCGACGAAATATTTCATTTTGAACAACAACACCTTACGAATGCCGAGATTCGAAATAAAAAAAATATTTAAAAAAAGAACGATTTGATTTCGCGCGCTTTTTTGACAGTTACGTGTCAACGCCGCACCAAGACTGAGTCAAAGGTTCGAGTTTCCCGCCTTTTTATGCCAACTGACAGGCGGGGAGTGAGCGGCTAAGATGGCTGGTGATTTTTTTTTTCTCATACGTCTCAGGGTTGGCTTTTGTTGTGAAATTTTTATTATTTTTTATGATGTTATCTGTTTTTGAGACGGCTACCTAACGCCTTATTGGTGCAGGAAGATATCCTGATTTAGATATTGCAAGCTGCAACGGAATGAGTCATACTTCCAATGACTTGTTTAAGTTTATGGACATTCTTTTCCTTATGATTTTAGGCTGTTTGCTTTTGTTTACTTTTGCTTATTGGGGAATTTAATAACAAACAACGTATTCCTATAATATCGTGGTCACCTAGACTGACCAAGTCAAAATTGTCATGTTTATACAGGGTGTAAATGTTTCGCTAATAGGATCAAATTGGTTTCCTGACTCGGAACTTTTTCAAAAATTTCAGGATTTTAAGGACAATTTTACTCTATAATTGTACTTTTGGTTTTTGCCCTGAAGCCCCGACTTAAAAGACATTTTTTTCATTTAATATTTTTCTAAAAGACAATGAATTAACATGTGAAATACCAGGGGGCCAAGTCTACTAATTTACAAAGGTGTCAGTGGTCTCACAATGATCAGTTTTTGACAGATATGCGATACAAAATCTGTCAAAATCTCATCATTGCGAGACCACTGACACGTTTGTAAATTAGTAGACTTGGCCCCCTGGAAGTAAACCCGCCCACGTAAGTTGTGTTATTAAACTAGTGAATAAACTAGAACAACTATGAGTGTAAACTCTGGCGGACTACTGTAATAAATTCTAATCAGTTATTACATGAGTCATACAGTCATACACAATCCGTATTTGAAAAGCAGTAACTTCTAATCCATACTTCTTGTATTTCTGTCTGTCAGTCTATCACGTTTTAACGCCTAAACTACTGAACCGATCGTTATGAAATTTGACATGTCGATAGCCTGGGACCTGGAGAAGGACTTAGGCTAATTTTAATTTGTATTTTTTAAATACAAAATACACGCAGACAAAGTCGCAGTCAACGATAGTATTTTATACTTTTGTTTTTAGGTAACACACGCTATTTTAACACGCTTGTTTTAGCTTGCGATGGCTTGCGTGTCCTAATATTTTTTACTAGCTGACGCCCGCGGCTCCGCCTGCGTGGATGTCGGTTATTATATACTAAAACCTTCCTCGAGAACCACTCTATCCATTAGTGAAAACCGCATCAAAATCCATTGCGTAGTTTTAAAGATTTAAGCATACATAGGGATATAGCGACAGAGAAATCGACTTTGTTTTATACTATGTAATGACAATGCATGTGCTCGAAAAGAGCGTTTTCAAAGCAGCCAAACTGTGCGAAAAGTGCCACTTTATCGCACTAGTGCTTTTTACTTTTCAGTTTTTTATTTTAACACAGTCGTCAGGCCGACGTTGTTTTTGTTTTAAATTATACCTGAGAAGGAACTTCGTTTCTGACGGGTGTTGTCCGCCGTGTGCGGTCAACCCCCGTCAAAATAGGAGGACGAGAAGTCACAGGTCTCGAGTTTGAACCCAAGCCACGCACCTCTGACTTTTCGGATTCATTGTGCGTATTGTATAATTATCACTTAAACATCGTAAGGAAACCGGCATGCCAGAGAGATATTTCTCGGCTGTATGTGAAGCCAAGTCAGAGGCCCTTGGGCGACTTAAAAACGATGACACCAGGTTAGTCACTAACCAAGAAAATCGCAAATCATAATATACATACATAAGCTCGCGAGTTTTTCCCAAATTATTACATTAGGTACGTTTTTATTCCTTGAGGAGATAGGCAGAGATACACCTACATTTCGACTGTAATGTTATAGAGGTCTCATATGGTCACAAATACAGACGAATTCCGCCTATATAGCCTTCTTAACAATAGCCCAACGTTTGACCCGCGGATGGGCGAGTGAAAGGCCGTGGGTTTGATTCCCACATAGGACTCCTGTTGCAGTATTAAGGCTCTTATATACTGGCTCGATTCGCCGCGCGACGCGAATTTTAACAAAACAATTTCTGAGAAAACTTCACAGCGAACAATGCGGTGGCGTCGCGTCCCGCGTCTAATCGCGCCAGTATGTAAGAGCCTTTAACGTACCCGACCCGGATGACTTGGGGCTTTACCTCGCTCCCTAGTTGCAAGTGCCGGAACACTAGTTCTCAGTTCATTCTCGAGAATTGCGCAAAGTATTGGGTTTTTTCCTTTAGAAAATTCTTAGTGTCAACTAAGTAGCTGCGCAGTGCCCAGCCAATCGGGCGCCAGTTGTGCGAGCCAATGATTGTGCCCAGTTATGGCGGGCAACCCGTCATTGTGACCTTTTTTCTAGACCATACCTAGGAACCTTCTGGTTCCGAAGATATTGATGGTCAAAGTCCAACTTTTTCAGACGTTTTTTGAAGAGAGCAAGTTTTAAATGTTACCTATAACATACAGACATGAACCCTGGGGGCCAAGTCTAATAATTTACAAACGTGTCAGTGGTCTCACAATGATCAGTTTTTCACAGATATGCCATACAAAATCTGTCAAAAACTCATCACTGCGAGACCACTGACACGTTTGTAAATTAGTAGACTTGGCCCCCTGAACCGTTGCATGCACCCAACACAATGTTTTGCGTGCGTTACGTTGCGCAGTGCCGTTAACAGCGATTTTTCACACCAAAAATAAAAGTCATTTCCCAGCAATTATTTTTGTGCAATGTTACTTAATTTTATGTACAGAATGCGTAGTTGCGGCTATGTGATGGGACTTTTTACACCCTGTATGCACGGGGATCCTAAACGTAGGCAAAAAGGCTGCCAAGCTAAAATGGGATTGGGCGGGTCATGTCAGCCGCATGCATAACGACCGCTGGGCAACAGTCGCCACACGGTGGGTGCCTGAGGATGGACGGCGCCGCCGAGGCCGGCCCAGGAAGGTATGGAGGGACGATCTAGACGCGTATCGCAAGGGTTGGATCGAGGTGGCCCTAGAAAAGGATGTTTGGAAGGATTTAGGGGAGGCCTTTGCTCAGCAGTGGGACAGTATAGGCTAACATAAAAAAAAATTAAAAAAATGCACGCCCTACGTGAAACCGAACATAAAGGAGTTCAATCAATCTGCCTAGCCTTTTCCCAACTATGTTTGGGTCGGCTTCCAGTCTAACCGTATGCCGCTGAATACAAGTATTTTACATGGAGCGACTGCCTATCTGACCTCCACAACCCAGTTACTGGGTAATACGATACCCCGTAGGAAATAAAGATGTATTATGTAATGTAAGTAAATGCTTTATTATGGCTTCTAAGGCTTCTGCTGACCTTGTTTCGAATTAAGCGTTAAGACTTACCTATACATAGATGCTCTAGAGTCTACCACTTTCGTTTGTATATCTTTTTGTATACAAAACAACTCAAGGACTGTACGCGAAAGGCAGACAACAGAAATGGTTTAGAATCAATGACATCTTTATTATTAACTAGCTGCGCCCCGCGGTTTCACCCGCGTAGGTCTCGATCCCGTCGGAATATCGGGATAAAAAGTATCCTATGTGTTAATCCATGTTATAAACTATCTGTTTGCCAAATTTTATCCAAATCCATTGAGTAGTTTTTACGTGAAAGAGTAACAAACATCCATCCATCTATCCATTCATCCATCCATACTTACAAACTTTCGCGTTTATAACATTAGTTAGGATTAGGATAGTACAACGTTTTTATAGATAATGGTACGGAACCCTTCGTGCGCGGGTCCGATTCGCACTTGGCCGGTTATAAAGACACCTTATTTAATATCAAGTTACCCTATAAGGCTAGCAGCAATGTAGGTGGAATTTGGAGCAAAATGTTCCTGAAATATTTTGTCTAGACTTCCTTGTAATTAACTACTAAGTTATTCTTAAATAAATACCTACTGTCAACCCACTTTTGCTGGAGTTAAACTTGACATATATACAATAACATCATGCCTGTATTCCCCGAAAGGTTACGCAGAGGTACATTGTACCTCCAAAGTACAGTTATGTATATGTAAGTCCTATACAGCGTGGTAAAAAACCCTGTCTGATCCGTCAGGGTGATGTTTTTTCTTTCTTTTCTTTCTCGTTTTTTTTTTCAATGGGTTAATACATGGGGCACGGGCGGGCCGGTGTTTAGCGGGTATCTACAAGTCATAATGTCCTGGATCTAAAAATTTGAAGACATGTGACATCTACCAACCCGCACTGGGATCGCGTGGTGGATTACGGCCCACTGCCTCTCACAGAGAGGAGGCCTGTGTGCAGAAGTGGCAACATTATAGGGTGATTATGAATTCATCTTCATCCGGTTAGACTGGAAGCCGATCCCAACATAGTTGGGAAAATCTAAGCAGATGAGAATGTAACCTGGTTGGTTTTTTTGTAGTGGTCATTGATCATCCTTGTCTAGCATAATTAACCTAATTCAACTCTCCCAGACTAACTTTACACACCTTTGTCTTTCGATTCAAGACATAACAGGAATCGCCGTCAACAAATCATCACGCCTTATATACCGGAAGGGTTACGCAGAGGTGTAGGTACCTATACTACACCCACATTTCGCCAGTTATGTTGTAAGTCCCATATAATAGTGGGCGAACCTATTGCCATAACCGGGCAAAAATCCAAATGACCGCTGCTACTCAGAAATTCCTGATAACAAAACTCTAATAACATTTTGTCCGACCCAATAATCAATCCAGTTATGACAAACTCTTTAGCTTACTGTATTTTCTTAGATGAGTGTCCTCCGTGCATCGGAAAGCACGTGAAGCCGTTGGTCCCGGCTGTCATTAGTGGATATTTGACAGTCGTTACGGGTCGTCAGAAGCCCGAAAGTCTGACAACCAGGCTTACCAAGGAGTATGGTATTGCCCAGTTACTGGGTTGGAGAGGTCAGATAGGCAGTCGCTCCATGTAAAATACTGATATTCAGCTGCATCCGGTTAGACTGGAAGCTGACCCCAACATAGTTGGGAAAAGGCTAGGCAGAGTGATTGATTTTCTTAGATGAGTGAGTTCATTCACGCTGCTGTTATATTTTTTATCGTGAAACGGTTCTTGTTTTTATTTTTATATGAATTGCTCTGAATGGTAGGCCGCGTGACCTTATCCCCTTTATTGTATTGTCCCTGAAGAAGAATACGTCATTCAGTGGGTGTCACCCACCTATACCTCGGTCGGTATATACCTCGGTTTTATACTGAAGGTCCTTTCAACCGTGTTTTGTTTTAGAGATACGTAAATACAGTAAGCGACTGATAAAAGTGTCTTGATCACACGTACCGAGTTGGTTAAGACAGCAAAATTATACTGGGCCGAGAGAGTTAGGTGGACAAGTAGATGTTTCCTACTCGTATTTTTGGCACTGAGTCAGTCAATCAGGACGCTGCTGACTTGTGAGAAAATGGATCGCAAAAAGATACTTAAAAATTGTACGGTAGCGTGCTGCGAGCTGCGAGTCACGTAGTAAGTGTGCCGAGTGAGAGTGCGCACCGAGTGCATGTTTATACCAGCCGAGTGGGCAAGTGAGTCAGTCCGGGAAGCGCGGGAGTGGGCACTCGGTCTAGTAAATAGAACAAAGGTTTGAGTGACTGTCTCCTGGTCTCGCTCGGTAATGCGTTTACACGTATCGAGCACTCGGCCGAGAACACTATCTCACCCATCTACTCGATACGTGTGATCAAGGCATTTGGCACACGAAGTTTTAGATAAAGTTCAGCTGTGTAGAGCGTTTCTCTCTGTTCATACCTGTGCGATAAACTGTATCAAAAACCCCTTGTGTCTTATCAATGACAGCGTACAGCGTACTGTTATACCTACGTAGCATAATCCAACAAATTAATACGATTCCGTATGAACCCGTATGTTCCGAACCGAACGTGACGTCCTGGGCGGTGGTATGGTATGTGGTGGGCACGCGGCCATAGGCCAGGACTCCACCAAAGCAGAGATGTGTGCGGTGTGCTGTGTGCTGTGCGAGAAGAGATGTTTTTCAGCTTGGGGGACTCCACCAAAGCGAAGATGTGTGCGGTGTGTTGTGTGCTGTGCGAGAAGAGATGTTTTTCAGCTCGGGGGACTCCACCAAAGCACAGATGTGTGCGGTGTGCTGTGCAAGAAGAGGTGTTTTTCAGCTTTTTCAGCTCGGGTGCGAGGCGTTGAGTGCTCAGTACGCATTCAAGATGGCCGGCTGGCGCGCGCGCGGGGCTCTGCTGGTTGCTGGCGGGCGAGAGGGGGGAGGGTGACATCGCTCACTGCACGCCGCTCACATCTCTCGTCTCCACTGCGCGTCGTCCGCGCACAGCTCACATCTTCGCTTCCATCGCACCATACAAATATTACACATCTCCGCACAGCGATCTCCACTGAAGCTGAGCGGAGAGGAGATGTGTCAATAACAAAATTCTATTGGTTGTTTAAAAAATATCTCCTCTCCGCTCGTCTCGTCTCCGCTTTGGTGGAGTCCCGGCCTAAATGTATGTACCGCTACTTCGGCGCCGTCATCTCATTCTCCTTGACGTCCCACTGACTTGGCAGTGAACAAATGGGAAATATCGGTCTCAGATTTCCAACCTAGTAATATTATCCTCTCACAAATAAATCAGTTCGGACTTAGAATGCATAGTGATCTAATAATATACACGTATTTAACCTTGAGGACTTGATCTAGAGTTCTAGATTAATGCGCCTACGCTTATTGCCTTGTCTTTATGCTGTTGCTTATGTAATTGATATGTACTGCTTTATTTGTTTATCGTGACCTTTGATTATGAAGTTGATAGTCAAAGATCCACAAATTCAAGGTCACTCTGCGCGCTATGGAGCGGGCTATGCTCGGAGTTTCTTAGAAGAATGAAATCATCCGGAAAAGAACCGGAGTTACCGACATAGCTTGCAGAGTAAGCAAGCTGAAGTGGCAGTGGGCTGGCCATGTTTGTCGAAGGACCGATGGCCGGTGGAGCACACGATTCCTGGAGTGGAGACTTCGTAACGGCAAGCGTAGTGTTAGAACGCCCCTCAGCTAGTGAACCGACGACCTTAAAACGTTGTCTGGGACAGACTGGATGCGGAAGGCGGAGAACAGGGTGTTGTAGCGCAGCCTGGGAGAGGCCTATGTCCAGCAGTGGACTGCGATAGGCTGAGTTGAGTTGATTGACATCGTTACCCATGATTTCTTTTAAAATTTTAAAGATATCTCTTAAATAAACTCACGTGTTCTTCACATGGGGGTAGGCAGAAACTATAGAATGCCACCTGCTACGATCCTTACATACTCCGACGTGCGTGCATAATATATGACCAGAGTAGCACACGTAGTAACTGTAAACTGTTACTGGTTTCAATGTTGACAGTTCAACAATATTTATTGCGTTATTTACGTTGTTGAGCAGTTTTTTTTTCGTTTTTTTCGTAACTACTCTTCAAAACCATTTAGTTTGTGATTGAAAGTGTGTAACGCTATTAGCTGAGACAAGTTTAGAAGTCCTAAAGCTCCCACATTAGCAATTCCTCTAAAGCAATTCATTTCCAGAATTCCCAGCTGTCATTAGCAATTTCTGTAATTTGACACAAAAGCAATTCATAATTTGTGAACCATTTTACGAATCTCCATAGAAAACTGTCAAACAGATGAATTATTTCGTAATATGAATTAAACGCAGATCATTATTATGAATTGTCAGTTTTGTGACATTTTACGATGATTCATAATATTTTTCTATTATGATTCTGCCAAAGAGCCATTTTATGCCCCGTAAACGCAGCAAAAGGAGTATGTAAAGATATCTCATGTCTCTGTAATATTTATTTATTTCGTAAAGTAATTGTTACAAATACAAGCAAGTCATAGCAATAATAAATGCTGCCTTTCTATATTGAGATCGTAATTATCGACGTCTGAGCGATTATTGATGACACGGTGAAAGTTCACTGCAGTTCAGAATAGCGATCGTCTTGTAATGTCTTGAATACTAACTTTATTTATCCACGCTGGCTGAGAATATTTGCCGTCTTTTCTAATTTGGGGTCGACTTCCAGTCCAACCTGCGGCGGCGGATGCAGTTAAATACCAGTTTTTCACACGGAGGGACTGCCTGTCTGAACTCCGCAACCCAGTTACTGGGTAACACGTTCCCCCTTTGGCAAGACTGGTTGTCAGACTCAGGTTTGTGGCTACCTGTAACGACTGTCCAAGATTTACGAATGACAGCCGGGACCAACTACGGCTTAACGTGCTTTCCGGGGCACGGAGGAGTCTCGGTATGTAAAGATCCGTCCAAGAAAGTATATTTTTTTTCTAATTAACAATCTTGTGATTGAAGGAACAAGTTCTGAGCTAAATAGAAAAAGTTTATTATTTTTAAGAAAGACAGGTGCGTTGGTAATTTTTAAGAAGGTATATAATTTTAAGTTAGGTCATATAAGTATGTTTTTCCAGTGAAAAACTGAGCTAGAAAGAGAAACAATTTCTTTTTTATTACAAAGTCAGGAGTAGTTGCGTAGGAGTCGATGATGAAGGTGGTTATTTTGAATTAAAACTGAGGACTAAGGTGACCTCAGTTTTCTAGGAAACTGACGGACAGCAAAGAACGCGAGTGTCGGAGCCATCCTTAATCGGTTTATCTGTGTGGCTGTTACCTACTTAGCCACGAGTCTCTCTAGCCAAAGTGGCTAGGGAGTTTGATGCGCCACTTCTTCCCAGCTAAAGCACTAGGAAGTGGTGAAGGATGTGCGTTTTGGGGGACTGTCTTATGTAATTTCGACATTCAAAAAATGCTGATTCTCAGCCTAGTTTGAATAAATAACTTTTGACTAAGAAACTAATCTTTTTTTCTAGTTTTAATCGAACCCGTACAAAGGCGAGCTCTGCAACAGAGCCAGATTAACCGAATGACCTATCACGATCCTCAACGTCCTTATAATCAATCAAAAGTGTAAGTATCAATTACAAATCATTCTTGTCACCCATCCGATCTGTAACCGGTTTAAATATTGCTTAACTTACGCGTTCTGCGTACGAAGTTGAGTTACAGACATGCGACTCGCGACCTACTTGGTCGAAATCTTTAATACATGATCTTGTTTACTTGAGACATCTTTACGACGATGTAGGTATGTTTATGGATAGAGTAAGCGGACTTTTTAACGCTGTCCTGCCTCTCTCAAACCCTAATTTTTTCATGAGTAACATTTTTCCGCTCGCTTTCCTGCAATCTGTGGGAGTAATTTCGGATCCTTACATACTCCTTTTGCTTGTTTAAGTTCATACATCAGTAGTCCTAAAACGGCCACTTGGGCAGAATCATAATAGGATAATATTATTACACATAATCAGCCTATAATGTTCCCACTGCTGGGACACAGGGCTCCTCTCTTCGAGAAGGAGTGGTCCGTAATCCACCACGCGGGCCCAGTGCGGGTTGGTAGATGTCACATGTCTTCGAATGTTTGGGTTCTAGAACATCGGGTTTCCTCACGATGTTTTCCTTCATTGTTTTGAGAGTAGTGGTGACGAAATTATTTACACAAAGTAAAGCGCCTGTCTGGGTTCAAATCCACGACCTATGATGACTCATAAGTCGGGGCCGTAGCTACTGGGCCACCACTGAGTATATTATACTTATAGGATAATATTATGAATCATAATTATTATTTATCGTAAAATGTCACAAACTGACAATTCGTAATTTATTTGTGTGAAATTCTTATTACGCAATTCATCTGTTTGATAGATTTGCATGGAGATTCGTAAAATGGTCCACAAATTATGAATTACTTATTGATTTTTTAAATTAAATTACGTTCATTTTATTAATTACATTTTCATGCAGCAATATTTACACCAAATATGATTCGAATATGAAATTAATTGAGTACCTATGATTCAGCTAATATGTGTCAACATATAATATTTATAAGTCATTTTACGAAAATTAGAGGAATTGCTAATGATCTGCTGGGAATTCAGGACGCTCGCCGGTTGCGAGTACTTAGACAAGTGACAATCGCTTCGAAAGCGTTCCGTATTTCTACAACGACTTTCAACAGGATCGACATAAGCTTTTCGATAGCTTATGTCAGTCTTATACATTTTTGTCTTTTCCATCATCGTTATCGCTGATAGAATGTCACTTTGTCTAGGACCTCTGAGGGCCTAGAAAAGTGACAATCGCTTCCAAAGCGTTTCGTATTTCTACAACGACTTTCAAAAGGATTGACATAAGCTTTTCGATAGCTTATGTCAGTCCTATACATTTTTGTCTTTTCCATCATCGTTATCGCTGATAGAATGTCACTTTGTCTAGGGCCTCTGTCCTTTCTGAAGAACATCATCAGTAAGGTCACTAAATGTCCCTCTATAGCGTCCCCTCCCGGTTTTTGCACTCACATCTGCCTTGTAAATGTATTAACGAGACAGATGCGAGAAAATTACTTACTTTTAAATAGGGTAGAATGGAAAAAAGTTATTAGGAGCTCGTGGCTAAGTAATATCAGCCGCACGGGTCGATCCATCAGGTTAAGCTACGCTTGCCGGGGTTGGTCCGTGAATGTGTGACCATCTCTACATATCAAGACTCCTCCGTGCCTCGGAAAGCACGTTAAGCCGTTGGTCCCGGCTGTCATTCGTGGATCTTTGACAGTAGTTACGGGTCGTCAGAAGCCCGAAAGTCTGATAACCAGTCTTACCAGGGGGTACCGTATTACCCAGTTACTGGATTGTGGAGGTCAGATAGGCTGTCGTTCTATATAAAATACTGGTAGGTATTCATCTGCATCCGGTTAGACTGGAAGCCGACCCCAACATAGTAGGAAAAGGCTGATTGATTGTTTGGGAACAAGTTATTATTTCAAAATGGATTTTATTTTTGGAATAATCATATTATGTAAGTAATCATCACATTTTCATTGCTTCATGTATGTTTCATTGCATCTACATTATAGTCTAGTGGTCGCAAGTATGGCTGCTATTCGTGGGGTACTGGGTGCGTTTCCCGGATCGGGCAACCTTATATTGGGTCATTCCCATTAGATAAAGTTGGAACATCGATCGATTTGCGCTCGATTAATAGCAATAGGCTCGCCCCTAATTACATGGTTATTTTTGGACACTTACAAACGGCAATTCAGTTCACACAAACTTCTGCTGTCCATGTGAAACAAAAGAAGTCGTAATAATAAAAAAACGACCTGCATGTCTACCGTACCATGACACGTTCATTCATTCGTTCAATCGATTGCTTCATGCCGTCATTCATTGTCATTCATTGACCTGTATTTATTGAAGTAAGTTTTTTTTCATTATTCTATTGTTTTTAAAGCCGGTTCAAATCTGTGAGTGGCTAGCTAATTAGCAAACACAAATTATTTAAAAAACAAAAACCCGACTGCAAAAATCTATAAATGAAAAGAGAAAAACAAGCATTGAACTTTGTTTTTTTGTAAGGTATTGCGGGTTTGTCAAACCATGAAATTTTAATATGGTGTAACTTTTGTTTTTTAAATAATTTGTTTTATTTCAAGCTTTTAAGTTTTAATAATTATAAATATTTTAAGTTTTGAGCTGAATGGTGCTGATCCATGCATCATGTTCGTGAACGGGCGCCGTCAGTTGTGATTGGTCATCTCTTAGCTGCGATGGCTTATTTTAATTTTTGAATTGTTTGTATGTTATTATTGCGGACGCTTTTAACGTGCTTTCTACATTGTTCTCACATGTATAATCTCAACATAAATGATGTAACCCATATATTGTAACAATATTTTGATTTAAAAGAGTGTCCGTGGAGTTTCTTGCCCGTTCTTCTCCATAGGTACCTACTACACTTTGTAATCGGCAACTAGCTTCATATTTCTGACTGACCAACTCCTTGACAATTCAAAAGTGCCTGTAAATGGTTTAATTGAAATAAATGCTTTGAGTTTGAGTTTAAGTTTAATAATTATATATTTGGAATTAACTCATTACTAACTTTTATTTGATACCAATATTATTGTAATTTATTTTTAAAAAACCTTCCCCGCCCTTTTTTTTTGTATTTGCAGATGAAAATAAATATATATATAGCCTACTGACACTCCCACAATTAAGACGAACCTAACGACACCTCGTATGATAAAATTCATCAAGACGTTTAGGCTACAGAGCGTGCCAAAGAAATACATACATACAAACATACATACTCACGAAAAACATTACCCTCCTTCTGGGGCAGTCGGGTAAATAGAAGTATGCTTTTTCTTGATTGACAAATACCACATTCAGAGACTTAGATTTGTGCACGGTTGATGGCAATAGGTTCGCCCATTATTAAATCAGACTTTAATATAACTGGCGGAATGTGGACGTACTATAAGTACAGCTCTGCCCAACCATTTTTTTTTTTTGGTAAATCATCAAATAACTTCTCCCGCTCTGGGCGGAGCGGGCATATCAGACTTGTACTGACAAAAACCCACCCGTGTTCCTTCAGTTGCCTGTTGCCAACGGTTCCGCTATCCTTTTCGGACTTTCCCGCAACCCTGGCAGGACCTCTGCCTAACTCTTCGGAAACTACAGGCAAAAGGAAATTATGCGGAGTCGGAGACAAATGTTCTTAAAATCCTTATCGAATTTGGCATTTGACTTCTTTGATGCTTTTGTGATTTGTAGTGGCATTTGAATGGACGTTATACAAGAGTCACATATTCGTGTTACAAAAAATTCAACAACCAGTATATTTTACGCAAAAACTGCGTAGTAAAACGATTTCTCTGGCTCATTTTCCGACATTTACTACAGAAGAGGACATGCTTGAAGTGCCAAAACATGTAGTCCTGATTTAACAGCCACAAGGTATTGTTTCCGTGCTTTGTAGTCTCCGGGGCATTGAGATTAGCCTATCAAGTGATAGGGGAAGTCTCTTAGGTGTTGTGTGAACTGACGTGTAAGTTACTGGGCCCAAGTTGTTGTGTTACTACTACTACTCAATGATATTATATTAACAGATATGTTATACACTCACAAAACAACCGAAAAAAGTGTTCCGCGAAGCAGCGGCACACATACCCACGTTTCATTCATTTTACATTTCACTACAAGTAAAAACGTTACTATCGGAATGTTTTCGAGTCTTCACGATTGCGCGCTTATAACATATCTGTTAATATAATATCATTGCTACTACTGCTTTTATTTCTGCTCGGTATATGTAAAGAAGAAAAAAAATTGAAAAGTAAAGGCCATAAAGAGGATTAGAACAATACCCACCTTACTTGCGCTACGCTTGACTTCCAAATAATGTCCATACCATGATTGTAATAAGAACAGAAAATATCTTGTGTATCAGTATAAGAACATAACATATTATAATATGTTATAACATAACATACATAACATAACATATTATAATATGTTATGTTCTTTTTTTGGCACTAAGGCGGAGGACATCGCGGAGTACGTGCGTCAAAAGACCAGATACGCGCCGAGGGTGCAGTTACTTGAATCGCGCCGGAACGTCAGCTTCAAGGCGTTGCGTTCGTCGTGCGTGTAACACGATGAGGGGCAGATAACAGTCTGGTATCTGTGTATCTGGTATCCCTCATCGTGGAAGAAGACTTTTGGCCGCAGGACGTGGTGTTCCGTCGTTTTCGCGGACAAGTTCCACAGGACAGCACTAAGTCTAGCCTTATCTATTAACACAAGTTTTGTTTATAGAATATGTATGTCTAGGTTAAGTTGTTTAGGTTTATGTATGGGCCTGGGTCGCCTGAAATAAATGGTTTATTATTATTATTTGGCACCGATTTTGAACCCAGATCCTAACGCATAAAACGTTATTATACATGATATTTCCTTTTTTGTTTTACATTGTTATGTAAAGTTTTACAGATTTAAATAACGTATCATTATAATACAAAAGCCGCATTCTTTCCACTTATGTAATTATGTTGGAACATTTAAATTGTAAATACGATTTTGTCTTTACAGCGAAACAATTTTATTGTTGTTTTTTTGACACTTTTATGCACAGTCGACCGCACATCAATGGTATCACCTTCAGCTGGCCTGACGTATAAAGAGTTACAATAGATGAGGCTAGTTGAACTAACTTGATTTAGCCACATTCCAAAAAATTCTGTCTCAACCAAATTGTGATGATGCGAAGAGTCTATTCAAGTTCATGGCCAAAATACAGGGTGTTAGGGTAAACACCGTTATCCTTGAAACCAGTGGTTTGGTGTCATTTATAGAACGTGAAATCAATGGACAATTACAACTTTAATTTTTTTTTTTTTTTTTTTACAGTGTTCCACAAGTTTATTTCACCCTTTCACCCTTGCACTAGGGCAACGAACTTGCGTCTCAACACGGTGGGGGGCGCGCGACCCCTCCCTCAGTCGGTAAGTTATTTCGCTAGCGAGCACGGTGTCGGATAGAAACTTTTTAAAATCTATAATGAAACAACGTTTTTTTTTTTGTTCCTCGGTCATTTATTTTTATATTTAAGTCAACTACCCATGGTTTGAGAGACAACGTGTTTATCCTTACACCCTGTATAATAATCCATAGCAGTTTATTAATGGTATGATGAGACTGTCAGAGGCGCTAGTAGCTAAGTAACAAAAGCCGCACGGATCTATCCATCAGTTTAAGCTACGCTTGCCGGGGTTGGTCCGTGGACGGGTGACCATCTTTACATACCATAGACTCCTCCGTGCCTCAGAAAGTACGTTAAGCCGTTGGTCCCGGCTGTCATTCGTGGATCTTTGAAAGTCGTTACGGGTCGTCAGAAGCTCGAAAGTAAGACTACCAGTTTGTGCTTTAGCTGGGAAGAAGAAGTGGCGCAACAAACTCCCCAGTAGCACAGCTGTCTTAGAAAACATTTTGATTGTTGTCCAAATAGCAAAGTTGCCCCTCTGACCTCCACAACCCAGTTACGGGTACGTAACGCCAAAAGTCGAAAAGTCACCCCTAAAAGGGATGGAATAGGGGTGAAATTTTCTATGGAAGTTCATCAGTTTTGCAGATGTCAAAGTCAAAGTCAAATAATTTATTTCAAATAGGCACATATATGGCACTTTTGAACGTCAAAACAAAGAAATAGAATTGATTCTAGTTGTTCCTTCCAAAAGGTAGTTTTCGTATGGAGAAGAATGGGCAAGAAACTCCTGTAAAACTGTACCACTAATGTACCTAATAATGAATAAATTAATTACCAGATACATGGTGCTCACATATTTACAAAGATTGTAAAAGTATACGATATTACAATAGTCCTAACATTGTTACAAGTAGTACTAATAAGTCAGTGCGTGAGTTTAAGTAATGACAGAGTGTAAAAGTCTATGAAATACAAATAATAAATAAAAAAAACAAAATTAGCTATCAGTTTGATTTTGTCCAGACACTAAATCGTCCTATGGAGCAAGACCAGCATGTTTCCAAGCATTCTTATCTTGGATATAATCCTCTAATTTGTAATAAGCTTGTTTACAAAGTGTACTTTTTATATGAGTTTTAAATTTTGATGCGAAATCCTTCGGCCATTGCTTGTAATCCAATGATTAATGATCACAGTAGCGTGTCGATTTCAAAATCGTCATTTACCTAAATGTCTGAGCGTACGCGTTGTACCTATATTATTATTTCGGAACACATACGCAATTGCTAACGTCATTTCCTGCGATTATTTTAACGGTGACGGCAATATGTGACATACTATGTGGAGGTATCTAATTTTATTACTTCTGTATCTTTTATAGGAGCTCGTGGCTAAGTAATAACAGCCGCACGGGTCGATCCAACAGGTTAAGTTACGCTTACCGGGGTTGGTCCGTGGATGGGTGACCATCTTTACATACTGAGACTCCTCCTTGTCTCGGAAAGCACGTTAAGCCGTTGGTCCTGGATGTCATCCGTGGATCTTTAACAGTCGTTACGGGTCGTCAGGAACATACTTCGAAAAAAAAAAAACAAAATTCTACATGAAAAATAATCCAACACCCATCTAACTCTGCTGAATAAGATGGAATATGATGGGTAAAAGAATTTTATCCTTTTTCAAGGCCCATAATTCAAGTAGGCCACGTGGTGGCCCAATGGTATCGGCCCTGGCTTACGAGTTGTAGAGATTGGGTTCGAATTCGAACCCAGACAGACGCTTTACTTTGTGTAAATAATTTCATCACCACTGCTCTCAAAACAATGAAGGAAAACATCGTGAGACTTAAAAGTCCATGTTAAACACCTGGGGAGTTGAACATGGACAACATTTAGGGGTTCAACATGGTCGGGGGTAGAGATTGTAGGGGTTGAACGTGGACTAAACTAAAACCGGTATGTCCTAGTAAAAATGGAAGATATGTGAAATCTACCTACCCGCACTGGGCCCGCGTGGTGGTTACAGCAATCTCCCACTCACAGAGAGGAGGAAGGGAGGCCTGTGTCCCAGCAGTGGAAACATTATCAGCTGATTATGCTACAGCACGAGGTTTTATCACGAAATTGAGAATTTTGCCCTTTTTTTTTTTGAGGTTTGTAAATCATTAAGTGACTTCTCCCGTTCTGGGCGGAGCGGGAGGGCGTGTCAGACTTTTACTGTCTAAAACCCACCCGTGTTCCTTCAGTTGCCTGTTGCCAAGGTCCCGGTATCCCTTTCGGACTTTCCCGCAACCTTGGCAGGCATCGGTCATAGCGGAGCATCAATTGTGGAGAATTTGACCCTGAAATTATAATCATTATTGGAATAATTATATTAATATTCTCACGATACACAACAATTACCCAAAAGACTTACACTTATAAAGTTATATGACTGTGAAGGACAAATCTAATTAATGTGGAAAAAGCCTTCTAAGTGTATTAAGACACTCGAGCTAAATGGTGACGTATCTGCCCCAGTTAAATGATGTTACTAAATAACTGGTTCTGACTGTGAGAACAATGGTTTACTATGTTCATGTTGCTAGGGCAGCCATGTCGGTGGTTTTAGCAAGATATTTGAGTAAATTTTGACCACCTAGTAATTTGCTTTTGTATGGAGACAGTAAGGTTATCTCATGGCCGTGGTAAAAATATAAGCAAGGTGGGTGGCCTTTTTTTATTTCTATAAATAATATCATGTTGCTGTTTTTTACTTTCAATGTAGAATCAAAATCAAAATATTTTATTTCGCATAAATCTACATGGGCACTTGGGAAAAGTCAGAAGCTAGTTACACGGTGCCAAGTTCGCTAGTTACACGGTCGTTTCGTAAGGAGAAGAGCCGGCAAGAAACTCCACGGGTAACCGTGGAGTTTCTTGCCGGCTATTATTAATTAATTATTGTAAAAGAGTAATCTTTTAAAAATAATTAGCTTTTACAATATTTTCTTAGCTTTTACAATAATTAGCTTTTAGTTAATAGGTATGGGAGGACAGTGTAGGCCTTTCAACAAGTACCAGGTACTTAACAAAATAGAAAATGTTCAACAAATCTACAGTCCGCTAAGCCTACAACGTTCTCACATTCACACAATAGAAAAGAATCTATATAAAAGATAATAAAAATAAAAGCCTATATAAACCAAATGACATGATTGCCATTACAACTGTAAAAAGACATACGAGGGGTGTTCAATAAATAGTGAGAATGAGTATGACGCAATTATCTGCTATTAAATGTTATTTTATTTTTCGACGTAGTCACCTTTCAGGGTTATACACTTTGTATAACTTTTTTCTAAAACTAAAAGTCCTTTTCTAAAAAAATCTTCTTTCTGATCCCTTAAAAAATCGTGTACGGCAGCGATTACTGCGTCATCATCTTCAAATTGCTGGCCCCTGAGATGTTCCTTTAACCGCAAAAATCGGTAAACATCACTGGAGCAAGGTCCGGTGATTATGGAGGATGTGCCATCAATTCGAAGCCAGCTTCTTGAATGAATGGCAGCCATTGCAACTCTGGATTTGTACGCGGGGGCGTTATCTTGGTGAAAGAAACAAATAACAGAACACGTTTCGAAACGACGCAAACAAATGACTTCTATTTTTTTTAAACAAAAGATTATTGATTGTTTTTTTTATTATCATCATAACTAATGTCTGGGCTATGCCTGCCAGTATTTATTTTTTTTCTATCCTAGGAGAATGTATCGCATTCTCACTATTTATTGAACACCCCTCGTAGAAGACGAAAAGAACAGAGTACGAACTCGCCTTCGAAGTGATTTCTCGTTGCATACTGTACTCACTCATTTTAACAGATCATCAAGATTATATCTGTATGAATTTTAAAGACCAAATAGTAAAAACAAAAATTTTATGTTACAAACAACAAAATTTTACAATCAAATGGACGACCTTATCATTAAAAGCGAATTTCTAGTAACAGAACTGAAAAACTGAAACTGAAACACTAAAATATTTCAATTGTATTGTAATTTGTAACCCTACTGATAGAACTCCTCCAATACAGTCTGCCCCAAGGAGAACTTAGATTTAGAAGAATTCCGAGGGGACGGCGCGTACGCAGTCCCCACTACCAAAAATTACGCATCCGAGTTATCCACATTAGGGATAATCGCAGGGGTCAACCCAACCGCAGTGCAATGGGAAGGCCTCGCCCTGGGGGAACCGCCTGACTGATCACGGTATCCCCTATGCCAGGTAAGTATGAATAGACTACAAAAACGAGCGAAGGTCGTTCAAAGGGGGAGAATCTCGACACCGCGATTCAGAAACGTGACGTAAATGTAAAGCGCCATCTTGTTTGAGACTCGGAACTAAATTGAGTGGCTTTACATAGTACCAGAGGACTTGAATTTATACTACACAGCTACTATAATTTAAGTAATATGTATAATTTATACCAATAATAAAAAATATATTGAGTATATAAACATACAAAAAATTTTAATGACGCAATCATCCATAGTATCTCGCCAGAAGATTCTAGACACATTGAATGGGATACTAGTGTTGTTAAAACAAAAACTAATATAATTTTAAACGTAGAACGTTCAAAGTAATCATATATTTAGTACATTAGACTAAATTCAAAGTAAAAACTAATGAAAATATTGTAGGCAAAACCGGTTTGACACAAATGGTTAGGGTCTTTGGATGTCACACATGGGGTGCACAGAAGAAAATAATATAAAATTTTAGTAAAAACCTATTTATTTATAAAAAACAAGCTTTAAATGAACTAAAAGGTACTAAATAATATTGTGGAGTTCTTTCGTGTGGGGTCAATCCTGGGTGTAGAATCAGATCATACATCATACAACAATGCATTGTCTTCAACACTGAACCAACTTGTAAAATTTCAACTCCGTAGGATAAGAGGAAGTGGTTTTAATTCAGCTAGCAAGATTTGATTACTACATACATAACATACACTAACTAACTAACAAGGCAAGTTAAATAAAAGTTTGTAATAATATGGCACCAAAAAAAAACTGTACTTAGGGACAATTGATGGGGTCCGCTAGGACCGATGCCTGGCAGGGTTGCGGGAAAGTCCGAAATCGATACCGGGACCTTGGCAACAGGCAACTGAAGGAACACGGGTGGGTTTTAATCAGTAAAAGTCTGACACGCCCTTTTGCTCCGCCTAGAGCGGGAGAAATCATTTGATGATTTCCCACCATAAAAAAAAACAAAAAAAGGGACATAATCTAGCGTTCTTTGGGGTACTGTGAGGAATAATTAGTATTGTGACAAGAAAAGTGTTAAACGTAACTATGAATATGACCATAAGACCATGTGACTATAGGAAAAAAAACATAGAAAAGATGGATAATTATTAATTATGCGAAAAATTACAATGGCGAGTGAATTCTGACATGACGAGTAGAGATGTAATTAGATTTAAAGGAAATAGACGTCTTTATTCGGTTGGTGAGGATAATGATGATAGTACGAGGTACAGACCATTATGTCAAATCTGTGTGGTTCTTTCCTCAAAAGACCATTTCAGACGCTAATCTACATGGTCTTCATTTATGGCCTGACCAAAAATAGAGACTGCGAGCTCTGAGTTTGTTTCGGCCTTTCTTCTCAGAGTAGTCAGATAGGAAACGCCGACCTCATCTAGCTTATTTCTTTTTAAATATTTTTTTTAATATGTCGTGTAAAAGTGATTCCGATATCCTATTTACAGAATAAACAATTTCATTTCATCTGTACCACACCTTGAAATATTTAGGTCCCCTATGAAATCAGCGTTTTGTATGGAGAATTTTAAAGAATTAGCATTTTTCATACTAACATTTTCTTAATTTATATAACAACCATGAACACTAATGTTTTAAAACTTTTATGCACTAATGTTTAAAAACTAAGATTACGTAATAGATTAAGAACCTAGGAACTTTGTTCAACGACACTACGTTCCGCATCGCTGCTTCCCTGCGACTAGGAGCTCCATGTTGTTCTCCTCATCGCTGTCACTGTGGCGAAGTTGTCAACAGCCTCGGACACCACGGCCTGTCTTGCAGCCGAAGTGCAGGTCGCTTAGCACGTCACGCTAACATTAATGACATCATCCGACGAGCTCTTGTCACCGTCGGCGTTCCAGCTGTATTAGAACCCAATGGCTTGGCACGCGACGATGGCAAAAGACCGGACGGCATGTCCTTATTTCCATGGAAGATGGGTAGGCTTTTAGTGTGGGACGCAACGTGTGTCGATACTCTTGCGCCATCTCATCTTCCTGGCTCGGCGTGCTGTGCTGGCGCCGCCGCTGCGGCTGCGGAAAACCTCAAGCGGCGAAAATATAATAGCCTTATAGGCAATTATATTTTCGAGCCGTTTGGGGTTGAAACCCTAGGGCCGTGGGGTCCGAGTGCTCATAGTTTATTTAATGAAATCTCGAAACGGCTGTTTGACACTTCCCGTGACCCAAGGGCTGGCTTTTACCTTGGTCAGAGGCTAAGCATTGCCATTCAACGTGGCAATGCCGCCAGTCTCTTGGGTACACTACCAGCCGACAGCGATGCGGAGGATTTTTTCGACGCCATATTTTAGATATTAGTTGTTTATTTGTACAGTTAGTTTTATTTAATATTAGTTAGAAAATACTCGTAGTATTCTTATGACTCGTATATTTAAGTAAACGTATCACTGAACGTAACGTTGAATAAACGCATCATAGATTAAGCGACAAAAATAAGTTTTGGCTAAGTTAAAACAAATAGTGGTAATCAAATTCTGCTAACAACATGAGGAGTCATTTTTAAGGTATTTTTTACTAGTTGTCTATGATGGTCATTATTCGATATAATACCAAGTAATTGATGATATTTTAAATCATAGAAGTGACGAGGTTCTCTCTTTGTGAGAAAAAATCGCCAATTTCCCAATATAACCACACATTCTGACACGCTGTAGAATATTTCTCCAATATACACAGGAAAAGCTATGCATACTGGTTATTTTCATGGTAACCCTATCAATGTTATTCTGCTACATGGTTAACCAAGTCGTTGATTATCATCATATTGCGAATAACGCCATGAAGTTACTACGTAATGATTAATTGTTTATCTTTACGCCTTGCTTGGTTTACGGGTTAAGGAAAGTTACAAGTTCCATGTGGTTTGAAATTGAAAGGTACTTTAGTAATATACAGTCGCAGACCCGGAAGAGATAGGTAGATATCTGTTGGTTAGGTTGGTACATTTGTATTAACAAAGGACCTTAGCGAACAGGAAAAGTGACTTTCTACCAGCGACAACGATGAAATCAATCAACCAACTCAGCCTATCGCAGTCCACTGCTGGACATAGGCCTCACCCAGCACGGGTCGGTTCCTAGATGGGTCATATCGAGACTCTTCGACTCTCCGTGTATCGGAAAGCACGTTAAGTCATTGGTCCCGGCCACGGCTGTTATTCATACCGTGCGTGTGCACTGGCGAAACATTTGCGACAAAACATGTTGAAATCTCCATCTTCTGTCAATGTTCCATATAATTTTTGACAGGAACTAGAGATTTAAACATGTTTTGTTGTAATGTATCGCCAGTGCAAACGCAGGGGTAGATCTTTGACAGTCGTTACGGGTCATCAGAAGCCCGTCTTACCAAGGGTATCGTGTTACCCAGTAACCCCGGCTGTGGAGTTCAGATAGGCAGTCGCTCCATGTAAAACCCGGTATTCAGTTGCATCCGGTTAGAGTGGAAGCCGACCCCAACATAGTTGGGAAAAGGCATATTTAGTAAATAAGTATGAGAAAGTAGTAAGTGTTTAGCAAAAGACGCGGCGAACATCTGCAGGCTTCACAAATAAGTACTGGATTCACTGAAATGAAAATTTATTTTTACAACATTCATTTCAAATCACCCCCAGCATCTCTGCCCACCTTGCTAATCAGTCGTAATATTATGTATTACTCGTTGGTGACACATATTCATTATTGCTACCGCCGGTAACGCCCAAACAAGCTCGACTGGTTTACTGCTGATGTAACGCGAAATCGCACTGACTGCTCAGGACCTACAGACGACGGTAAGGGTTATTAATGGTAAATAATATAAGTGGTTAGTGTTGGGTGTTGGTTAAATGGGACGTAATTTTTAACCGATTTCTAAAAGGAGGAGGTTATCGATTCGGATGTTTATATTTTTTATGTATACAGTATGTTAACTAACAAAGGGCGTTCCCGTTAACCTGCAATAGTATAGCGTCTATACATGCTAAAAAAAATATTACCGTTAAAAAAAAAAGTTTTTTTTATTTTTGTTTTGTTTTAGAAAAATATTCACAAAAAATATTATATTGTTACGGAAAATAAACTCTGTACACGTCCACTTGTCACACTTGTTTTTCTACGTTGAAATACAAGTGTGCGTGTACAGAGTGTTTCTTTTACGCTAATCTTTTTGTATACATTTCAAAACATAATTTTTTTTTTTTTTTTTTTGAGTGTTATTATTTTTTAGCATGTATACACGCTATACTATTGAAGGTTAACGGGAACGCCCTTTGTTAGTTAACATACTGTATAACTCCGTCTTATAGACACGACTCTGCACAATTATTTTTTTGTTTGAAAGGGTATACTTCTGAGGTGGTCCCATTGTCATCATGATGATGGGATCCTGGAAAAATCGAGGGAACTCTTCAAATGTTATAGGCACACATAAAGCGATTTGGGTATTTTTTATAGTAACTCGTGCAGTTGCTCTCAGGAAGCACCATTTCAGTGTGAAGTGGAACTGATGATGATAACCACAGATGACCACCAGAACTACTCAATAATAAGTATTTCATGGGAAACGCCATGCCTGAGAGATATTTCTCAACGACATGTTGTGAAGCCAAGTTAGCCAACCAGGTTAGTCACTAACGCGGGCTTGCGGACGGCGAGCAATGGGTAGCTCGCCGTCCGATTAGGACCAGGCCCGGGTCGATGGCGCGTCATGTTCCACGCGCGCCTCAATGAGATGTCAGCACAATTGGCGGGGTCCGCTAGGACCGATGCCTGCCAGGGTTGCGGGTTAGTCCGAAAGGGATACCGGGACCTTGGCAACAGGCAACTGAAGGAACACGGGTGGGTTTTAGTCAGTAAAAGTCTGACACGCCCTTCCGCTCCGCCCAGAGCGGGAGAAGTCATGGGATGATCTCCCACTCACAAAAAAAAAAAAAAAGGTTAGTCACTAACCACACGAAAAATAAAGTCTAGCAAAGATGAAAGGGATAGAAAGGGGATGACTCCCGAGATGACGACTAATAGAGAAGTATGGAAGAAAAGACATGACAAGACACAAATTAAGCTAAGGGCAAGAAAATTATGATGA
Source organism: Lithophane semibrunnea (assembly GCA_947363905.1). Lineage (NCBI taxonomy): Eukaryota > Metazoa > Arthropoda > Insecta > Lepidoptera > Noctuidae > Lithophane > Lithophane semibrunnea. The sequence continues at coordinate 5,614,714 of OX376213.1, read as the reverse complement.
GAAGAAAATGCTGAGAAATTAAAATCGACTAGGGATACTGCGTATCTGCCTATTAGTTTTAGACGTCAAATAGCATGGCTACTAGCTTTTAATATAAACTCAGACATAAGTAGTATGTCGAAGTCTTATGTAATTAGCACCACAAAAATTAGTAATAATACTAATAACATTTTAAACTAGTCAGTAAGACAACAGAAGGTTAAGGTACCCAGGATTTTGTAATATCTATATCCATTTTTAAAAGAGTGTCCTTGGAATTTCTTGCCCGTTCTTCTCCATAGAGATCTACGATTTGGAATGGGCAACTAGCTTCAACTTTTTGACTAACTGACCGATTCTTTGACAATTCAAAAGTGCCTGTAAATGGTTTAATTGAAATAAATGCTTTGAGTTTGAGTTTGATGATTATGATAGAGTGCCTAGACAAGTGACAATCGCTTCCAAAGCGTTTCGTATTTCTACAACGACTTTCAACAGGATTGACATAAGCTTTTCGATAGCTTATGTCAGTCCTATACATTTATGCCTTTTCTATCATCGTTAACGCTGATAGAATGTCACTTTGTCGAGGGCCTCTGAATCGTTTTAGCGTAGCAATAACGGTCACTAACCCATCTACGTCCAGAATCAATCTAATTCCTGATCTTCAACACGTTCTATTACCGAAAAACCATACATAGTTTATTGTTTGGTTTCCTACGGAGAGATATTAGGGAAAGGGCAATGACCGCTACTGTAACGCTAAAGTGATTTGGGTATAGTCTAGCAACGATTACATAAACAAAGGAGCAACTAGAATCTGTTTTATTTCTTTTTGACGTTCGAAAGTGCCTTTAATGTGCCTATTTGAAATAAATTATTTGACTTTGACTTTGACTTTGAAACATTCATCACGCCTGTAATCCCCGCAGGGTTAGGCAGAGGTGTATCCACAGTACACCTGACCAAGACCACCACCACGTCCACGATTACATTAAGGTATAAAACATGTCTTCTACAGCTTTTAAAAAACACCCTGTCCGATCCGTAAGGGTGTGGTTTAGAATCATACTAAGTCTATACAGGCTGTAAGGGTAAACAGTCTTGTCATTCAACCCATGGCTAGTTGACTTAAATATAAAAATAAATGACCGAACACAACAAAAAAAATACGTCATTTTCATTAAAAGATTTTAAAAAGTTTCTATCCGACACCGTGCTCTCTAGCGAAACAGCTAACTGACTGAGGGAGGGGTCGCGCTCGCGGCCGGTCAGGTCACATCCCGTACCCTCCGCCCGTGTTAAGACGCAAGTTCGTTGCCCTAGCGCATAGGACAACGAACTTGCGTCTCTTGTGGTAAAATGTAGATTTAAAAAAAAGAAAAAAAAAGTTGTAATTTTCCATTGATTTTACGTTCTATAAATGAAACCAAACCACTGGTTGCAAGGATAACGGTGTTTACCCTAACACCCTGTATACGTGGTTATTTTTAGGAAAAAAGAAAAAAAAAACCGCTCTTTTTTTAATGGGGAATTTCACCGGGTTATTTATAACATGGGGCGCGGACGGACGTCGTCTATGGGGTGTGTACCTACAAGTCATAACTTATGCCCTCTGTAGAAAATTTGCTAATTTATAATGAAATTGGGATAGTTTACTACTTATAGAGTACTAAAAACGTGAATTTTAAATAGTAATAAATAACTATCAAACTAAAAAACTCAAACTCAAAGCATTTATAACAAACATTTACAACAAACTAAACAAAATCCATAACATAAACCCATTAACAACAAGAAAAACTAAAAAGAAAATCTCCACATGGCTTCAAACACTGGATTACTACCAGACGGAGGACCTTTTAAAAAAGTCAGTACTCATAAAATTATTTATACACGCACGTGCAACCCCACACACACACACACACACACACACACACACACACACACACACACCCACACACACACACAAATAAACACGCACGCACAAACATAAACACACACAAACTCACACAAATATTATAGACCATAAGAGCATGCAGGCATCTTTCTTTTTTTTTATATTTAGTGTTTATTACTTTATCTTTTTTTTTTGTTTATTTTTACTGTACATTGTACGCTAAAACACAATTGGGTGAAGACACTGGTTCCTGTCACACAGGTTGCTACCTAGCTCAGGAGCCAGGGCTTTCAACAAGTATATGTAATACCTGTTTTATGTTAATAAAAATTATTATTATTATTATTTATTTATTTCAAATATACCAAATTACAAGTACTTTTGAATTATCAAGGGGTCGATCAGTCAAAAAGATGAAGCTAGTTGTATTCATATTTTCAACAAAAAAAAAAGAATTTAGTAATGTTATTGCGGTACCTAGGCGCTCCCTTTCGGATTGGATAGAGTTTTTGTTACATGCTGTATGTTGTATTTACTAGTTTAACAAACAGTGGACAAGCATGGTGATCAATGCTCTCTGCGCCTCTATATAAGAGCCGAGAGGCCTTTGCCCCACAGCAGAACAAATACATACACATATAAATATCAGTTAAACGTTATTTTTACATTATTACAAAATGTCCTCTCGCTGAACCTGAAACCGACAAACAATTGATATCGAAACCTATTGTACTACACAATAGCGTAAGCCATTGTCCTCTATAAGGCACGGAAATGCTGATGTGTCCAAAGTTTCTGGACAGGAGCCTATGAATGAGTCACGAAAAATAACTAGTACAGGCCGGTTTCACGTACATTTTGCGAAGTGCTTCATCATCATCTGCCTAGCCTTTCCCCAACTATGTTGGGGTCGGCTTCCAGTCTAACCGGATGCAGCTGAATACCAGTATTTTACATGGAGCGACTGCCTATCTGACCTCCACAACCCAGTAACTGGGTAATACGATACCCCTTGGCAAGACTGGTTGTCAGATTTTCGGGCTTCTGACGACCCATAACGACGCCCAAAGATCCACAAATGACAGCCGGGACCAACGGCTTAACGTGCTTTCCGAGGCACGGAGGAGTCTCGGTATGTAAAATGGTCACCCATCCACAGACCAACCCCAGCAAGCGTAGCTTAACCTGATGGATCGACCCTTGCGGCTGTTATTGCTTAGCCACGAGCTCCTCCTCAATTTTGCGAATTGCTTAAGTAAGATAATATGACGCCAGACGCCTGTATTCCCCAACGGGTTAAGCAGAGGTGCACATAAAGTACACCCACATTTTGTGCACGAAGTTCTCAAGCGAGCAAATCAGTAACAAAAACGGTTTGCAAAACAAAAACAGCCGACTTCCAAAAATAATCACTACAATAACTTTAATTTCGGAAGTTGGTGGCAAAAAATGAAAATTCAAAACCAAAGGCACCGAAATCCGAAATTAAAGTTTTAATTTTTTTCTTTTTAGTTTTGGTAGGTACCTACCTACTCCACACACCTTAGGGTGTAGGTACACCTCTGCTGAATCCTTTGGGGATTCGAGGCGTGATGTTTTGCTATGCTATTATTTATGTGTCGCATAGTGATAGTGAATAACTGTATTCCATCTATTTTATTAGGTGACTAAGCATCAACGGACTTCGCAATCATAATGTATAGTGGGTAAACAATCGATCGCCTAGTGAACGGCTCATTGGCTGCGTATGGACCGGAATGAGCGAAAGTGAGAGCCCTGATCTGCGCATGCGCAATATATTAGCTGTAGCTGCTTTGAGTTGTTCTGCACGATGTCTAGTACCATTATAAGACAATAATAATTGGTAACTATTGTGACGATACAATACAGGGTAGTACAATATAAAAAAATAACTATTCGAAATTCGAACGTTGTCCCGTTGTGAATCCGCGATGATTTACTTTAAAAACAAATGAGTTCGCTTTCGAATTGTGTGCGCTCACTTGAGTGAGGTTCCAAGTGAACTTTACAGAATCGTATTAGTACCTACAAAGGTTTTATTCTTTGTTCAAACTTCACAGCTGTTTTAATATAGGTATTTTCCACGGCGCGTTAATCTATTTCAAAATGGTGGCGATATCGCAACAAGTTAAGAAAGATTGGAAGTTATATATCGCCATACCAAAGATGACGGAAACCGTCAGGCATTAACTATGCCACTTGCTATTCATTCCACTACGTTGCTAATTAGAAACCAGTAGTGTTACTTTGCAAAGTTCACTTGGAACCTCACTCAAGTGAGCGCACACAATTCGAAAGCGAACTCATTTGTTTTTAAAGTAAATCATCGCGGATTCACAACGAGACAGCGTTCGAATTTCGAAGTTTTTTTTATAGCTGTAGAGATACCTTGTAAAAAGGTTAGGTTTAACAAACTTAGGTTTTGTCGAGAATTGGCGAATTTGGCGAGCTTATTGCCATCAACTGGACACAAATCCAGGCTCCGGACTGAGAAATTCCAGATGGAAAAAACCGCACGCCCTCATGCTCAGCATAGCCCTTGCCTGTTTTACGTAAATAATCGAGACCTTATCAAACTATTATTGTATGAAAAAAAAAATCTGGCAGTTGATTCTTTGACATGGTCTCATTAATACAACCTGTTTTTTTTATTTCCCAAAAGTCTTATGGGAAACAAAAAAAAACACGTTGTACTTCTACCGCTTGATCCAAATACAAGGCTAAAAAAAAATCAAGTAACAAAAACTAAAACCCAACTACGACTTAAAAGGTATAAACAAGACACCACAGACATACAAATTATAAATCCGGAGTCCCACGTGTTAGGGCATAAATCGAACAGATTACGTGTGACTCCGGAATTTTAATTTGTCTGTCTGTGGTGTCTTGTTTATACCTTTTAAGTCGTAGTTGGGTTTTAGTTTTTATTACTTGATTTTTTTTTAATTCTTTTGGGTTTATAATATATATATTTTTGAAATGTGCTCATTAAGCCCTTTCATTTGATACCCAACATGGTACGATTAAACCAATTTTTTTTAAGTCCCTCATTTTATGTCCTCTAGAGGGCGCCATTTTTAATTTAATGTGACTTCACATAATCTATAACCAGCGGACAATCACGACGCTTCTAACGATACCTCATTTGTCAAATTGTGATAAGTGGTTTGGAAGATAGGAGGGAACAGATGAACATACATACATACATACCGGTCAAAATCATAACCCTCCTTTTTTCATCGCCGTAGTCGGGTAATAAAAAGATAATTATTAATCCCATATTTTAACCGGAATACGGAAAACGGTGTTTCCGACACACAATGACGCATAAAAAACTAGTTCACTGCAATACTGTCGGTTGTTATAATAAACTTAAATATATCAGCACTAAAGTATGCATGTATGTTTGTCAGTCTCTCACTCCGTAACGGTTGAATATTGAAACCGTCCAACAAAAGCGGTTTGATAGAAGATAAACCTACGCTTGCCGAGGTTAGTCCGTGGAAGGGTGACCATTGACCATCCATTATACAATAATTATCAAAACGACTCCGAAAACACGTTAAACCGTTGGTCCCGGCTGTCATTTATAGATCTTTGACAGTCGTTACGGGTAGTCAGAAGCCCGAAAGTCTGACCAAGGGGTAAATCGGGTATCTGACCTCCACTACCAAGTAACGAGGTTGTAGAGGCAGTCGCTCCATGTAAAATACTGGTACCTACTCAGCTGCATCTGGTAAGACTGGAAGCCGACCCCAAAATACTCGGGAAAAAGCTAGGCAGATGTTTTCATCTAGCTGGCTGGTACCCAAAAAACTGCATCACTTCGTTTGAACGGTGTCTCGTTGTGAATCCGCGATGATTTACTTTAAAAACAAATGAGTTCGCTTTCAAATTGTGAGCGCTCACTTGAGTGAGGTTTGTGTGGTGTGTGATAGGGATGCAAGAAGTTTCAAAAAGTATCGATATATATCGTATCGATATTTATAAAAAATATCAATAGAGGGTGTTAGGGTAAACACCGTTATCCTTGCAACCAGTGGTTAGGTTTCATTTATAGATCGTAAAATCGAAGGAAAATTACAACTTTTTTTTAATTTTTTTTAGATCTAAATTTTACCACAAGAGACGCAAGTTCGTTGCCCTATGCGCTAGGGCAACGAACTTGCGTCTCAACAAGGGCGGGGGGTACGGGATGCGACCTGACCGGCAGCGAGCGCGATCCCTCCCTTAGTCAGTCAGCTGTTTCGCTAGCAAGCACGGTGTCAGATAGAAACTTTTTAAAATCATTTAATGAAAATAACGTTTTTTTTGTGTTGTGTTCGGTCAGTATTTTTATATTTAAGTCAACTACCCATGGTTTGAATGACAAGAGTGTTTACCCTTACATCCTGTATATCGATATATCGGCGGAATTTTCAATTTTTTTTTTTTAATTTATGTTGTTTAAGTATTTTATTTATTTTAACACCAAACTAGGAAAAAAAAGTATGCTTTTTACGGCTCAGAATTCCAGCGGTTTTAGTCAGTGGCGACAAAGGTGTTGCTATTGCAAATATATCGGTTTTGATACATTTTCGATACTTGATATTTTATATCGATACATCGATATATCGAAATAATAAATATCGCCTAAAAATATCGATATATCGAACAAAAAATATCGATATATCGATATTTTTTCTGCAAGCCTAGTGTGTGAACGAAGTGAACTTTACAGAATAGCAAGGCCCCAACCAAAGTGACATTCTATCAGCAATAACGATGATAAAAAAAGGCAAAAATATATAGGACTGACATCAATCTGCCTAGCCTTTTCCCAACTATGTTGGGGTCGGCTTCCACTCTAACCGGATGCAGCTGAATACCAGTATTTTACATGGAGCGACTGCCTATCTGACCTCCACAACCCAGTAACTGGGTAATACGATACCCCTTGGTTACACTGGTTGTCAGACTTTCGTGCTTCTGACAACTCGTAACAGTCGTTACGAGTCGTCAGAAGCTGACTATCATTTGTGGATCTTTGACAGTCGTCAAAGATCCACAAATGACAGCCGGGACCAACGGCTTAACGTGCTTTCCGAGGCACGGAGGAGTCTCGATATGTGAAAATGGTCACCCATCCACGGACCAACCCCGACAAGCGTAGCTTAACCTGATTGATCGACCCGAGCGGCTGTTATTACTTAGCCACGAGCTCCTCGAGCCTGTATAGGACTGACATAAGCTATCGAAAAGCTTATGTCAATCCTGTTGACGGTCGTTGTAGGAATACGAAACGCTTTCGAAGCGATTGTCACTTGTCTAGGCCCTCTGTTCCTACAGGCAAAGACGCTAGTAGAAACTAGAGTGCGAATATGGCTTAACATTTAGCATGAGATTAACACATAGTTCCCACCATGCAATATATTTTTTATTATTTTGAACATGCAAAGACAATTCAGTGAATATCTCGTAATGTTGTAAAAAGCTGTTAATTTTCATTTGTTGTACAGTTAAGCAACACTACTTGTTGCTCTAGATTAGATTAGGGTTCCGTATAGCATCTTTACAATATGCAATCCATACTTCCATATTATCCTAATCCTAACTAATATTATAAAAGCGAAAATGGTTTTTTTGTGTTTCTTTGTTACGCTTTTACGCGAAAACGGCTGAAGGGCTTTGAATGAAATTTGGCACAGGAGTAGAACATGACCTGGAATAGGACATAGGATACTTTTATCCCGATATTCTCACGGGATTGAGTCTAACGCGGGTGAAACCGCGGGACGCAGCTAGTAATATTATGAAAGTAACTGCCCGTCTGTCTGTCTGTCTGTATGTTACCTTTTCACGCCTAAGCCACTGAACGGATTTCAAGAAAATTTGGCAAGGAGATAGATGGCATCCCGGGGAAGGACATAGGCTACTTTTTATCGACATACCACGCGGGCGAAGCCGCGTGCAGAAGCTAATACAGAATATTTTTTAATATTTTTTTTGCAATATGTATTGTTTTTGGTCTTGGTGTGACCATTAAGTTGTCCCTGACATCAAGCAATTGACATTATTGTCAAACTTTTTAACTTATATGAGGCTTTATGCAACTTTGACAAATGCTTGCACTGACTGAACAGGTTCACTCAAATCTGTGGTTCTTTCATCAAAAGACCATTTCAGACGCTAATCTACATGGTCCTCATATGGCCTGACCAAGATTATGTCTGGACTTTAAAAGAGACTGCGACCTTTGAGTTTGTTTCGGCCTTTCTTCTCAGAGTAGTCGGATAAGAAACGCCGACCTCATCTAGCTTATTTTTAATATTTTTTTTTAATATGACGTGTAAAAGTGATTCCAATATCCTATTCACCGAATAAACAATTTCATTTCATTTTGCATTATTGTTCATTTCTCTTTTGTATTTTTACCCGACTGCCCCAGAAGGAGGGTAATGTTTTTCGAGAGTATGTATGTATGTATGTTTGTATGTATGTATGTATGTTTATTTCTTTGGCACGCTCCGTAGCCTAAACGGCTTGACGGATTTTAACATACAAGGTGTCGTAAGGTTCGTCTTAATTGTGGGAGTGACATAGGCTATAGATTTTTTTAAATTTCACCTGCAATAAAAAAAAAAAGGAGGGGAAGGTTTTTTTTTTTTAATTACGTTATTGGTATCAAATAAAAGCTAGTAATGAGTTAATTCCAAATATATAAATTAATAAAACTAAAAAGCTTGAAACAAAACAAATTATTTAAAAAACAAAAAACCCGCCTGCAAAAACGCATAACTTAAAAGAGAAAAACAAGCATTATAATCTACAGATTATAATGCTTGTTTTTCTCTTTTAAGTTATGCGTTTTTGCAGGCGGGTTTTTTGTTTTTTAAATAATTTGTTTTATTTGTAATGACGTGCGTCTTGTTTGCGCATAATAAAATAATAATATTTATGTCTTTCTTTCAAATATTAGCCAAAAAATCTGAAGATTAGAACATAAAGCTTCAAATTGTTTTTTTTTAAGTCTGTCAAAAATACATAATTTTGGAATTAGAATTTTGAATATTTTATAGTAGTTCTGTATTATATGATATGTATCTGCCTACATTGATAAATAAAGCCAAGCTAACATTTTTGTTCTTTACTATCGAAAGAAAATAAATCGTGGACCCCTCCCCCACTTACAACTTGTGAACCCCAATTTTTTTTCACGCCAACGTCGACCCCCGTCTAGTCTCCCGTGGACCTTTTGGGGTCCACCTGGGCCACTTTGGGAATCACTGCATTAGACTTTCAGTATTACTATTGCAGAAACATATACTTGCAAAATTTACCATTCATTGCAAAGGTCACAATAATAAAAACAATTTATTTGCGGTTAATCTCAGTCTTATCTCTATGAATGACAATCCAATCACTTTGTGAGCAAATTAGAAAAAACATTGAAACTGCTTGGCAACAGATATACAGGTATTCGTAACAGTATCCTGAAAACTATAGCTGAAGATATACGTGCACCTGTGTTGAGGCAATTAGTTCGTCTGGTGGTCCTTAGGGATGTATCTCCATATTGGTTATCTTGACGGGCCGGGTGTCTCGGCACGGGTGCATTTTTGTATTTTTTGTATTTTTGTGTATTTGTGTGTCCTACCTACTAACAATAGTAAGACTGGTTGTCAGACTTTCGGGCCTCTGACAACCCGTAACGAATGTCAACGATCCACGAATGACAGCTGGGAACAACGGCTTAACGTGCTTTCTGAGGCACGGAGGAGTCTCGGTATGTAAAGATGGTCAACCAACCCCGGCAAGCATAGCTTAATATGATGGATCAACCCGTTTAGCTGTTCGATCCATCATGATAAGCTACGTACTGCCCACAATTTATTAATTACTAAAATTTACGTCCTCTAACAGATAATGTATTGGTACTAAAAACATAATTATAGGAAGCAACTTAATTGCATCTACTGATAGCTATAATTAACTTCATCGTGTAACTTAGATATGTATCTTAACATAATCAAGTCTGTATTCCCCGAAAGATTAAGCAGAGGTGTACCTTAGTACACCCACATTTCGCCAGTTATGTTTAAGTCCCATGTAATAGGGGGCGAACCCATTGCCATCAACCGGGCACAAATCCAGACTTCGGGCTGCTACTGAGAAATTCCAGATGGAAAAACACACTTTGCACGACCCGGGAATCGAATCTAGGACCTCATGTTCCACAGTAGCGCTTGTGACCACTAGACCAACGAGTCAGTCACCATAACAGTATTTTTTTCTAATTATATGCGTTTGCGAAAGTGATTGTACGGAGTGCCACTCCGGGCTGCCACTGACAAATTCCAGATGGAAAAACCCAATAACACTGCCAAGTCAATTATGAGTTTTACAGATTTTGTATGGCATATCTGTGAAAAACTGATCATTGTGAGACCACCGACACGTTTGTAAATTAGTAAACTTAGCCCCCTGGGACCTTACCTTGCAAGTAGGCCTTGCGAACACTGAATCAACGATCTAAAAAAACACGAAATGTATCACATACATAGTTATTGTCATGTTCTTGAAGGCGACATAAAGTAACAAAAAAGCTGTGATTTTAACTAGATTATTATGGAAACATACAGAGCGGTATAACGGACGGGACTGCTAGGTTTCAATATAGGTCATCAGCCTGCTTTTTCTCCGCTATGTTGGGGTCGACAATGCAGCTGAATACCAGTATTATAGAGCTCATATGACCCCCACAATTTATTGGGTAATACGATAGCTTTGATAAGACTGATTATGAGACTTTCGGGCTTCTGAATAGAGTGTGACAAAAACCGCGTCTTAGCTATTGTGCGCGGTGAGACGGGGGCGGCAGTGCAGGTGCTCATTGGTCAACGCTCACGGCGTCCCGCTCCCCTCCTCGCCGCGCATTCCTAAGGCGTGGTACAGCGATCTCAGTCAAACTATACTCGTAACAACTGTCAAAGATTAAGATAGTTAATTGATTCAGGTGTGACTTTGAGAAATCGTTATAAAATACAATAGACGTAAATATATTTAGTAACCTATTCCGCTTAACTATTCTTCAAGTCATAAAAAACCCAGGATGACGATTGACCACTCGCAAACTAGAACACGACGTGCTGCCACACCGACCGCTGGACGCAGAGAAACTCGAGCGCTCTCTACGTCCAGCGCTTGGTGTGGTAAGACGTCGTGTTCTGGTTTGCGACTGGTCAGTCGTCATCCTGAGTATGCCTCGTTGAGAGTTGAAACACGTGTCGATTTCTTACAGGGCTTTTTATGACTCTTGAAGAATAGTAAGCGGAATACGTTACTAAATATATCACTACGTCTATTGTATTTTTTCTGTCAAAGATTTACAAATGACAGCCGGGACCAACGGCATATTGTGCTTTCCGAGGCACGGAGGTTTCAGTATTAGAAGCAGAGTATAAACGTAAATGAGACAGAAAGAGTATGTAAGGACCGTAGCAAGTGGCGTTCAGTAGTTTCTGCCTACCCCCATGGAAAAAAGTCGTGGGGTTTATATATGTAAATAAGTAAAGTTGAAGCTGACGCCATATTTGCTCGATTTTATGATCGAATTATGCGACAAACCGCAATCAAGGTATAATAATACCTCAAACGACAAAACAAAGATGGTTATCATTTTATTACTGCATTATTTGTGTGCATGATACATGCACCACGTGAATAATCCTAAACCTAACTAATTATTATAAACTAGCTGATGCCCGCGGCTTCGCCTGCTTGACAAATTATATGCTAAAACCTTTCTCGAGAACCACCCATCCATCGGTGAAAACAGCATGAAAATCGGTGCAGTATTTTTTGAGTTTATCCGCGAATAGACAAACAGACGCGGCGGAGGACTTTGTTTTATAATATGTAGTGATGAGAAAGTGAGTTTGTTTGTTTTTTACGCTTTCCCGCTCAAACGGGTGGGTGTATTTAGTTGAAATTTAGCACATGGGTAGACCAGGACCTGGAATAGGACATAGAATACTTTTTATCCCGATATTCCTACGGGATCGAGACTTACGCGGGTGAAACCGCGGCTGCTACTAGTATATTATAAAACGAAGATTAATTAGCAGCTTACCAAACTCTTGCCTCGTTGGTCTAGTGTTCGAAGGCTCTACTGCTGAACATGAGGTCCTGGGTTCAACTCCCAGGTCGGGTAAAGTGTAATTGAGTTTTTCTATCTGAAATTTCTTAGTAGCATCCCGGTATCTGGATTTGCGCCCGGTTGATGGTAATAGACTCAACGCCTATTACATGGGACTTAAACATAACTGGCGAAGTGTGGGTGTACTATAGGTACACCTCTGCCCAATCCTTTGGGGAAACGAGGCGTGATGAGTATGTCTTACCAAGTATTTAGCCATTTATTTGTGGTCGGCGCAGCATCTCTTTTTCTTCCATACTTCTCTATTAGTCGTCATCTCGGTAGTCTAGTCATCCCCTTTCTAGCCTTATCATCTTTCATACAGTCCATCCATTGTCGTTTCTTTGGTCTTCCCCCACTCTTACAGCCATCATCATCTGCCTGGCCTTTTCCTAACTATAAAAGGGGTAGGCTTCCAGTATAACCGGACTCAGCTGGATACCAGTATTTTACATGGAGCGACTGCCTATCTGACCACCGCAACAGTTACTGGGTAACACGATACCCCTTGGTAAGACTGGTTGTCAGACTTTCGGGCTTCTGACGACCCGTAACAACTGTCAAAGATCTACAAATGACAGCCGGGACCAACGGCTTTAACGTGCTGTCTGAGGCACGGAGGGGTCTTGGTATGTAAAGATGGTCACCCATTCATTGACCAACCGCAGCAAGCGTAGCTTAACCTGATTGATCGATCCGTGCGGCTTTTATTTCTTAGCCACAAGCCCTCGCTAGACTCCTATTCTTACAGCCATTCACGAAGTATTTAGTAAATAAACAACATAAAAAAAACAATTATCTCTTTGTTCGCAATCATTACTTGAGTGCATCGAATCTGAAAGTATATACAATTTTATATAATTCACTTCGTAATAGCGAAGCAGGCGTGAACTTAATCTTTCGACGATTTACAGTTGGGAAATAAAATAATTGCATTATGTATAAAGTGTGAGGGACGATGAAGGTTCTAGATTGGGTTTCAAGGTTTAAGGAATATCTGTTGCCTGGGATTACGGGTCTCTTTTTACCCGACTACGGCGAAGCAAAAATGAGGGTTATTATTTTGACCGGTATGTATGTATGTTCATAACATTTAAACTACCCATAATAATTTGACAAATTTTAATGTATCGTTGGAAGCGTCTTGATCGTCCGCTGGTTATAGGCTATGTGACCTCACATTAAAAACTAAAACCCAACTACGACAAAAAAGTCAACTAAAAAGATGTAAACAAGACATCGCAGACAGATAAATTAAAAATCCGGAGTCACACGTAGCCAGGAGGCCAAGTCTACTAATTTACAAACGTGTCAGTGGTCTCACAATGATCAGTTTTTGACAGATATGCCATACATAATCTGTCTAAAACTCATCATTGCGAGACCACTGACACCTTTGTAAATTAGTAGACTTGGCCCCCTGTTCGATTTATGCCCTAACTCGGGAACCCCCGTCATGCTACGGCTACACTTCGCGTTATCGCGAACTTTTCTTCGTGCGCTCTCTGTTGCTCAGCGAGTAATCGAGGGGTGTGCGAGAGAGAGCGCACGAAGAAAAGTTCGCGATAACGCAAAGTGTAGCCGTAGCATCAGGGACGAAGTTCCACACGCGATGACGCGATAGTCCCACGCACACTTGTATATAATAGAAAGAGACAGAGAGAAAGTCGCATGGAGGGCATAACGCCTTTTCGTTACGTGACGAGTTCGACCAGTCAACTCCTACCGTAAGTCGCGTTTAGGAATTTCCAAAACAAATCTGTCGCATTAGAGATGCCCACAAAATGTTCCCGTATATTTCGAAACACAAAGGCTACCAAAAATATACGCCGCAGACCTTAACACGGCTTCTGACCACATACACATGACCCGAGTATGAAGGTCAATGAGATATTGTTCAGAATACATGGGTGTTCCGCGGGGTGTTAAACGAGGCCTCTTTTGTTTTACAGTTTTTATGCCATGTAAAAAAAGGTTTTAGGAAAATAATTGTGTGTGACGTGTGACAATGTAGGTGGAATTCCATGAATGGCAAGGTCTTTGTCATGTATTTTTTTTTGTATTATATAGGGTGACTGGTAATGAAAGTTCGTTTTTATGGTTCCGTACCCAAAGAGTAAAACGGGACCCTATTACTAAGACTCCACTTTTTAGTTGTGGTATCTACCTACCCCACACAAATTCACTACTAGCTATGTAAATAACAGTGACGGAGTCACATAGAAAATCGTACAGATATACTAAGTGGGAAAAATACGTAATTTTGAAGCTAACTCAAAAACTACGCAAGGAAAGTTAATAAAATGTATATAGGGCCACGGAGAGTATACCCTTTCGAACTAAAAAAGATTTTTTTTTAATCGGTTCACAATTGGCGAAAATATCTATGAATATACACAAAATGAAACAGACTCACACAGAACCTCGTCCGTTTTGGAAGTCGATTAAATACAGATATAAATCGAAAGTCGATAAATAGAGAGCAGTGGTGGCCCAGTGGTAACGGCCGCGACTTACGAGTTGTAGGTCGTACGTTCGAACCGTGACAGGCGCTTTACTTTGTGTAAATTATTTCAACGCCACTGCTCTCAAAACGGTGAAGGAAAACATCGTGAGGAAACCGGCATGTCCTAGAACCAAAAATTCGAAGACATGTGACATCTACCAACCCGCACTGGGCCCGCGTGGTGGATTACGGCCCAGTCACTCTCATAGAGAGGAGGTCTGTTTCCCAGCAGTGGGAACATTATAGGCTGATTATGTATGTTATGTATGTAAATACAAATGAGTTCGCTTTCAAATTGTATGTGCTTACTTGAATGAGGTTCCAAGTGAACCTTACTAAACTTGAATGCATCGTGCATTCTCTAACCAGTTGAAAAAATCTTGAACGTTCACAATGAAATCGAAAGCACCTGAGAATCGCGTGCCAAAACTAACATTTAAGCCGTTAAAATATTCAAATTGATCTTAAAACTGTTACATTTTGTTGCATAATAATAATTCATTTGAGCAATTTCATAGATTTATGATCTGTAACGAATAGTGCGGAAGAAACTGCGACTACTGTCTTTTGGTTTTGTAATTAATTTTCTAGTTTCAAATGAAATTGAAAACTGCCTTTTTGGTCTATGGTCGCAAGCGAGACTGCTGAGCTTGGGGTCCCGTGTTGCCACCTACGTCGGACAAAGTATTAGGTCCCCACCTATGAAATCAACGTTTTGTATGGAAAATTAACATAAACTAATGTTTAAAAACTAAGATAACGTATGCCACTTAGATTAAGCGACAAAAATAAGAATTGTTATGCTATTCAATCTGTCAATTTCAGTTCGCGACTCAAAGAACACCGTTCTAGAATTATGAGATTAAACGAACTTACCTGTAAGTGAAGTTCTATCTCAATTATACTCTCTCCTTGTCCGAGACGGTTGAACAGTGTCGTCTACGATTCTTCGTGCTCCGGTGCCGCCACAATATTTAAAGCTCCCATCCAAAGCAAAAACTCTGCGTATTTCCGAACCTGTCAACTTCATTACGGTTTTTGTGCACGGCGCTGTCACTGCGCCTCCGCAAATATAAATAGTTTTTTGGTGTAATTACTGAGGTTTTAGTATTAAAAAATGTTTTTTACAGTGAGACAATTAGTCTACTCTACCTTACATCTGTTTACAATAGTATCCCAATGACAGAAAAGTCGGAAAAAGTGTAAGTATTGGTAAGTGAGAATAACGTTCGTGTTGTCATTACTTCTATCAAAGACAACCCCGGTAAGTTATTAAAGTATTTAAAAGTGAAGATAAATACTAGAAAATTAGATATAATCTAGCACCAGTTTTAAGGATATTATGCCTATGGTTGTTGTGTCTAGTGTTTTACCGGTTTCAGCTTTATGACAGATCGGATAACTCAACGCGGTGTTTTTGTCTGTCAATCGAAGTGTCAAACTGAAAAATTTTCTTTTCTTAAAAATTTCAAAACCTTTTTACGATGGACGACACCCGTTTATGTATGACATAATATTAAACTAAAAATAAATTAATAAATTAGCATTATTATACTATTATAATAATGCTAATTTATTTATTTATTTTTAGTTTATGTATTTAAAGCACTATTGCTTTAAATAAATATTCAGCAGATCAGAAAAGGCTCATAAACAAGTTTTTATATAATACTACAGTTTGAGAGTTTATTTTATTTACTAATTCATGTTTCTGTTGCTCTCGATACATAAATTTAACATACATAATCTCACGCGGCACACCTTCTTCCCATGGGGAAATGGACTATATAGCACAAAGTCCATAGAATTATATAGCACAGGTGTGAGTCTGAGTAGGTACTATATACTATAGAGCTACCATTTACCGGATATTATGTCTTTCATTGACTTGAATTTGCCCTGGCGGCTGTGAGTATGTCATGCTCACTCAAATGTCTCGCTGATGGTGGCGCGTGTGTTGGATCATTTAGCTCCTTTCAGAATGGTTGAGCTGAATGGTGCTGATCCATGCGTCATGTTCGTGAACGGTCGCCGTCAGTTGTTGACTGGTCATCTCTTGACTGCCAAGGCTTATTTTAATTTTTTAATTGTTTTTTAATCTTTTTACTACGGACGCTTTTAACGTGCTTTCTACATTGCTCTCACATGTATAATTTCAACATGAATGATGTAACCAATATTTTGTAACTTTATTTTTTATTTAAAAGAGTGTCCGTGGAGTTTCTTGCCCGTTCTTTTCCATAGGTACTTACTACGCTTTGGAATGGGCAACTAGCTTCATATTTCTGACTGACCGACTCCTTGACAATCCAAAAATGCCCGTGAATGGTTTAATTGAAGTAAATTGAGTTTGATTTTGAGTTGAGCCACCTGCAGGCGTAGCATGAACACCGTTTTGGCGACGGAAGAGTAGACAAAAATTACGTTTCCTGTAGACAGTACGACGGCAACTAAGTAGAAAGAGTCAACTGCACTTTTTACGAAATTAACTCTTTTACATAAATCGACTCAGAATTCTTTGTTTTGTCGGTTTTGTAATAAGATTTATCGGTTGTCAGTGTGATTTTGACAGTAAGGACGGAAAACTTTCTTCCGAAATAGTCTACAAAAAGACGTAGACATACCTACCATACCTACAAAAAGACGTAGACAAAGATCGTAAGAAATTAAAGACAAAATTACAGATTATAGAAACATTTCTACGGTGGATGTCAAAAATGAAGAAACGAACTGTCATTTTGTATAGAAAAAGCTATGTCTATTCTTCGTAGAGATAGAAAGCGCCATGCTACGCCTGCCGGTACGATCCTTAAATACCTGCTCATTTTGCTTTGTTTTCTTTCATAACCATATCGCGTGGCATTACTCCTACAAGCATTACAAGTAGGTATATTATGCAAACCAGATAATTAAGTCATCTACCTCATTACATTATGAACTGGTTTTCCATTATTTATGTTGAACTGTCATTTTGTAAACGCATGTTATGTTTAGACAATAACTTATATGTTACTTGCTTTTGCCTGCAGCTTCAGCTGCGTGGACGTCGGAATTAATCCAACAGGAACATACTACCATGATGAAAAGTCTGGTCAAGGCATGGTCTATCCATGTGCCAAATTTCATCGAAATCCGTTCAGCCGTTAAGGCTTGAAAAGGCAACAGACAGAGAGAATTATTTTCGATTTTTTTTATTTTAAAGTTACTTGCTGGGTCCCGCCGTTTCTGCAGCATAAGTCTCGATCCCGTGGGAATATCGGGATAAAAAGTATGCTATGTCCTATCCCAGGTCATGGTCTACCCATGTGCCAAATTTCACCCAAAGCCGTTCAGCTGTTTTAGTGTGAAAGCGGAACAAACAAACAAACTCACGTTAGAGTATGGATGATCTAGTTTGGAAAGTAGCCACGATGTTGCAAAATGTAGGCTATCTTTTGGAAGTGGAGTGACCGACAGACAGACAGACAACGGACAGTAGAGGTGGGTGGTAACAGGTTAAACACGATATAATGTTATCAATGTTACTGTCATTACAAAAAAATAACACGTCCAAATATCTGTTAATAAATAACAGCCTGTTATTTTTATACAGACGATAAATACGTATTTAAATCTCAAGTGAATATCTTCTTCATTTCTTTTCGTTTAAAGTCGAAAAACGTATCCGAAGTTTTAACAGTAACAGCCGCGGTAACAGTCTTGAGGATCTGTTATTTTAATGTTTCTTTATTTTATCTTGACTTGGCTCACGAGGTTTTCGACATGTGGGATGTGGACTCTGCGATCATTGTGCCGATAGTCGTATCAGTTAATTGCCAAGAGCCTCGACCAACACTATCGAAT
Organism: Lithophane semibrunnea; assembly: GCA_947363905.1. Classification (NCBI taxonomy): domain Eukaryota; kingdom Metazoa; phylum Arthropoda; class Insecta; order Lepidoptera; family Noctuidae; genus Lithophane; species Lithophane semibrunnea. The sequence continues at coordinate 5,596,288 of OX376213.1, read as the reverse complement.
ATCTTCTTCATTTCTTTTCGTTTAAAGTCGAAAATCGTATCCGAAGTTTTAACAGTAACAGCCGCGGTAACAGTCTTGAGGATCTGTTATTTTAATGTTTTATTGTTAGGAACAAATTTTTATTTGTTATTTTTTAATATCTGTTATTTCTATCTGTTGCGATAAATACGCCTCACCCCTTACGGAAAGTCTAAACTTATAAAGAACTAGCTTCCGCCCGCGGCTTCGCCCGCGTGTTATGTCGATAAAAGTAGCCTATGTCTTTCCCCGAGATGCCATCTATCTCCTTGCCAAATTTTATAGAAATCCATTCAGTGGTTTAGGCGTGAAAAGGTAACATAAAGACAGAAAAGTTTCTTTTGAATTTATAATATTAGTATGGATATGGATGAGGAGCTCGTGGCTAAGTAATAACAGCTGCACGGGTCGATCCATTAGGTTAAGCTACGCTTGCCGGGGCTGGTCCGTGGTTGGGTGACCATCTTTACATACCGAGACTCCTCCGTGTCTCGGAAAGCACGTTAAGCCATTGGTCCCGGCTGTCATTTGTGGATCTTTGAAAGTCGTTATGGGTCGTCAGAAGCCCGAAAGTCTGACAACCAGTGTTACCAAGGGGTATCGTATTACCCAGTTACTGGGTTGTGGAGGTCAGATAGGCAGTCGCTCCATGTAAAATACTAGTATTCAGCTGCATCCGGTTAGACTGGAAGCCGACCTAAACATAGTAGGGAAATGGCTAGGCAGATGATGAAGTAAGTGAACAAAAAGACCTGAGGACCTAGACAAGTGACAATCGCTTCAAAAGCGTTTCGTATTTCTACAACGACTTTCAATAGAATTGACATAAGCTTTTCGATAGCATACGTCAGTCCTATACATTTTTGCCTTTTCCATCATCGATATCGCTGATAGAATGTCACTTTGTCTAGGACCTCTGGTGAATCGGTTCGCCTTCGTATAAGAGTATCGTCATAACGTCCCACGTACTGTGCCGGATGACGTCAGTGCCACTTTCTCTGTCGTGAGCGGATGCCGTGACTCACTGTGTTGAGCTATGAAACAAGCGACTTTAGTTTTGCTAACTAAATAAAAATATACCTATTTTATACTTAACTAGCTGATGCTCGCGGCTTGGTCTGCGTGGTTGTCGGTTATTATACAGGATGTAAGGGTAAACACTCTTGTCATTCAAACCATGGGTAGTTGACTAAATTATAAAAATAAATGACCGAACACAACAAAAAAAAAACGTTATTTTCATTAAAATATTTTAAAAAGTTTCTATCTGACACCGTGCTTGCTAGCGAAACAGCTGACTGACTAAGGGAGGGATCGAGCTCGCTGCCGGTCAGATCACATCCCGTACCCCCCGCCCGTGTTGAGACGCAAGTTCGTTGCCCTAGCGCATAGGGCAACGAACTTGCGTCTCTTGTGGTAAAATTTAGATCTAAAAAAAAATTAAGAAAAGTTGTAATTTTCCTTTGATTTTACGTTCTATAAATGAAACCTAACCACTGGTTGCAAGGATAAAGGTGTTTACCCTAACACCCTGTATACTAAAACCTAGATGGCGGGACGAGCTGGATAGCTTCCATCAAAACTGGAAAGAGGACGCGCGGGCCCGCGAAAGATGGAAGGAGTGGAAGGAGGCCTTTGCCCAGGAGTGGGACAGCTTTTGCTAGAAAAAAAAAATAAAACCTTACTCGAGACCCACTCTCTACATGCCTGACACTTTACTATCAGCACTGCTCTCAAAACGGTGAAGGAAAACATCGCGAGGAAACCGGCATGTCCTAGAAACAACAATTCGAAGATACCAATCCGCACTGGGCCCGCGTGGTGGATTACGGCCCACTCCCTCTTACCGAGAGGAGGCCTGTGTCCCAGCAGTGGGAACGTTATAGGTAATAGGTTATAGGTGATAGGCTGTAAGTACTTAATTTTAGTTGTTTGTTTCCAAAGTGACTAAATTTACTTCTAGCCAAGCGTGCAACATCTTTAACCCCATCATTAGCAAGTGAGACAGTGGAGTGAGATTCTAATACACACACTATCCATTATTATGGTGGATCCGCAGTAGTTGCGCGCGAAATTCAAAATAAAACAACAAATTTTTTGTGTAAAAAAAACAACAAAATAATAATGTAGGTACATGTTTGAGAATAATAAAAATAAAAAATTACGGTTTTTTACAATTTGTAGGTAAGTGTCAGCTTGTATCTTGATCAAAATATGATTCGCGATAAATAACAAATTATGTATTTAGAAAATTATAATCATTAACCGATTCATTGCCAATGACGCCCCAGGCGCGTCATAAGCAAATATCACGGGAGGCCCTTGACTTGATCGAACTTACTTAAAAACAGATTTAAAAACATTGAGATAAAGAGAACTTTAGAGAACTACCACTTTTTATCCTAAATTAACCATTGCAGTTGACAATACCCTTGGCCATTATTTTAGAATTCATATTTTATGATTGTTGATGACGCGCCTGCCACGTCATCGTCCAATGTTCGGGGCCTGGCTAAAGTATGCATGAAAATGATGTTGGCAATGAATCGGTTAACGCATCTCTCTTAGTTAGATTTGTTCCATTGAATGAATTTTTCATGAAATCATGACATTTGAGCACATAAAAATAAAAAATACTTAAATGAGTTTCACGGGCTACCACTCGCTAAGGCTAGAGAGAGTGAATTTGCACTTTACAGTCTACACGAACTTTATACACTTTTGTATGACAAATTCGTCTGGTTATGTCACATTTCCATCGTATTTTTTTAAATTTTTTTTATTCGTCAATTTACCATTACAGGACAACCCAATGCGATAAATTTCATGTTGCATTGCATAAAGGACAGCTCATTCGTGTTACATTTCTTGTTACGGTCACAGATATTATAATTATTTACAGTTCAACGATCTGTACTCGGCGAGTGAAAAAGACCATGAGAGCGGACCGTAATCTACCACGCTGCCCCAGATGGCGCTGTGACTTTAAAAATAATGTACAGACATAAGGCCTCAACTCAATCGCCAATTTCAGAGCCCGACACAAAACGCAGCCAGCCAGTCTCGCCTCTCGCAACAACGACGATAAAATCCTCAATATTTGGCAGTGCACGATAAATTTAGTTTCTACCAAAATGCCCTGTTACGTGCAGTATGACACGGTCATTATTTTTGGCATTTTATAAAACACTAGCTGCGCCCCGCAGTTTCACTCGCATAAGTCTCGATCCCGTGGGAATATCGGGATAAAAAGTTAAGGCTTGAATAGGCAACAGACAGACAGAATTACTTTCGCATTTTTTTTATTTTAAAAGTACTAGCTGGGTCCCGCCGTATTACCAGCATAAGTCTCGATCCCGTGGGAATGGTCTACCCCTGTGCCAAATTTCATCCAAATCTGTTTAGCCGTTTTAGAGTGAAATCGTAACAAACAAACTCACTTTCGCATTAATAATATTAGTTAAGATAATTTTGGTTTGTGTTGTCGACATGACGTGCAGGTAAATTGCACGCTTTCGATTTTTGGAGTGAATTGAAGTTAGGTGTACAATACGGGCAGTTCTGAACTTCGCACAGAAGACTGCGCAATAACATTTTTTTGGAACCAAGTGGTGATACGAGGGGAGTGTGAGTGAGACAACATGCGCGAAAGTTCGCAAAGCCTATGTTCAGACCGGCCAAATCGGTTGTATTGTATTTTGAAGACGATTTTCTAAAAATAACAGGAGAGCATACTAAGTTGATTTATATTGAAGACTGAGGGGAGAACCCTGTAAAAAGAATGGGATTATATTACGAAGATGAAACATGCTACTACCAAATAGGTATAAAACTAAGACAGCTCTGCGAACAATACAGTGAAGCATGCCAAAACTACACCTCCGGTCTGTGCATACTTACACACTCGCACACATTTACAATCAAACTACATCTCACTAAGTGCACACAATGTTTACGAAACCGGCCTCACATCATTGTTAACAGCGCTCTGTCTTGGTTTTTAACCAACTTCTTCAAAAAGGAGGAGGTTCTCAATTCGTCTGTATGTTTTTTTTTTTATAAATATGTTACGCGATTACTCCGCCAATTATGAATCGATTTTGATGATTCTTTCTTTGTTTTTTTGTTTGGTAGTTCATGCTTATGGTGGTCCCATATAAATTTTATTAATTTTGCTTGCGTAGTTTTTGAGTTAGCTTCAATAAAAAAAATCAGCTGTTCCATACATTTTGTCGATTTAAGTGAACACAAATGTATGGAACAGCTGATTTTTTTTCGCGATTTCAATGTTGGTCCCATAAAAAAAGTTGTTCAAAATGATGAGTACAATGACCCCTTTTCGGGTTTAGCATAAACAAAAAATTATGTTGTATATATTGGGGTCGCCTTCCAGTCTAACCGGATTCATTTTACATTATTATACTCAACAATAACTACCTAGGATTCATGATCTAACTAGCAGGGTAATCATTATATTTGGACAAACCATGTTTTTTTTTGTCTAAAATCTTCACGCTATGTGCGTTTGGGTGACGAGTAGGTAGTCTAATAACAACCTTGGCACAGTTGAGTACTCTGCTGTGAAAATTACTATTAGTATGTTTTCGTTATAAGTAGGATGTTATTAGGTAAGTATTTCAGAATTTAAATTAAATTTAAGTACTTAAATATAACAACAAATATAATCAAATAATAAAAATGAAAAAAAAAACAACCTACTTCCAAAAAAACCCTACAAACTGAAAAATAACTAATATTTCGGTAATCGGAGTAATTCGTCAACTCATCCTACATGCCTACGGCCCATTTAGGACGTTCTTTTGATTTTCTGCAAGTCATCTTAGATGAATGAATGAATGAATGAATTCTTTATTTGCCAGAATATAGGTACATTGTATATGGTAAATTTTTATAATATGGTTTCACTATATTCGACTTTCTAGTCGTGCAAATTTTTAAATAGTCAAAGCTTTAAAAAAAAAAAAAAATTTATCAAATTAACATTAACAATAATAAAAAAAAAAAAAAAAAATTACTATGTCAAAAGGATTTCAAATTTATAAAGATGGGCCGTAGGCATTTAGGACGATTTGACGAAATACCCGCAAGTCGGTGTCTTTGAAACTGTATTTTAGTTTTTTGACACCGTCTTCCGAAATTAAAATTATTTTTGTACTTATTGTTTTTTTTTTTTGGAAGTCGACTGTTTTTTTTAGTATCCTACACCAATAAATTGGTATACAACTACCTACTATGTAAACAGCAGTGACAGGAAGTATTACAACATCATCAAGATACACACAGTGGAATAAATACGTAAGTATTATCGAAACTAACTCAAAAACTACCCAAGCAAAGTTACGGGACCACCGCGCAAGAATCAACACCTTGTCCTCCGCCTTCCGCATCCAGTCTGTCCTAGCCACCTTTCTAAGGTCGTCGGTCCGTCTAGTCGGGCGTTCCACACTACGCTTGCCGAAAAGCTGTCTCCACTCCAGGACTCGTCTGCTCCAGCTTCACCGGCCATCGGTCCTTCGACAAACATGGCCAGCCCACTGCCACTTCAGCTTGCTTACTCTACAAGCTATGTCGGTAACTCCTGTTCTTTTCCGCAGCAAGCTGGAAACCCCGCTTGAAGTAGACGTACATAAAGTAAAAATCGTTAAAATTACGATTTCTAATCCTTAGTTTTTATTCATTGAATAATCTTATTATTCAGTCAAAGGAACTGTATACAGTAGGTACGCAATATCATTATTATCGTAATTACAAAATTACAATTTGATTAGCAACTAGTTTTGCAATAGCAATAAAAGGTAAGTACGTAAGTAAGCTGAAACAGGAACCAATATTTACATAATAATTGATGTGCGTATTTACAACGAAACTGCATTCGATTGTAATTGAAACATGAAAACAAATTAGTTACAACTTTTGAAAAAACCTAAGACCCTAAACTTTTTAAATAAAATTAGATTAGAATAGAGACATTTTATCGGTCAGGATTATTTTGATCATAATTTGATATAACGCCATCTATACTAAATACTAGAAAACTGTAAAATAACTGTCTCAACGCGTTTTAGTAATCCGTCAACAGATGGCGAACCAAGCAATCCAATGCTACCAACATTACAATAAGAACTGACGCATGTTCGTTCAGAAATTAAATGTTCGATTCAAAATATAATATTTCTCATTAACTTCAAAATTCAAACCGTCAGTGTAATGTTTGTAGGTGTTAGTAAATGAGAAAGATCTCGACATGCAGAGAAACATGTGTGGTACATACCTTGCCATGCGTTTGTACTAGCCAAAACATTCAAGTCAATGTTCCATACAATTTTTGACAGGAACTAGAGATTAAAGTTTTGTCTTGAATGTTTCGCCAGTGCAAACGCACGGTTGGACAAACACGTCGATGCATAATCTGCAAGTTTCCACAAGCTCTTGGCCTGCATCTCACCTGATGGTAAATGATGATCAGGCCGAAGGTAGAAGCGAGCTTCACCTGGGATCCTAAACCAAAGAGGAACTGGTTATTAACAACAACATTAAACAATATGCCATTCTATTCAAAAATAGAGAATGAGATAAGGCAGATAAATATTATCGACTCATCAGGATTTCGGAGCTATTCTATTCTCATTTTGACAGACTAAAACTTTTCGAACGAAACTGTAGTACTCCGCAGTATGACATTGACAGCTTCTTCTTCAGTCTTCGTCGTCAAACAGTTGGCATTTTTGGCTGTTGGCACCACTGTGCTGCGATTACTCAACGACGTGATACGGTCGGTCATTGTCACTCACGGAACCAATTTTAATTTAAAAGTTATTTTGAATTGTAGTGTACGTGTGCAACAATAATAAAACAAAAAATATTTTACTGATAAAACTTTCAACAGTGTTGCAGTGCTATTGTGTTGTCAAAGTGTTAAAATTACTTTTTGTTTTGTTTCAAAATAGTGAAGTGAATCAAGATGAGTAATTTCACAAAGTTTATCAAAACTACGCCAATCACGGATGACTACGAGATCTCCAATACAGTACTCGGCCTTGGTATCAATGGAAAGGTAAGTTTTCAATTGGAAAGTTATTTTATAACTTTTAAACTGTTATTCCTAATGTTGTTTACATTATGACGTCACGTTTTAAAATTAACCTGTACCCGTTAATACCTTTATCTCATCACGCCGGAATAACAAAAGAAATAAAATTAGCTCTGGTCTGGTATTAAATATTCGCGTCGGTTTGCGTCATTGAAATAATGTTTTTTACATCCTCTTGTTTTTAAACTTCGCGGAATAGAACTTTTATGATGTTCAATGAATAACAAACGTAGGTACCTACACATTCAAAGTAATATGAATAAACGTAAACGTATCTTCACGCGTTTAAGATCTACGCGGGAATCAGAAAAACACGTTTATGGTAGTTAGATAGTAAAATTCGCTGTGTAATTTTCTGGCAAAGGTCTTGAGCTCATACAGCCTCAAAATCAGACAGATTTAGATAAAATCCTACTTCCTACTAAACGAATCCTACTAATATTATAAACGCGAAAGGTTGTAAGTATGGATGGATGTTTGTTACTCTTTCACGTAAAAACTACTGAATGGATTTGGATGAAATTTGGCAAACAGATAGTTTATAACCTGGATTAAAACGTAGGATACTTCTTATCTCGACATTCCCACTGGATCGAGACTTACGCGGGTGAAACCGCGGGGCGCAGCTAGTGTGTGTGAGATAAAAACGTTGTGTACACATTGCACTATTATTGCCATTGGGAATGTACAGACAATACTGATAAAAATGCTTGAACTAGATCTGATGACAAATAAATAAGACTCAGGGATTTCCTAATGAAGAAATGGGGTTTTTCCAAAAAGTAGGAATAAAATTGTGTTAAACCCAAGAGAGTTTGTGAAAGTTTGATGACTTTATTTTGTGTGTACTTATTTAAATGTGAACACATTTCCTTTTCCTGTTTCATGTTAAGGTGAAATAAAAACCGTTGAAACATTAAAGTTGTTAACACAATGCATTCAATTTGGTTTTTAGAAACAGAAAAAGGTTCCACTTTATCAAAGTTTCTAATTTTAGTTCAAAGAGTTCATATTTATCTTTTATATCGAAGCGATTATTTACAAAAAAAAAAAGCTATTTTGATCCTGTATGACAGTAGTATTCCAATGAAACTACGTTGGAGTCTATTTAAGTATGTTAAATTGCTCATATTAAAGTTATTGAACTCAATAATCATCACACAAACAACGTAACTAATTGTGCGTTCCTAGTACTTCATTTACTGCTTTACAGTCAATTTATGTGCGAACAGAACAATGTAATTAACACTGTTTTCATTTCACACTCAATTTGAATATGTTTAATGATTTTTTGATGACTTTACCTACTTACACTGTTCTTTTTATGAATGACATTTAAACAAGTTACTAAAACTATCGGAACCATTTTGCACAGCATATTTCTGTGTATTAGAAGTTGACAATTACTGACCCATTCAACACCCAGTGTGAGGAGTGTCGTGCTTCTGATCAGACCATGTCACACTTGCTGGAGTGTCCTATGTGCCCGTTCACTTGCACCTTTGAATACCTAAAGAATGACTGATGCCACAATCAATATGGCCACTGAATGAGCTCAAACAATGTAATAATCTTCAACCAAAGTACCATAAACTAAGAAAGAGCCTATTTCTGCCTCCAATAGGATTACTCTGTTCTGATAAAGGGTCGGTGATGGATGACGATATAATTACAGACATAAAAAAAAACATTTCATCTTTGTCTCTGGGTTTGCAGCACATCTTCATGTCTCTGGTATTGTGAATCCTGACGCAACAGTGGTTACTTTCCCATTAGGTTGTGTGCCTGCTTATTAGTGCTCAATGGCAAATTTTATTTCATGTTATATGTCACTATACGCTAGTGACAGATTGTAAAGTCATTTAGGATGTGTGATATCAGTAATCATAAAAAAGCAACGTATAGATAGTAATAAATCTATCAATTTAAAATTTGAAAATCATGCTTGAGTAGCATTAAATAGTAAATTTTTGCAGAGAAAATGTGTGTGGATATCTCAGTAGCAGCCCGGAGTCTGTATTTGTGCGGTTTGTGCCCAGTTAATGGCAATAGGCTCGCCCCCTATTATAATAACTGGCAAAATATGGGTGTACTATAGGTATACCTCTGCCCAACGTTTCGGGGATTAGTATTTATTGCTAAAGAGACAAATACCTACCTATAAGTTATTTATGATAATAGGTAATACGGGCTGGTATCCGCAACTCCACGTCAAAGCGCGTATTTTGCGTACGGGTGGGAAATCACTTATTCGATCCACCCCAGCTCCTCCAAGACCACTGACCATCTCCCTTAGGGTACCTGGGTTACCGTACCCTAGGGAGTGGCGCAATGGGTTCAGGCCCCACCGGTGCCATGCTCGACCCCCTACGGGCAAGTTCGTCGGCTGCATCATTGCCCAGTGAGCCGCTGTGTCCTTTGAGCCATTGAATGGTTATATTATTGAGGTTACCCACCTGGTTTAGGCGTTTACGCTTATTTATTTATGATAATAAAAAACGAATTACTTTTAGGCACTTTTCCGACTGACAGCAATGCGGGCAATGCGGCCCAATAAGGTCTTCCCTTTATTTTTTTATTTTTACTTCAATTTCAGTAACTAATGATTAATTACTCACATTTAGAACTCTGTAGCTTTAAATACTTGTACATAATACATAATATATTTTAGTGTTAGAAACAGTTAATTGAATTCAATTTAAGTAACAATAAAAAAAATCATTACTTTTAACAATGTTTACTCTAATAAAAAGTAATTATTACTATTCAGCTGTCAGTTATCTACAAAACCATAGTATTAAATAATTTATTTTGTAAGTAGACATGAAGCAGACATTTTATTGTTTTTAAACTAAGGCAAACATAGTGTGACTGTGACAAACTGGGGTCGACATGACAGGCCAGGATGCGCCAGACGTGGCGGCAACCCTTTTCAAATATGGAACCTACCTATTATACATTTAATTCCATAACTTGTCTTCCTTTGAACTTTTGTCAGTACCCACTCAGAAAAATATGATGTTTATCCTTTTTATTTCTTGACTGTACATTGATTTATTTATAAATTAAGTACCTATACATATTTAAATGGTAATCTTGTCAGTCCTAAAATATTTTAAACGTATTGCATTAATTACAAAATGTTCTTATCCTTTTCAAAAGATTAATAAGAATACCTAAATATGTAATTGTTACACAGTGTGATGTTATGAAAACATACTTATTTACTAACTAAAGTTAAGTAAGTTTATTGCAATAGATTCGCCCCTATTTATTGGTACAAACTACCTAATGTATTTTAGTACGATACTGCCTACCCCTTTAGGGGATACAGGCCACAGGCGTAGCGTAAAGGCTCTTACATACTGGCGCGATTCGCCGCGCGAGGCGACGCCGCCGCATTGTTCGCCGTGAAGTTTTGCCAGAAAATGTTTTGTTTAAATTCGCGTCGCTTGGCGAATCGCGCCAGTATGTAAGACCCTTAATGATACTCATAAGACGGAATAGGGAACCCTATTCATAACGGAACAGTGCCAACACTGCCAACTATCTTAGGCCTAGCCCGCACTGCAAATTTTTTTCTCGCGATTTTTTTCGAGCTGTTTATATTCAGTGCACGGCATTGCATCAAGCGCGAACTTTAAATCTAAATCGCCAGTGCGTGTAGATTCATAAGATACCATGTTTTACAGAACAACGATAAAAAAATTCGCACGAATTTTAATCGCAGTGGGGTCTATGTCTTAGTCTTATTTAAACAATAACAAACAAAAAAAGACGTTACACATGATTATAATAGCAATGACTCAGACCGGTTCTGCTGGTTTACAAAAAATATGTAAATAGTGAGAACTGACTGCGAAATATTAATTCTTAGTCACCTGCTCACCTGTCCCATAGCCGACAAGGAAGTGACTAGCTATCAGCGATTTTCTCGCTCAAGAAACGTACAAAAGATTGTAAGTCCCGTATAGTATAAAAGAGATACATAAATTAATAGCTGATCGCTGACGGTTCACACCGCCCGGGCGAGTATCTACACACTTGTCGCAGCTACAAGAGCTATCAAAAAGAGTACTCGCTTGGCGAGCAGAACACTCGCTGACAGATCACGCTTGGTACATACGCATACCAGGGGGCCTAAAACAGCCACATTAGCAATTCCTCTAATAGCAATTAATTTCCTGAATTACCAGGTGTCATTAGCAATCCCTTTAATTTAACACAAAAGCAATTCATAATTTGTGGACCATTTTACGAATCTCCAGAGAAAACTGTCAAACAGATGAATTATTTCGTAATATGAATTGCCCGCAGATCATATTATGAATTGCCAGTTTGTGACATTAATTCATAATATTTTCCTTTTATGATTTTATTTTAAGCCCCCAGGAAGTTATCGCTCGTCGCCGTCGCGCGCTCGCTGATCGTTGCTCGCCAACTCTTTACTCTCTTCGCCTTAATCGCCAACTCTCAACTCGCTTCCTGTTAATCGCCGGCAGTGGGGCAGGGGCCTTAGAGTGAGATCATACATGGCAGAATCCAGTTTTGTGGAAATGTTACTTCATTGTCATTAATCTTGTTTGTTTTTAGAACAGCTGCGGCGGGGACTTTTTTAAATTATGTTACGACGTTTTGAACCCCTGACACGAATATTGATATACGTAAAGTTTTTGGCTGGGAATTCCGAAGATACTTATACTTGGTTCTAAAATATTCAAAATACTTACCATGTAATAATAATACTTGCCTAGAAGTCAAACTCTCACCAAAAACCAGTCAGAAAATCGGTTGAACATAATCATACGATTTGAAACTCGGAAAGTGATCAAACACATGCTATTAGTCTATGGCTTCGAGTCGTATGAGGGTGTTTATTACACCCACACAATCGACGTGAAATGAAATTGTTTAGGTATTCCGTAAATATGTAGGATATCGGAATCACTTTATTAAGCAGTATTAAAATTTTTTTTTTTAAATACTGCTTAATAAAGTCGACATTAATCGAAATAGATGGAGTCGACATTTCCTATGAAGAAAAGGACGAAACAAACTCAGGAGTCTTTTAAAGTCCAGGCATAATCTTGTTCAGATCATGTGAGGACCAACTTATTGTTTAAGTACCACATTATCAAAGATTGGACATTTTGGGAATTGGACATTTTGGGAAATGGACATTTCGGGAATTGGACATTTTGGGAAATAGACATTTCGGGAATTGAACATTTTGGGAAATGGACATTTAGGGAATTGGACATTTTGGGAAATGGACATTTCGGGAATTGAACATTTTGGGAAATGGACATTTCAGGAATTGGACATTTTGGGAAATGGACATTTTGGGAATTGGACATTTTGGGAAATGGACATTTCGGGAATTGGACATTTCGGGTATTGGACATTTTGGGAAATGGACATTTTGGGAATTGGACATGTTGGGAAATGGACATTTCGGGAATTGGACATTCTGCACCTGAACGACGGAAGGAGACGGAAAGACGGTGAATTTCCTAAACAAAATAATTATGATTAATTCTGGCGCTAACGCAATATCCATAATGATACCTTGTTCCGTGTTCCACCAAATCAATCTTTGATAGCTTATCTTTTGAATTACGATTAAATGAACGTTAAAGATATTACATCGGTATCACAACGTTACTTTATGTAAATTTACGTAAGTTTAAATAAATAATCTTACAAAGTCCAAACCAGGAAATGCCACATGTAATTATTTTGATCGATATACCTAGTTGCCCACTGCTGAACAAATATCTTGCCTTGCCCAAGTGCCAGCACCCTAATTGCATAACACACTTTCAATTAGAGTCTGTCAAGCGAGTCTTGTCCCATGAAAAAGGCGGTAAATTTTAAAAAATTACAGGGGTCAACACTGATATAGTACGCTTAAAACTGGTTTGATACTTGAATTTTTGTAGAATAAAAAATCTTTGGGATGAATTAAAAAAGCGCATCCTCCAAGGCACCGGTTACGGTTTGGAATCTCGGAGACACAAAATATACGGTACAAGTACCTACATCCCCGGTAAGTCCCCGGATGAAGGTATTTATTAATCACAATCAGAACTAAAAACAGAATCTAGAAATTCAATGCCTTCATAAGGGAAATCACTGTAAGTATCATCATTAGTCATTACGCACAAAAATTATGAAGGGTTCCAACTCCGTTTCGGTTATCCTGTCCCTTACTTTAAATTCATGACTAAGATGTCTGAATCTAAATCTGAAATCGTGATCACATCACAGTAAAATTATAATATGTACCTAAAAAAAATTCGGTAATTGAGCTAAAAGTATCAAAATGTTGTAGACTAGAACTTGTGACATATGACAATCCGTTTGACAGATAATAGTATTGCCATTATAAGAAATCAGCTAAATGGTCGTGGACATGATTCGCTTGACAGACTCTACCATCTGAATCGGTTTGAAACGAATTTCTAATCCCTTCCTTTTTTGTTTGATAAGTCATGCTTTAGAGATGGTCCCATATAAATTTTATTAACATTGCTTGCTTAGTTTTTGAGTTAGCTTCAATATTACGTATTTATTCCCACTTAGTCTTCAATATTACGTATTTATTCCCACTTAGTCTATGTAGACGATATTTATTATTTGACTCCGTCACTGTTATTTATATAGCAGGAAGTGGTATTCGAATTTGTGTTGGGTAGGTAGGTACCACAACTAAAAAGTGAAAAATATTTATAATTAAACTTTTTACAAAAAAAAAAAACAACCGACTTCCAAAAAAAACACAAAAAAAGTTAAAAATAACTTTAATGTCGGAAGTCGGTGGCAAAAAACGGAAATTGAAAAGCAAAGACACCGACTTCCGAAATTAAAGAAAATTTTCACTTTTTTTGTGTTTTTTTTGGAAGTCGGTTGTTTTGTTTTGTTACTGTTAATGCCAATAAACGCATTATTCTTTTCTTGTTTTTTTCCTTAGTAGTAAAAAAATCCTGCCCACACAAAAGGAAAAAGCATTTAAACCACGCTTGCGTACTGCGTACCTAAGCAATTTACCTCGACGACATTTTCCTTCCCGTAACTTGTGGTCTCTGTATCCTACCCAAAAGATCACAATCGGCAGTTTCGCAATAATAGAGCCCATTATGAAAACCAAGCAGTTTTCCTTAATCGACTTATGTACACACGGCTACACATCAAGCTATACATTTCCATTTTACGCTGATCTCGCATTGTATAGGATTTCCGTTCCATGCGAGGTCAGCCTAAACTGGAAATGTATAGCTTGATGTGTACCAGTGTGTACTGTGCAATATGGCACAATGTAATGGCAAAACATTATTTTAATTAATTACGTCGCGTCGACTTCCTTAAATAGCCTAGATAAATTAATAAGGACCCGCCAAAGTTATAATGATTTAGGACGTCTGGATTCTATGTCCAAGCCTTTTCCATTCAAAGGCATAGAATCAACATTGTGACGTCCACCTTACTGCACTTGGCTGGCGTAGTGGAGAGCCACTACCTTCTAGTTTTAGTAGTTTTTTTTCTGTAAATATAACGTAAATGGGACTGGGCAGGACACGTCTGCCGCAACAAACTGTGGGCCCAAATAGCGCAGAACTGGTGCCCTGAGACAGTGAGACGGGGTCGTGACACCACGTAGGAGATGGCGGGACGAGCTGGATAGGTTCCATCAAAACTGGAAAGAGGACGCGCGGGCTCGCGAAAAATGGAAGGAGGGGAGGGAGGCCTTTGCCTAGGAGTGGGACAGCGTAATATAGGACAGAAAAAAAATTAAAACCGTAACGAAGGTCTAAACGATATGGTGAAAACCTCATTTAAAATCTGTTGCGTGGTTCAGAAGAACAACGCGGACGTACAGACAAACACGAAAAGCGACTTCAATGTATAATAATTATGTATAGATATTTACTTTTACACACAAAAAAGTTATGAATGTAAGAAAACAATAACCAATTGGATAAAGTCACTTACATAATGACGACACGGAGGCAGTTTTGGAGCACATAAAGTAGCAGATACACTCACAGAAAGATACTCTCGATAAGAACGTAACAGCGTAACTGTTACACATTATTGCGTAAAAATTCCGATGATAATGCAGAAAGTGGACAAATATGAGTCATCGTAATCTATACATATAATAAATCTGTAGACGAGGCGTTTCTGTACAATGAAAAAAAAAAAAAAAAAGTTGGTGGGTTGTCCAAGAATAACCAACAGATTCCATTTCTACCATTTTTGGAATTTTTGTCTGTTTGTCTGTTTGTCTGTCTGTCTGTTTGTATGTTCTTTAGTTTGATTGTTCCACTATCACGTAAAAAGTACGAAATCAATATGGTTAACTTTTATACTCAAATATTGTGTGTAATTCGATGTTTCAATTAGTTTTTGTTTCATCGCAATCGCTTCAAAATATCAAAAGATATATGAATTTAAAGTGTTCAAGAAGAAATTTTGATTACGTAATGTACATACACGTAACGACATCTATTGACGCGAAATTATACTTACTTCTTAATTACTAGGTTTGTGAGATCGTGTGTTGTTATATGACCGTCATTTTCTTTGCGCGGAAACTTAACGCGATACATTGTGTATAGAATATAACTCTAAAGTTAGGTTAATTAAAATTTTCCAGATGCGTTGTTTATTTATTAGTTTAGTATTAGTGCGATAGGTGGCGCTACCTATCTTTCAAATCTTGATAATCATGAAAGAATAGTGACAAATGTTAATTTCTTAAAAAATATAGGTATTTATTCTTTAATTTTTCACTTTTCTACATAGTTTATTAAGCTTACAGAGTGTTAAGAGTCTCCGTCGAAGAATGACTTTCGCCCTTTTCGATCTTTGTTTTTGACTTCTTTCGTGTCGATAATAATAATACATAATTAATAAATTGTTGGTTGGGTTGTCATTCGTTGAAAGTATTGATCATTTGATCTGATTGGTTTTGATTTGGTATTTTGGTTGGTTTCGTTCATTAGGTTCAAATTAAGAAGTCAAGAAACGAGTCGTTACAGATCGATTCAAACTTAATGGCGGCTCGGAAGTAAGCTTTTAGCTGCGCAGTACCCCACCCCTCACCCCCGCTGTCACATGAAATTGTTACTGCGCAGCGACTCGCCTCATGTTCCGAGCCGCCATTAAGTTTGAATCGAACTGTACTATACTTCGTAATTTGTTCGTATGATTCGTGACCGCCGCTCATTCGATTCGATCGTTGTTGGCGTGTGTAAGGCCTCGGCCTCGAATCTTGCGGGCAGCGGGGCAGATGGCGGCTCGGAAGTTAACTTTTAGCTGCGCAGTACCCCACCCCTCACCCCCGCTGTCACATGAAATTGTTAATGCGCAGCGACTCGCCTCATGTTCCGAGCCGCCATTAAGTTTGAATCGAACTGTACTATACTTCGTAATTTGTTCGTATGATTCGTGACCGCCGCTCATTCGATTCGATCGTTGTTGGCGTGTGTAAGGCTTCGGCCTCGAATCTTGCGGGCAGCGGGGCGGCGGCGGCGGCGGCGCGGGAGCGGGGCGGGCATCAAAGACCCGTTCTCGAAACTAGCGGGCAGATCGCGCGTCACTATAGCCGCGTAGTGTTGTGTTCACTATTGTGTCGTCGAGATATTTGTTTTTATTCGCGAAAGAAATGTCTGAACAATGGCGGCAACATCTTTTTGATTCAAATTTATTCCTAACGCTCAATTTATTGTGGGCAACAACACTGCAATGCAGACGCGCGGGCGGTCACCGCTTGAATGGAGTGCACCGCTCGCTGCCCGCCGCCTCGCCGCTGCCGCGCTGCTGTTTTCGAGAACCGGTCCATTTGATTTTACGCATAAGATCCTGCCGCGCCCGCGCCGCCGCCGCCGCCGCCCCGCTGCCCGCAAGATTCGAGGCAGAGGCCTTATGGTTGATTTGATTTGTTCGACTATCGGACAGCAATAAATACATAAATATTGGCACATGTTTCAGGGGAAAGTCAACAATATACATCGATAAATACGGTTCCCGAAGAAGAAGATGCCACACACTATCCAGTAGAGTTCTTAGAATCCCTTAACACACCCGGTCTTTCAGCACACAAAATTTGTTTAAAAGTCGGAGTGCCAATAATTCTTCTCAGAAATTTAAGTCCTCCCAAACTTTGCAACGGCACTCGGCTCATAGTCACCAATCACCAACAAAACGTCATCGAAGCCGAAATCTTAACAGGTTGCGGCGCCGGTGATGTTGTTTTTATTCAAAGAATTCCTCTCATTCCCAATAATTTCCCGTTTAGTTTTAAGCGTGTGCAATTCCCCGTCAGCCTGTGTTACGCCATGACCATTAACAAAGCTCAGGGCCAGACATTATCCGTTGCGGGGGTGGATCTTAGTATTGGTTGCTTTTCCCACGGCCAACTTTATGTAGCTCTTTCGCGTGTGAGCAACCCTAGCAACTTTTTTGTGTACGCGCAGGTGGTTCCACCGCTAATATTTTATATTGAGAAGCATTTTCTTAAATAAAAACACAAGTTTTTTGGCAGTTTCTTACTAGGAAAAATCACCAGGCCTGGTCGAAAGATTCCCCCTTTTTAAATGAAGGTACAACATTTCTAAGCGACATATTATTGTTTTCCGACATCCATGCGAACGAAGTCGCGGGCACAGCTAGTTTTATCATAAATGCCTTTAAATGCCTTTAAATTATTCCCAGTGCCTGTTATAACACATTCAGCGGCGTCAATAATTTATTATGAATAAAATCTGACATAATCAAAATAATCTTTGGCTCAAAACTTGACATTCAAATAAGTATCTTGTCTAGTGCACACCCTAAGGGTCTTTTTCAAACGGTAAGATAGTCTCCAGGATTGCTATTCTGTAACCATCTCACCGTGAAAACTTAGGTGAAGTGAGCGTGGAGTGAGCTGTCATTGTATAGTGGTATTCTGAAAAAAATCACCGTGTAAACCTAGGTGAAGTGAGGTTAAAGTGAATTGTCACTCCACCTGACGCTAGGGATTGACAGCTCACTTCACCTAAGGGTCAGTTCACACCGAGATGCGAAGCGATGCGCACTTTTTTATGATCCGATACAATATCGAATTTATTTACTACACAATAAGGTACACGCGCTGCGCAACACCGCGCATCTCGGCGAACTTTGATACGTGTCAACCCCCGCACTGAAATTATACCTTTTCATGAAGAAAATAAGTTCGATAATTATTAAAAAGTGCGCGCAGCGTCACGTCGCGGTCTGTGCTGACCCTAAGATTTCACGGTGAGGTGTTTTATAGAATAGACCGGCTGATGCTAAGGCAGTAACAGTTCACTTCACCTAAGTTTACATGGTGTGATTTTTACATAATAGACCAAATTATACCAATTTATTTGGGGTCGGCGCAACATGTCCCTTTCTTCCATACTTCTCTATTAGCCGTCATCTCGATAGTCACCCCCTTTCTAGCCATATGATCTTTCACACAGTCCATCCATCGTTTCTTTGGTCTTCCCCTACTCTTATAGCCATCGACATTCATACCCAAAACTTTCCTCACGACATTTTCCTCATTCCATCACATGGCGATTCCATGACAACTGATTTCCACACGATTTTAAGCTTTTAAGATAATAGCATTATTTTGAAAGTGGACTTAAGAAGGAAAATAAAGAAAGAAAATTTGTTTAGCACAGACTAAACTAGTAGTTCTGCGAACAGTAGACCTCGCGAACACAAGCTTTGATAGGGAGTAGGAATCGCCCGTAACTTCAGCCAAATCTCTGGATTTCGTGCTTAGGGAGTAGACCTAATCTGAGATCCCAGGCGGATTCCCGGCCACCATAGGCGCGGGCTTGCGGACGGCGAGCAATAGGTAGCTCGCCGTCCGACGAGGACCAGGCCCGGGTCGATGGCGCGTCGTGTTCCACGCGCGCCTCAAAGAGATGTCAGCACAATTGGCGGGGTCCGCTAGGACCGATGCCAGCCAGGGTTGCGGTAAAGTCCGAAAGGGATACCGGGACCTTGGCAACAGACAACTGAAGGAACACGGGTGGGTTTTAGTCAGTAAAAGTCTGACACGTCCTTCCGCTCCGCCCAGAGCGGGAGAAGATGATTTCCCACCCTCAAAAAAAAGTAGACCTGCAGGAAGAAACCATGAACGATAGCTTTGTAGTTTTAGGCCGCGCGCACTTTGCACGTATCAATAATGCTATTTTGCTTCTAAACTAAATATTTATTTTTCTTGAACATAGTTAGAGAAAGTCTGGAGGCGCATAATGTTAATGACATGTAACCTCAAAACCCAGTTACTGGGTTGTGGAGTTCAGATAGGCAGTCGCTCCATGTAAAATATTGGTATTCAGCTGCATCCGGTTAGACTGGAAGCCGAACCCAACATAGTTGGTAAAAGTCTCGGCAGATGATGATGATGTAACGTCATATTTATCCTCATTTACGGGGAAGTCCTATCGTCATTAGATAACTTCGATTTCACTAATGACAAATGTTGTGTTGGACTTTGAAATGTGACGAATAACGCCAGGTGAGTCATTAAAACGATTTTTGACACATTCAAAGTCATTTGGGCTGTCGACTGATGACTGAATCGTTGGCTTGTGACGTCATTCGTCTTTTATTTCTATAGTTCGTTCACCTCTTGGTATTTTTAGTCGTTTTCTTTCAAAGGTTGGAACATCGATCATCTTTGTATAGCGTAAATATTGAGGTTGGTTTTGGTAATGCACTGGTTTAGACGGACGTCCACACGGCTCCACATCAAGCTATACATTTCCAGTATAAGCTGACCTCGCACTGTACGGAAATCCTATACAATGCGAGATCAGCATAAACTGGAAATGTATAGCTTGATGTGGAGCAGTGTGTACAATGCCATTTGACCAGTTTTCACCCTTATATTATAATCTCTAAAACAAATAAGCCAACTTTGTTATGCTGGTGTACGTGATAGTTACGTCTTACGCCACGTCATTGTGCTGTCATTGTGATTTCGTGTGCGTGCATTTAGCGGCTATTTTTAACTAACTTCAAAAAAAGGAGGAGTTTCTCAGTTTGTCAGAATCTTTTATTTTTTCGACGAGTTCACGGCTTTGACTGTCTATCTAGACATATTATTTATATCTTTGTTTGTGCCGTGGACTGTGCAGTGAGTGTCGCACAGTGCCGCACACTGGTGGAATCGCGCCTGAAGGTTACCTTTACTTAAGATGGTACTCATCACTTCATCAGACATGAGGCGAGTAACATGGCGAGGAGTTTATGCAAAAATGATAATCAATATTCCATTGAAGCAATTTTAAACTTTGCGAGAAACATGAATATTTATCAGTAAACTGTCCAACTAGGTACCCTCTGAAGGCTGTAAACAAAGTTTTAATAACCTTTCATAGCAAGATCAATCAATCTTTGTTATAATCATAACAATTTGCAGACACTTGTTTGAAAATACAGATTCACTTTTATGTCAGCACAGTATAATAAAGTAACAGTATTATATCTCGGCAGTGACCTTGAAATAATTACCTACGGCCGCTCGGTAGATAGGCACTCGATACTGTTGCGTGATATACAGAGAGTTTGAAGCGCATCGTTTCGACCGTTTTCTATGAAGATATAAATATAATCAATCTGCCTAGCCTTTTCCCAACTATGTTGGAGTCGGCTTCTAACCGGATGCAGCTGAATACCAGTATTTTACATGGAGCGACTGCCTATCTGACCTCTACCACCCAGTAACTGAGTAATACGATACTGCTTGGTAAGACTGGTTGTCAGACTTTCGGGCTTCTGACAACCCGTAACGACTGTCAAAGATCCACGAATGACAGCCGGGACCAACGGCTTAACGTGCTGTCTGAGACACGGAGGAGTCTCGATATGTAAAGATGGTCACCCATCCACGGATCAACCCCGGCAAGCGTAGCTCAACCTGACGGATCGACCCGTGCGGCTGTTATTACTTAGCCACGAGCGCCTCGAAGATATAAATATAGTACTGTTACTTATTTATACTGTGATCTCAAAATCTCAAAAGCTAACTATGAATTATGAATCTAACAATAACAGCTACAATATAAGGTCAAAGAGAAAATTACTATAAACTCGCTTATTCGTGAGAATATTCGTTATTTGGCTAGTACAAAATCAAGTTTATTCCAAGGGCACAGGGTATATTTTGTATTACCCTAGTAACGCGAAACTTTTTAGACGAATTTATTGATGGACGCAATTTTTTGTTACCTAATATCAGACAGGAAGACGGGTTGCTGCCTTACATCGTTCTTCTTTGGTATTGACACGAACTTAATGAGAATCCTAATCCTAACTATCCATACTTCCATACTAATATTATACTATCGTGATCCTAACTATATCCATACTATCCATAAATAAAATACATATTAATATTATAAATTCGAAAGTAACTCTGTCTGTCTGTCTGTATGTATGTTACATTTTCACGCCTAAACCACTGAACGGATTTCGATAAAATTTGGCACGGAGATAGATGACATCCCGGGGAAGGACATAGGCTACTTTTTATCGACATACCAAGCGGGCGAAGCCGCGGATGGAAGCAAGTCTATCTATAGTCTGCATCCCGTTTCTAGCTATATCTTTTTTTATACGATCCATTCAACGTTCTTTCGTCAGCCATCCATAAGGACCCAAAATTTTCCCAACATGATAAATGATACTTTTTATGACAGTAATGTACTAACTCAGCAGTAATCAATCAATGTACAGTTAAGAAAACATCTGTATGCCATACAAATGTAGGGTCAGTCACCGGTTCATTCAACTGGAGAGTCCCAACACCACATGTGGTAACCGTGACCAGTCGACATAACTGCTTATTGTTGCAGTGAGTTCATCTCATTTCCTATTGGACCGAGCTATCCACGTACATAAAAAGTGGTCAAGGGTCAGTCGGCTTCGCAAAAGGTTTTTAGTTTAATAATGATTTTATAAAAAAAAAACGTTTATTGTATGGCGACCCCTTTAAATTTTAAACTTATTTTTATTAAGTACTAGCTGCGCCCCGCGGTTTCACCCGCGTAAGTCTCGATCCCGTGGGAATATCGGGATAAAAAGTATCCTATGTGTTAATCCAGATTATTAACTATATGTTTGCCAAATTTCATCCAAATCCATTCAGTCGTTTTTGCGTGATTGAGTAACAAAAAACCAAACACGCAACCATTTATAATATTAGTAGGATTTGTGGTTATAGCGGCCCCATAGCAGTACACACTGTAATTTTTTACCTATTACGGTGTCTACCTATTACGGTTCAAAATATATAGAGCCCTGAGACAGACGGACGGACAGCGGAACCTTAGTAATGGGGTCCCGTTGGCATCCTTTGGGTACGGAAAACTAAAAAAGTAATTTAACAACTTTGTATTTATTGAAGGCATGTAGTACACCCACGAATATCTATGAGTACACCCATATTTTGCCGGTTATGTTAAATTAAAAGTGCTGAGCACAAATCTATAACTCTGGACTGTTACTGAGATATTGCAAATGGAAAAATCCAATGTCACTTTTCCTACCCTGGGGATTGGGGATCGAGCCCAAGACCAGGACCAGGACCAGGCCAGGACCTTAAGTTCTGAGTTGAGCTCCACTATTACTGACAAATGCTTGCACTGACTGGACAGGTCCACTCAAATCTGTGTGGTTCTTTCCTCAAAAGACCATTTCAGACGCTAATCTACATGGTATTCATATGGCCTGACCAAGATTATGTCTGGACTATAAAAGAGACTGCGACCTCTGAGTTTGTTTCGGCCTTTCTTCTCAGAGTAGTCAGATAGGACTACGCCGACCTCATCTAGCTTATTTTTAATATGGCGTGTAAAAGTGATACCAATATCCTATTTACAGAATAAACAATTTCATTTCATGACCTCACGCTTAGCATCCTCATAATTACCACCAAAAAATATTTTTTCTCTGACTAAAATGGCCGAAAACTGCTCATATTTGCAAACTTCGCACAGTTAAGCACTCGATCAGCCTGACATTGATCTATCATTTACTGTTGCATGCTCATTGAACCGCAGTGCCCTACATTCGTCATCACGAATATGACCTCAGTGAACATTCACAGTTCATGTCTCGCTCATTCATACAAAACATCCTGTGGGTTAGAAAGAGTCATCATCTACCTAGTCTTTTCCCAACTATGTTGGGGTCGGCTTCCAGTCTAACCGGATACAGCTGAATACCTGTATTTTACATGGAGCCACTGCCTATCTGACCTCCACAACCCAGTAACTGGGTAATACGATACCCCTGTTTGTCAGACTTTCGGGCTTCTGACTACCCATAACGACTGTCAAAGATCCACAAATCGCAACCGGGACCAACGGCTTAACGTGCTTTCCGAAGCACGGAAGAGTCTGGGTATGTAAAGATGGTCACCCATCCACGGACCAACCTCGGAAAGTGTAGCTTAACCTGGATCGACCCGTGCGCCTGTTATTACGTAGCCACGAGAAAGAAAGAGTACCCTATACTTTTGTCCCCTCTAGATCAATTTCGGCTGTAGACTTTTGTTCATGATTCCGACAAATAAAGAACTATGGAATAAGAAGACGATGAAGATAAGAGTCGACCCAAAAATAATGGTACGCAGCTGTATCCGATTTGACTGCAGGCCGACCCCAACATAGTTGAGAAAAAGGCTAGGCAGATTGATTGATGCACCTAGTACCTACATACTCTTGGGGCTCGTGGCTAGGCGAGACCTTGCCGAGGTCTGTCCATGGAAGGGTGACAATCCATTTCAGGGAAAAGGCTAGGCAGATTGATTGTCGGTAGAAACAAATGAGTGTCCTTAGTGACTGGCGTGTGTAAAAAACATTGTTATTCTCACTCATTATCACAGTATGTCTAGTCGCCCAGAAATGGTCGAGTGTGGGTAGACTTATTGCCTGTCCTTATCTCAGTTTCACATGTACTTACTTTTTCGCCGAAGTAATTAATTTTATACCACAAGTATTGTTTTTACTTTGAAGGTAGTGTTTCGTTTAACATGACTAAAATAACTCTCATTACTTCGGTGACAGGCCTCAGTATGAATAAGTAACAGTATATACACACTTCTCATCAGAAAAATCGAATACCTTGCAAGTTTATGTTTTGTTTATGTTTTGTAAGGATTATCAGAAAAATGTGTATATTTAGGAATATATGTCAAATGTCGATTAATAGTGAATAATATGAGGTTTTCAAATCCTAATGTTAATGTTCTAAATTCAAATTAAATTTTCATAGGTTTCGTTTTTTTTATAACAAGTTATTGTTACCCTGTATGGAGTATGAAGGAAATTGATAAAACAACACAAGTAAATGAAAAAAAAAAAGCTAAGAAACGTTTATTTTATAACTTGTATTCCCTCCCCGAGCTCTTATTACTGCTTCCATACGGTTCTTCATCGATCGGATGAGAGTCACGATCAAATGTTGTGGCATTCCATTCCATTCCTCTTGGATTGCATTTTGCAGCTGACTTAGAGTTTAAGGGGCAGGATCTCTTGCACGAATTCGTCTCTTTAATTCATCCCATAGATGTTCAATCGGATTCATGTCCGGGCTTCTTGCTGGCCATTCCATAATGGAGATACTGACTTCGGTAACATAATCTCGTACGACCCTCGCGGTATGAGCCCTAGCATTGTCGTGCATGAATATGAAACCGTTGCCAATAAAATGTGCCTAGGGCATCACGTGAGGCTCAAGACAGTGTTCGATGTACCGATGACTGTTTAGTGCAGGCAGACGTGGCCCAGACACAAAGACAAGCTCTGTCTTACCGTCGCCGCTGATTCCTCCCCAAACCGTCCACGAACCGCCACCATAGCTGACCCTTTCTTCAATGCAGCATTGTGCGAAGCGTTCTCCATCTCTTCTGTAGACCTTGTTCCTTCCGTCGTTACCATACAGTATAATTTTACACTCATCAGAAAAGAGGACTTTGTTCCACTGGAGGTATGACCAATATAGGTGCTCACGTGCAAAGTTAAGCCGCGCTCTTCGATGGTCTGCAGTTAATTTCGGCCCATTTGCTGACTTGTGCGGTACCAGTCCACGTTCCTTCAACCTTCTTCTAATTTTAGAGTCACTTACAGCCACCCTACGTACAACATGAAGCTGCTGCTGCAGTCGAAAAGCATTAAGGCGTCGATTTCGTAAAGAAGTTGTTGCAATAAATCGATCATCTCGATCAGAAGTGACCCGATTCCTGCCAGATCCTGAACGGCGCGTAAACAAATCAGTCTCCCGATAGCGTTTGTAGACTCTATGAACAGACGACAGGCTTAGAAGCAAACTTTCAGCCACAACACGCTGACTAAGTCCAGAATCCAGCAATGCCACCACTTCTGCGGGCGAAGTATCCATATGTTTTAGAAAAAGACGTCCCACAGTCACAGTACACATACAGTATACAGAACACAGAACAAAAAGTCTTAAGATAAGCACTCATTTTTAGTTTTCAAAGGTGAAATGTACTCCAACTCTAAACACACATTTGTCTCAAAACAGTGAATCATTTCATTTATAGGATAAACAAATGAAATTCTAATTTTGAATTTAGAATTTTCGCTTATCACTGTAATGGCCAAACTGCCAGCTATACAATCATGTGATTTTACTCATGGAATGGAAACTTTTTTGTGTTAAATTAGGACAGAAACCATAAAAACGGAAGTGTTTCGATTTTTCTGATGAGAAGTGTAATTATCTTCATAGAAAACGGCCGAAACGACGCGCTTCGTAATCTCAGTGTATAACAGTACTTACGCAACAGTATCGAGTGCGCAGCACTTACGCACGGATGCGAAAGTTTTATCTACCGAGCTGCCGTAGCTAATTATTTCAAGGTCTCTCCTAAGATATAATACTGTTACTTTATTATACTGTGGTGGTACCTCAGCTTAAATTCACTTTTCGCTTGCACCATACTATTCGCAGACCGAGTGAGAGCGAGACGGAGTGTGGTTCTGGCGGCTCCAAGGTGCGAATAGTTAACCTCCTCAACTTTAACATATATTTATTTCAAAATTAATGCAGCAGTATTTTCGATATAACCGAGGATCGTGATAAGTAGTAAGCCATGAGGAAAGAAATAATAGCAAAATGGTCTCGCAATTTGGATTAGTAATAACCGACTACAATCGGCCTATTACTAAAGCTAAGGCATTTGAACACAATAAGTTATTGTTAGGAGTGTACTGAAGAATTGATTGCATCGTGTTTTGTAAATTATCTTGTGTATGGAAATCATGCATGACGTCATTGTAACCAGGGATTGAAAAGGTTCCTAAAATACCGATATTTAGTGGTTCCGGTACCAAGAACCCTTACCGGAACCAGGAACCTAAATTGGAACCGTTAGATAGATAGATAGATAGATAGAATACTCTTTATTATGTACACCATAAAAAATATGTCATAGGATTTATCGGTTGTCAGTGTGATTTTGACAGTAAGCATAGAAAACTTTCTTCCGAAATAGTCTACCTACAAAAAGACCTGGACAAAAATCGTTAGAAATGAAAGACAAGATGACAGATTGTAGAAGGATTTCTACGGTGCTATGTCAAAAATGAAGAAACGAACTGTCACTTGAAAAAGCTATGTCTATTCTTCGAAGAGATAGAAAGCGCCATGCTACGCCTGCAGTTGAAACGATGCCGCTAAAACTTTGAGAAGCCGATTGCAAGATAAAACAGACAAACAGACGGACAACGAAGTGATCCTTTAAGGGTTCCCTTTTTTAATTGGGAGGTACGGAACCCTAAAAAGCTACTCGGGGAGGTTATTTTAAATATTCAACCAACGGTACTTTTAATTCCGTAAAAATTTAAAATTTTGCACCCAATTTTAGCCATAGCCAATTTTTTTTTTTTGAGGATGTTTTTTCATCCAATGATTTCTCCCGCTCTGGGCGGAGCGGAAGGGCGTGTCAGACTTTTACTGACTAAAACCCACCCGTATTCCTTCAGTTGCTTGTTGCCAAGGTCCCGGTATCCCTTTCGGACCAACCCTGCCATCGCCATCGCCTAGCTTCTATGTATAATTTTGACCTGATATTCAAATGACAGATTTTCTAAATATAAATTACCTTTAGCTGATGAAAAACCAGATTAAACTAAGACCTTTAAGAAGATAAAACAGGTCAAGCCTAACATTTTCTTAGGCAGTGGGCTTTTGTAAGATGTCCCAAATAACACAGACCCTTTTTAAAGAAAAACATGTTAACCCACCCGTGTAATACGTGGATAGGTTTTACCTAGGTCGCTTTAAATTAATCTTCTTTTGATCTTCTTAACCTTTCCTTCGAAATAAGATTATTAAAATTATCTACTTCATACGCACCATTTTTGGTTTTTATGGTTCCGTATTTCCGTACCCAACGGGACCCTAATACTAATGTTCCGCTGTCTGTAACAACGCTGTGCTTTTTGATCCGTAATAGGTATACATACACTTGAAATTCACAGAGTGTGTAGTATGCTAGTATGTGTACTAACTACTATTCGTCGCTATAGCAACAAACAATACCAGAGGGCCTAGACAAGTGACAATCGCTTCGAAAGCGTTTCGTATTTCTACAACGACTTTCAACAGGATTGACATAAGCTTTTCGATAGTATTTATTTTGTCAATCCTATACATTTCTGCCTTTTCCATCATCGTTATCGCTGATAGAATGTCACTTTGTCTAAGGCCTCTGGTACTTGTTGAAAGGCCTTTATTGTCCTCCAATACCTAATAACACTGTAGGTAATTCGAAAATATTATAAAAGTCAACTATTTTAAAAGAGTGACCGTGGTGGAGTTTCTGGCCGGCTCTTCTGCATTGGAAACGACCAATTGGAACCGTGCACGTAGCTTCTGACGTTTCATAAGTGCTCATGTAGGTTTATGTGAAATAAAATATTTTGAGTTTGAATAAAAATAAAATAAGGTTAAATATTAAAGGGAGTGACGAGAAAAGTTCGTTTCGCCGTTATTTTTAACTAAAGTATAAAAAAATGAGTATTAAAAATTGTACGAAAATGGTACGGAACCCTAACCATGGCCGCTTTTGTATGATGTCCCAAATAACACTGACCCTTTCAAATGAAAAACAGGTCATCCGTAAATATATTAAAGTACTTACGACTTAGAAGTGACCTATTCCAATGTAAAAACAGTTTACCCGTGAAATGTTAAAATTGTTGGTGGGAAGGATCCTCCAAAAACATCTTTTGATCTTGAACCTTTCTTCCGAATTTAGTTATCATATGCACGAGAAACGTACTTCGTTGTAGCTACTAGCTACCTGACCTTTAGTTAAAGGCCTGTTTATCTATCCATCTGTGAAGCCTTTTCCCAACTATATTAGGGTCAGCTTCCAGTCTAACCGGATGCCGCTGAATACCAGTATTTCACATGGAGCGACTGCCTATCTAACCTCCACAACCCAGGTAATAGGTAATACGATACCCCTTACTAAGACTGGTTGTCAGACTCCGGTTTCTGACGACACCTAACGACTGTCAAAGATTCACGATTGACATTCGGGATCAACGGCTTAACGTGCTTACCGAGGCACGGAGGACTCTCGGTATGTAAAGATGGTCACCCATCCACGGTCCAACCCCGGCAAACGTAACTTAACCTGATAGATCAACCCGAAGAACTAGAAGTCCATGATACATAAACTAACTAAGAACTTTTCTCATGGGTAAAGGTAGAAACGTATATCCGTGATATTAATACGAAAATAAAAACTTTGTGACGTATCTCTTTAGATAAGTTATCTATTAGAAGAATCGTGACGCAGTACCGAGTCATCGCAGGAAAACAAGACCTCGTTTTATTTGATCCTGATTTAGACGAGTTTCACGAAATACAAAGTAATATAAACATATCAGTCAACAACTATTTTTAATGATTCCGTGTAGTAAATGTCAATACATATCCGCAATTCCGTATCAACGTAAATATCAGATTCGGATGTAAACATCCGTAATGGGACCACTGACCCTGACTTCGTCCGAATGCTCTGGTGCATAAACCAATCACGGTACATCCTTCTTTATAATCAGCATATTATAATGTGGGACTCAGGCCTCTTCCCTGTGAGAACCCTCTCACAGAGAGGAGGCCTGAGTCCAAGCAAGATGAAATACACCACGTGTGTCCACTGCAGGCTAGTGGATGTCACTTGAAAAAAGGCAAGAAGTATATTTTCTCAAACATTTTTTCGTATTATTTGAGAAAAGTACTACAAGCCAGTAAGTAAAGCAGTACAAGCCTTGGTCGCAACCAGGCATTGATGGAGTCACGTATTACGTATTACGCCTTGGCATCGCCTCAGCTGACATTTTCATGTTCATACATCAATGTCCCTTTTGTAAGTCGCGGCAGTATCGGCTACACATCAAGCTATACATTTCCAGCATAAGCTGACCTCGCATGTAAGGAAATTCTATACAATGCGAGATCAGTATAAACTGGAAATGTATAGCTTGATGTGTAGCCGTGTGTACTAAAGCTTATGCCATTTGAAATACGGTGCAAAAAAATGATTTGCGACATATCAAGAGTACTTTACTCAAATATATATATTAATTTGTTATAAGTCAGGACTCCAGACTTATTTAACGACGCCGGCCATTTTTTTTTCCTTTTGCCTTAGAAGTCTTTCGACTTTGTACTAATTTGTCATCATCATCTGCCTAGCCTTTTCCCAACTATGTTGGGGTCGGCTTCCTTGTCGACTTTGTACTAATTTGTATGTGTCCGAAATGTCAAAAGAATTCCTTCAGCTGAGGAGAGCTATGAATAAGATATAGTAATAATATTTACCCACTCAAAATTTACCTCCGAAAACATCTTACTACACATTGAATAAATACAGGAATGTTTCCCTTCCAGTAACAGCTGAACTCAATTCAATTCATCAATAAGCAATGTAGAACAACAGACAGTATTATTTCAACCTGGTGCGCTCAAGTTCTTCGCAAGTACGTAGTATTTTTATCAGGTAAGGCTGGGGACCAGGCAAAGCGAAAAAACGCTACAAAAACACATGCTTCGCGTTCCGTTGATCGTGGTAAGGTCCCAGAAACGATTTTCCACCTATATCTAATTCCCATTAACCAATACTCTGGACTTTGTCATGAAAATTACCCATAACTGGATTGTGGAGTTCCGGGGTCCAAGTCAATTAACTTACAAACGCTACAATTGTCTTTCGTTGGTCTGAATCTGTCACAAACTCACAATGGCAATTGTAAATAAGCTAGCTAAGATAGATAGTCGCTAAAGTACTGGTATTCATTTTTTTGCATGCGGACTAAAAGCCGACTCCATTTTCAGAATATTCTAATATGCTGTAGCAAATCGGAGGGGGAAAAAACGGGGCGGATTTCGCGCATGAAATTCCGCTCCATCGTACCAGGTGTATATTGCAAGTGCATATATTTCAAGTGCCTTTATATCTGGACGACTTTGTCACGAACGTTGAGCGTTTTTCCTTTCATATGTGTCCCTAACCTAAAGGAAAATGCACACGTAAACACGTAAGTCTCTTAATAGAATTCCATGAAACATGATGCCTGTTCCTTCTCTGACGTTTATTACCCAGATCTGGATGTACAGAATGTCAAACAATGACGGTGTCGGTTTTATTATTAGCTTTGTTTATTCTGTTAGGGATAATTTTGATGTTTTATTGGCTTCTTGTGGCGGTATTGTGATACCTAGCAGAGTCCTCTCGCATTCTTCCACGGACCACCTTCAAACTTTTAATCAGTTTTCTTTACGTAGATAATTTTCCTTTTTTAGGGTTCCGTACCTCTAAAGGAGAAACGGTTTTTTACTTTTACATATCATCAGTATCAGTACATCATGTCTGTACTGGAAAACTGGGCAAAGGTGCTTTTCGCCAGATTCGTTTAAGTTCCGTGTAATTGTTTGTCGTGACGATGCCTCGAGGAGGAATATGCACAGTTCCAGTGAAAGTCTTTTGGCAGAGATGATGATCAAACTTGATAATGATGATAATACAGTTCCTATGATCTGGAACTCGCCAACCATCTTGCAGAGAATAGTCGATAAAACACTGCAAATTCCAACCTCGTTCTCAGAACGACCTGTCTCAAGAGAAATAAAACAATACGATTTATAAAACAAAATGAATATAAGTAAGACATAATTAGTAGTTTTCCCAAGCTAACAAAAACATGACGTCAATCGATATGGGAAACCAATCAAGTTAACTGTGTAAATGTTGTGATAGGTTACTTCTGTCTCATAAGGACGTTTTATTGCTACTCATTTTATTGTAATTGCATCGTCATATTATGGCTAGTAAGTATCTAATTTTTATTCCATACATACCATATTATATCCGTTACATACCGAGACCTCTCCGAGGATCGGAGAGTCCCGGCTGTTATTTGTAGATAGAACACACAGACAGACACACACACAGACAGTTGTGATCTGTGACAGAGTCTGACAACCAGTTTTAGGGGTATCGTGTTCTGCCAGGGTCGCGGGGAAGTCCCTAAGGGACACCGTGGCCTCTGGCAACATTACAAGCAACTGAAGGAACACGGGTTTTATTTTGACAGATCGACAACATTCATTGCGTTATTTACGTTGTTGAGCAGATTTCTTTGTCGAACTTATAAAGCAATGGGTTAGAAATTTGTTTCAAACCGATTCCGATTGTGATTGACCTTGTATTACGCAATTAGGGTGCTGGATAGAGTGATATTGGGTTTATCTGTATGTATTTAATACTAGCGTCGAATTATTGTACGTACCCGGTTAAAGGCTCGCCCCTTATTCAAACGTTGCGGGACACTAAACGCCCCCAGATACGTCTGGGGGCATAATAATAAAACTTCTATAGTATCTCATTCAGTGTCCTTCAATCGATTATGTAGGACTAGTAACATAACTGCTTTGCCTCCGTTTTCCCCATGACTTATGTCATTATTTATTTATAAAAAGGTAGCTTGACAGCTGACGGTAAGTATAGCATGATGTAGGTACCACTCCATTATAGTACATAATGACATAAGTCACATCCTGTGTTTCAACAACCGAACAATGGTCGCTTCTTTTAAAAGCAATAATATAAAACCTTTGTGGAGGAGCCAATGGAAAGAAAAAAAAACATATTTATGAATCTTTTAAATCTGCCAATAAAGATCCTGACAATTAAGTTGACGAAACGTTGATGTTGAAATAAAATAAAATAAAATAAATAAACTCAAACCGACAATTCGAACGAACATTAGGCTAGACACAGAACGCCACCTGCTACGATCCTTACATACTCCTTTTGCCTCGTTTACGTTCATACATTTGGGGGCCTAGACAAAATCCCTTTTCCGTAAGCGTTAACGCCAACGGAAAGATCAAATTGTATGGAGTTGACAGCAGCAGTCACGTGGCATCTCGAAAGCTAATGTCAACTCCATACAATTTGATCTTTCCGTTGGCGTGGCGTTAACGCTTACATAAAAGGGATTTTGTCTATAGCCTCTGGTTATACTCGCACGCCGGTTGCGAGCACTACGCACCTGATATTTCTGAATCACATCACCAATAAGTTCTCCTAGGGCAGCTATACTCTAAGTGTGTTCCGCGGAACCCTAGGGTTCCGTGATACCTCTGTCGGGGTTCCGTAAGAATTTAGAAAAAAAAATCAAAACACCTCTCTCTGGTTGCTCCGCGGCTGCGCGGACTCCGCGGCCGCGCGGAGACACAACGCTATGAACGTTATTTATTTATTTATTTGTATTTGTAGAAACATGTGTTACAATAGCTGGTAAAATATCTCATAAGTTTGGTATCAACAATTTTATACTTATACAACCCGTTCGCTCTAAGTTTGCCGTTCTGGAAACGCGTACGCGTGGAATGCGCGTATCCTCCCCCACGTGACAACAAAACTTATAATGTGTCATAGTTTTACCCAAATATTACAATTTTTATTGTTACAATTAAATAAAAAATATTTTTGACGCTACTTTTCGAACGTCATACCTATCGCCAGCGGCAAACTTAAAACGAGCGGGTAGTATACTTGTGAGCGCGTAGTCTCTTTGATAAAAGCCGCCTCTGAATTAGACGCTATAGTTGTCAACAAGCGACTTTCGACTCTAACTTCAAAGGATAAAGTCGATATTGTTTACAACGCAATTTTTAAATTTCTGTTTTTATTTTTGCTTTTTGTTTATCAAAGGTGCCGACTCGAGTATTTTCGAGAATATTTGAGATCGAAATATGTTTGCTGGAGCCGGAGGATGCAAAAAAAACCAATTTACTTTAAACTAATTTAATTAAATCAAGAAATTACATTTATAACTTTAAAATTAAGTAGATGACAATTGGTCGATGTTTGTACCAAGAATGAGTGAAAACGTGGAATCGTGGAAGGCATTGTCGATGTCCGGTCCCACGGTTACGAAATGCTGCGTCGGCAGCACGTGTAAGTTGTTGCGATGCGCAATATTGGTGTCACGATGTCCACAGTCCGTGTTTTATACCAAATCGTAATATCAGCGATCCTTATGTTACACCGTTGCGTAACATCTCCCCCCTTAGAACAGCAACTATTTGTTAACTGTTGTTAAAAATGTTGCTGTAAGATGACTAGGGTCCATCTTTATTCCAGCTGGATGAATATTCCTCCGTGGTTCCACTTCAGCATAAATGTCTTGGTCTGCGTTTACTTCTATAGATGTAGTGTCGATCTTCTTGTCTTTATTTCCCATCCAATGCCGGTATGTAAGAGCAATGGCAAGTACACCTGCACTGAATAGTAATAGGTATACAGGTATGGTGGTATGGTAGAGGCTTCCATCTGGTATCTTATTAAGTCTTACTGGAGGCTGTACTGAAACTTTCTTGTAACTTTCGTGGAGATTCTCGAGGTTGATTGAATTAAGCTGTACCAATGATTCTTCGGATCTTGATGTAGTGTTCTGGTCCCGTAGTGTTCGTATTCTAAGTACATGTCCCTTAATTCTGTTGTCAATGTTAGCGATAGTGAATTCGGTGGTTCTTATCAGGCAATCTTGCGGTATTGTAGCTAAATAACTTCCTTGAAGTGTTCTGAATTGTTCCTGTCCACATAACATCTGTACTTTTGCAGGTATCGGAAAGCTTAGTGTATAATGTTTTTCGTCAAGTTGTTCCAGAGCTTGCTTGTGTAGGGCGACTGGCGTTAATGTACAGGAGTTGAGATGCTGTTGGGTGATGAGCTGCTGCACGCAGTCCGGCTTGTCTATAATCTTGAAACCGACTTTCTCTTCGCAGAGGTACCATGAGTTAAGCTTCGGACATTCTGTCTCTATGTACATAGAATATAATCCATGAATTGCTATAAAAGGTGAGGTAGGGATAAGAGCCATATTATTTCTGTTAGGAATTATGGATAACTTGTAAAGGCTATAGGTTCTTGGTAAGGCAATCGGCACCTTTATAACTATAACTAATTTCTTATCAATATAATACGATCCTATTTTTAAAATATCATAGTACTCTCGAAGATCGATATCAATGATTTCGTCTTTTGAGTATAATAACCCTAATTTACTTATTATATTTCTAAGGTTAACTAAGCTAATCATAGAATGGGTAGTGCTGGAAGCACGCGTAAAAGCTACCATAAGTTCTATTTTATTCAACTCATCCGATAATGTATCTATATTATCGTTTAGTATAAGTAGGTGCTGTGCCAAATGGGCATACGTTATTAGGTCTGCCTGTTTGGATACGTCTTGTTTTATGATTTGGTTAAGTTTATTAGCAATAATATTCTGGTTGTCTACTATATTTTTTAATACATTAGAATGTTCTAACATCCATTCTTTAGTCAAGCTTATGTGACGGTTAAATTCCGTTTCCAGTTTGTTGTCGTTACCCTCTAAAACTTGGATGGCGTTATTATATTTGATTGCATCTGTGTAGTCTAGGTTTCCCGAGATACTTTTTATGACTGATCCTAATCCGTCAATGAGTCCTCGTTTAACACGACTAGGTTCAAAACTTTCTAGTTGTATGGATATCTTTTTAAGTTTGTCCGCAAGATAACTTAGATGGGGTTCAAACAGTGACAGTGTTTTATTGTTAATTAATGGCCTAAATTCACTTAATTGCAATTTAACTAGATCAACCTTTGACTGAATATCTTCTAGATCAATGTTTAAGAGGAAGGAATGATAATGAGACACGATTTTTGTAGGTCCCAGTTTGAAAGGTAGTAATCCGGGTCCGTCTTCTAGGGGCTCAAGTAATATGTCCTCCGCTTGGACCAGGTGTAGCAATATCGTCAGCGGTATTCTGCAACAATTGTTTCGTGTTAGACGTTCGTTTAAGACGAGATTTGGCAACGGGACCGCGCTTCTTTTTTGTGTAAATATGGATGGGCAGGTCAGCTAATACTGTGTCGTGTGTAAAACGAGGTGCGAGTTTCTGTCTGTTAGCTAGTGGATTCTTAACGAATACCTGTTGGTCTGGTTCGTATTGCTTTTCAGGCTCCCTATCTTTGTTTCTATTTTCAATTAGTTCTGTGCGCTTATGCAGGGACGTTTCGTTAATAGCCTCGTATACTTTCGACATCCTATTTCGATGTTCTTGCACGTATTGTTGTAGCAAGTGCACAGATAAATCTATATCTAAGGGATCGCGAGGATCCGTATGACCGGTAACTACTTCCAGTGGTCTGCATTTTGTGAAGCTATGTATGCTGCTGTTGTATGCTAATAAGGCATATGTCATAAGGTTAACAATCGCTTCATTACGGTGTTGTAGTTTTAGAATTCTCAAATGTTCTAGTAAAGTGGAGTGTAAGCGCTCTACCATCCCATTATCATTGGGCGTATGGGCCAAGGTTTTATGATGTTGAATTTTATGGACACGCGTAAATTCGGTAAATAGTTGATTAGTAAATTCCGGTCCCTGGTCCGTGATTATTGATACCGGGACGCCATGATGGGAGCAAAACTTTAAAAAGGCTTGGACTACACTAACTGCTGTGCCGTCTCTAAGATGGTATGCCTGAGCGTATTTAGAGAAAGCATCAATGATGGTCAGGTATTTCTCGTTTTGGGCCGTAAACAAATCTAAGTGAATTACATCAAACGGTTTTGCTGGTGGTGGTACTATGCAGAATCTTTGCTTTATAGGATTTCGATCATATTTGGCTTGCCCGCATACATTGCATTCATTTATATACTTTGAGATTTCGTCTTTCATTTTTGGCCAATAGTATCTATGGGATAGAGCTAGGTAACATTCACTTATACCGCGATGATTAGTTTTGCCTTCGTGGTATTTCTGAATGATCTCTTGTTGTCTGAGATATTCTTTTACATTTTCTACTTCGGTTTTAGTTAAAACAAGATTCATAGCGGAGCTCTTAAACTTTTCCTGAATTATTGGAACTATTTTATACATAGCTAATGTGGGGTGTATTATAATGCCAGTCCTAACTTTCGGGTTTGCGAATTCTTTAATTGCGTTTATTACATCTTCCTCTAAATTTGATTCCGAGAGTTGGATGG
Source organism: Lithophane semibrunnea (assembly GCA_947363905.1). Taxonomy (NCBI): domain Eukaryota; kingdom Metazoa; phylum Arthropoda; class Insecta; order Lepidoptera; family Noctuidae; genus Lithophane; species Lithophane semibrunnea. Next base: position 5,559,538 of record OX376213.1, on the reverse strand, counting down.
AAGTACGGGTATGAGTCTCAAAAGGCTTAGAAACTGCTGGACGTTTCTTTATATCACCTACTACTGTAAAACATATTTGTCTGTTAAATCTATTTAAGGGGTCGTCTGAAATTGGTATTTCTAATATTGGATTTTCGGCGCTAGTGTGAGCTGTGAGAGTGGATGAGTCCACTACGGAAGGTGACTTTTCGGATACGTTAACTATGACGGAGCTCATTTCTTCGTTATTAATCTCGATTCGCGACAGAGCATCGGCATTTGTGTTGCTTTTGCCCTGTTTATAAACTACTGAATAGTTATATTCACTGAGCTTGAGTCTCCAGCGAGTTAATCTCGAACTAGGTTCTTTTAAGTTCATGATCCATTGAAGTGGTTTATGATCTGTTATAATTTTGAATTTACGTCCAAATAGATATGGCCGAAAATACTTAGTTGCCCAGACTATAGCTAAAAGCTCCTTCTCTATTGTGCTATAATTGATCTCGCTTGAATTTAGTGTACGCGAAGCATAGGCTATTGGTTTGTCTGAACCTATAGGTCCCTGTGAGAGTATGGCTCCTATGGCTAAGTTTGACGCATCTGTCGTGAGTAGGAAATCTTTATTAAAATCGGGATATTGTAAGATCGGATCGTTTGTAAGTAATGTTTTACATTTTTCGAAGCAATTTACATAGTTGGTATCATCGCAGTTTATTTTTGAGCCTTTCTTTAAACAATGGGTCATTGGTTTCGTGATTTTGGCGAAATCGGGAATGAACTTCCTGTAGTACCCTAGTAGGCCTAAAAATCTTTTAATTTCCGTGGCTGTTTTAGGAAGTGGGAATTTTCTGATAGCTGAAATTTTATCAGGGTTTGGTTTAATGCCATCTTTACTGATTACGTGACCGAGATATGCTGTTTCCAATTTTAAGAATTCTGACTTATCCATTTGTATTTTGAAATTAGAATCTCTGAGTCTTTTAAAAACCTTTTCCAAATTTATTATATGCTCCTGTAAACTAGTGCTAAATATGATGATGTCATCTAAATATACTAAGCAAATAGAGTTCTGAAGGTCCCTAAGCACATTATCCATGGTCCTTTGGAAAGTTGATGGTGAATTTTTAAGTCCCATTGGCATGCGTAGGAACTCAAAATGGCCATGTTCTACATTAAATGCAGTTTTTGGGATATCATTTGGGTTCATTTCGACTTGGTAAAAGCCACTAGCGAGGTCGAGAGTTGTGAAATATTGGCAATTGCCCAGTTTATCTAACACATCAGTTATATTGGGAATAGGGTACTTATCATCGATGGTTTTTTCATTCAGTTTTCTGAAATCCACTACAATTCGCCATTTGACTTTACCGGATGCATCAGCTTTTTTTGGGACTACCCAAATGGGCGAGCTCCAAGCCGATTCTGAAGGTTGGATGATTCCCTGTTCCAACATTTTTGAAATTTGATTGCGTACTTCTTCGCGGTGTACAAACGGGTATCTATAAGTTTTAGTATAGACCGGTACCTCGTCTGTAGTACGTATGCTGTGTTTTATTTTATTGTTAAACGTAAGTGGTTCTCCCTCTACATAAAATATATCGGCATATTGTGAAACCAAAGATTTCAGATTAGCGCGCTCTTCCTCATTTAGATGGTCAGTGCGTAACCGAGATAATACTTCCTCTACCCGGGATTTATGTGGTTGGTGAGTACATTCTAAGTTATATGTTTCCGCCTTAATAGGTTGGTCCATGGAAAAAATTAAATCATTACTAGTTGGATTGAAAACTTCTAGATAACCGCGATTATTTTTGACACTCGTAATACACTCGTTTATGCAGCAATTTGAAATTAACTGATCAGGAATTAAAGCATCACCATCTTGTATATTAACTGGGACTCTGACTAACTTTGAGGAATTCGCTGGGATAATATCTTCATATAAGTTGCTATTGCGCGAGTTGTACATGACTATTGGGTTAACTGCAGTTTTTGTAATTAGTTTATTATTTTTAAGATCAATATTTGACTCCCATTTGTTTAACAAATCTAAACCGATAAGGCCGTCAAAATAATCGTGAAACCTGTAAATGTAGAATGTTAAATCATTGTTGTCGTTTATCTCCTGAAAACAAGGTAAGTTAATGGAGTAGTCATTACGGCTAGTTGCATGCACATTTGTTACCTCAAAGGGGTCATAGTTCCATGGTAAATGTGGGTAAAACCTTTGAACAGCTTCAGGGCTAATAAATGATTGGTTTGCTCCTGTATCTATTAATAATTTTAATGGTGGGTCTGAAATTACTATATATGGTAGGTAACGTTGGGTTTGCAGATTGACCTCTATCTTGATTCGTTTGTAATCCGACTCCCCCGAAAATTTTCCTGGTTGGAAGACGCTGACTCCTCGGTAGATTTCCCTTCAGATATCGCCTGACTTACCTCTGGGGACGTGCCTAATTGCTGGTTCATATATGCGTCATAGTAAGAATAATCGGGCTGTTCCAAGGAGTTATACAGATAACCGTCGAAGTTATTATCACAATAAGGTTCAAACATATTATATGGATATTCAAAGCATTCGTTGAAATTCATCTCTCTTGTCCTAAAATAATTAGAAGGTGGTGGGTTCCCTTGTCTAAACCAATCGTTACCCCGGAATGGCATTGGTCTCGGTACGAAATGAGATACACCGCTCATCGGTTTTGGTGTATCATTTGTGTTCGGCCCTTTGGATTGATTATTACCGGATGAAGTATTTTGTGGATTATAGTTAGAAGGACGTGCCCCGAACATCTGTTGCGTACGCGATGGACCTTGCTGTTGCCATTGCTGTGGTTGGTTAAAGCCTTGTCTCCACATTTGCGGCTGACGTTGTAGCGGATGTGGCGTAGCTACATTTGGTCGAGAAGGACCGGGCATATTAAAATTAAATGGCCTATGCATAGGCATGGGAATGTGCGGCATAACGGGATTGAATAATTTGGTCTGATCATTCGGTGCCTGAGGCTGTGGCTTCCTAGCCGGTGTATGCTCGTTTCGCTGTTGTAAGTAGAGAGTGTTCATTTCTTCATGAACAAACTCAAGTGCTTTTTCGATTGTGTCCGGTCGCATGCACCTAATGCGTGAACCTAAGGGGTCACGAAGGCCCCGTAAGTAAGATTGCAAAGTTAACTTTTTATAAAGGGAACGTTTTGAATCGACTGTACTTTGAACGGTTTCATGTAGTGACACGTAGGTCATTATAGTGGCAAATAGAGTTTGGCACTTTTCGTAGAAATCCTGTGGTGTAGAAGAGCCTTGAGTTAATAGAGCCATGTCGTTGTATAGCGAGGTCTCATCGCGTTGGTCAGAGAAATTATTGACTAAAGAACTACGTATGCCATCCCAAGTTTCTGGTACGCCGTTGGTGTTAATTAACCGGGCTGCTGGTCCAGTGACCTTGTTAAGAATCCCGTTTAAAAGAGTCAAATTTATTAATTCGCGCCCCGGTTCAGCTGATACGTAGGCCTGCACTAACTGGTCACACAGTTTGATGAATCTAGTAAGGACATTAGGGTTCCCGTCAAATTCGGGGACTATGCGTAAGGCCTTGTAAATTTCGTCTATAGCCGACATTTCTATGGGTATCACTCTACTTTCTAACTGCCTAAAAGAATCTAATAATAATGATCTGGACGATCTGTCTAGCCTGAGGGTCCTCGATTGCCTGGGATGGAAAATCTTGGGTTTTTATTTTTCACTTTTATGATTAACACTTAAGGATAAGGATGAGCAACTCAAGAACTATTCTAAAGTACTCACATGAACATAATTGGTACCTCTGCGGTATCGATGTCTGGATACTCCTCCCGACGACAGCTTCTGAAGATCCGGATACTCGTACGGTGCTTGATAGTCACCCGGGTGACTCGCGAGTCGCGATCCTAAGGTCGATCCTATGAATTTACTCTCGCGAACCGGCCCGCGAGTATCCTACCGACTGCGCCAAATATGTTTGCTGGAGCCGGAGGATGCAAAAAAAACCAATTTACTTTAAACTAATTTAATTAAATCAAGAAATTACATTTATAACTTTAAAATTAAGTAGATGACAATTGGTCGATGTTTGTACCAAGAATGAGTGAAAACGTGGAATCGTGGAAGGCATTGTCGATGTCCGGTCCCACGGTTACGAAATGCTGCGTCGGCAGCACGTGTAAGTTGTTGCGATGCGCAATATTGGTGTCACGATGTCCACAGTCCGTGTTTTATACCAAATCGTAATATCAGCGATCCTTATGTTACACCGTTGCGTAACAATCGAGTCTAGGACTAAGTATAAAAGCGTCGCCCGTCGTCAGTTGACGATTAGCGTTCGGAGCGATAAGTTACTGCCTACTTACAAGCTCGCTAGCGAGAAACTAGTGTTCATTGTTTTACTGCCTGCTGTATTCTGTTGTCTCAGTTTTGTACATTTCTTCACCGTAGGTACTAAATTTAGTCTCTTATACGCAGTAACGATTGTGGATTATTTAAACCCCACTATCCAGTCGTGTAACATTATAAATAAAGAAGAATGGAACGTTGGCTTAAAGGTGTTAAACGTGTTGCAACAACATATTCTAATGACGCTGAATGTTCAAAAGCAGTGCGCGCGGAGAATATAGCAATCACCGATTCAGAAGATGATGCCACGACGTCAAGCTCGACGGTTTCAAAGACGAAAAGAAGGAAGTATGATGAATCTTATATCAGTTTCAGATTTGTTGATTCCAACGGCTCACCTCTCTGCATGCTCTGTAGTAAACTGCTTCCTAATAGTTCCATGGCACCTGCCAAATTGCGCCAACATTTAGACACTGTACACCCCGAGTCTAAAGACAAGAATAAAGAATTTTTTGTTCGCAAAAAAGATCAGTTATTAGAAAGTCAAAAAAATATGATGCATGTAACACAAACTATCAACGAAAAGGCCACGGAGGCATCATATTTAGTTAGCTATCGCATTGCACAAGCAGGTGAAGCGCATACTATCGCTGAGAAATTAATAAAACCATGTGTATTAGACATAACAAAATGTATGCTCGATGAAAAATCTGCAAAGCATCTTTCTACTGTTCCGCTATCAAACGATACTGTTTCACGACGAATCCATGATCTGGCAAGCTACGTCAAACAAGAACTAGTTACACGTCTACAAAATATACGATTCGCCTTGCAAATGGACGAGTCGACTGATGTCGCTGGTTTGGCTATCCTGCTGGTTATTGTGAGATATCCATATAAAAGTTCTTTTGAAGAAGACATGCTTATGTGTTCATCGCTGCTTACAAACACTACCGGGGAAGAAATTTTTAATAAAATAAATATATTTTTTGAAGAAAATAATCTCAGTTGGAACAATTGCATTGACATTTGTACAGATGGGGCCAAGGCGATGACAGGTAAAACAGCAGGAGCAGTGTCACGAATTAAAAATAAAGCGCGTAATTGTAGTTCAAGTCATTGTATTCTGCATAGACAAGCACTTGCAATGAAGCAAATGCCGTCAAATCTAAAATTAGTTATGGATGAAGCGGTAAAAATAATTAATTTTATCAAATCACGACCACTACAATCCCGATTGTTCTCATTATTGTGTGAAGATTATGGCAGCAAACATAAAACACTGCTGCTCCATACAGAAGTGCGATGGCTGTCTCGGGGTAAAACTTTAACAAGGCTATTTGAACTTAGAGCCGAGTTACAAATGTTTCTTTCAGCAGATACTTCTTTTAATTTGAAGGACCGTTTGTATGATAAAACTTAGTTGTTCCGATTGTCTTTTATGGCGGATATCTTTCAAAAACTTAACGAATTGAATTTATCGTTGCAAGGTAAACAGACAACAGTGTTTCAGGCCTATAATAAAATAACTGCTTTTAAAAGAAAATTAGATTTTTGGATCATTTGCATTGGTAAGAAAGAAATAGAAAGCTTTACGTTACTCAGTGAGTTTGTTAGCGAAAACGACTCAGTAATGTTTGAAGATGATGTGTTTGAATTGGTCCAATATCTCAGTTCGATGCGCGCATCTTTTGAAAAGTATTTTCCCGAAGAACACAATACAAAAATTAAAGTGAATTCATGGATTCATAATCCTTTTTTACCCAACTTGGAAAAGCCTGAAAACATGTCAAACGAGATATATGAATCTCTTTTAGAAATGTCATCAGACACAAGTATGGAGTCACTGTTCAAAACGACGCCTCTCAATGATTTTTGGTGCAGAATCCAAGATGAATATGCAATGCTTGGCCAAATGGCTCTGGATATTCTGCTCCCGTTCCCAACTACATATTTGTGCGAAACAGGATTCTCTACCTACGCAGCCACGAAAACAAAATATCGCAATAGACTGGACGCCGAAGCTGATATGAGACTCCAACTTTCTTCCATCAAACCTGATATCAACCAATTGATGAAAAATAAAAAACAGTTTCATACCTCCCACTAGTTAGATTTTTTCTTTTTTAATGTTTTCTATTGTTGTCCTTGCCAAGTGGTGAAGTAAATAATAATTAGTAACTGTTACATTGTACTTTTATTATGCTGATTAATAAAAAATACACTTATAAAAACAATTGTTTTATTGTAGGGTTCCATCAAGTATTTTGCTTCCCAAAAGGGTTCCGTCATTTAAAAAGTTTGAGAACCACTGTCCTAGGGCGTCCCCTCCCGGCGTTTCCACTCATATCTACCTTGTAAATGCTTATTGTTAGTCGCCTTTCATTCATCCTCTCACTCAACATGACCGAACCATCTAACTAAGTATCTCATCTATACTCTTTTAAATTTTTGTCACTACATCTTTTTTAAACCACAACGTTTCCTCAATATGAAATTATATGGCCAGCTTGTAAATTAAATATCTAAATCTTGCTATAAAGCGTTTATTCTATTCTCGTCATTTAAATGGCATAATCTGTACATTAAGAAACAATCCTACTTTTCTATAAATACCACTATATTGTTCTTATGGCTTTGTAATGGGTTTTACGTAATCAAGTGTGCCTTTAGTGGCGTATAATCCACGGTTGATTTCCGGCTAACTACCACTTAAATTGACTAGGGCTGGCTCTGTCCTACTCCTAGAGGCCAGACTAAGGACCATTCACTTACACATAATTATCGTTAATATCTTATGTCATCCTTACATATTTATAAAACACAAAGTTCGTTTGTATGCTACTTGAAAATCACTCATCCGATTTTCTTGTGGTTTTTCTTTGTGGCAAACTTAGATTGTGCAATATTTGGTCAGGATACTTTAGTGTAGTACTTTTAGGAAGCCCATACTCTGATCTCTGCATGATTACCTACAAACAAACATAGACCATTCATCATCATGAGCCCATAGCAGTCCACTACTGGACATAGGTCTCTTCAATCGCACGCCATTCAACTTGATCCTCGAAGATTGAGTATTTCATCCTATATTTACTGCCAATAATTATGACATCATAAAAATACCTTCAAATCAGACTTCCCCCGACTTTTAAAGCGATAACCCTATTTAGTAACATGACCTTTCATAAAAATAAGTTAAAAGCGAAAAATACATTCGCCATCGAACGGATTTTACTTCGGCCTTTGCTCAAGGTTAAGTTTTTTTTACTTAAACTAGAGTCGTATGTTTACTTATAACATTTGTGTGTCTGGGTCGCTTTGTCAGGTCAAAATGGGTTATTTTAGTTATAATTAATAAACAACTTTTAAATGTTATATTGTATTCAAACATTCAGATGTTGTACCTGGATGATATACTAGTTGTTAGTTGTGTGGAAATGTCTGAATGAATTAGGACTGTTTTTGTATTGGGCCTTCAGAAATACTATATTTCCGCATTGGGAAATTAACTTCGTGTGAACGTGACATTATCAAGAGCCTTTGTCTTGCAGTAATCGTTAACTGCCTCAGACTCTCAGGTCTGACGTAGATACTCAGATGCTAGATTTTTCCTTTGTGTACAGCATCTTCGAGCATTCCCAGGTTTTCTCAGAAAACGAGGTTCGTGATACACATCGTCTTGTCTGTTTTACTCCAAAGGAAGTCGTTATCCCTATTCTTAGCAGGGACCACACACGTTACCACATTAATATGCAGATCTCATTGTCAAAATCGTTAAACTTTTAATTGAGGTTCCAGTATTAAATATTATTGTTTTACACTATGAAGGACTTTGTTATGAAGTTCGCGTGTTGATGATAAAATCTATAATGTTCTGGATCGATTTCAGAATGTCTGATAATATTCTGGCCTTGAAGGCTTAAAATAGAACAATTATAATTATAAGAAGTACACTAATGTATATAGATTACTTCTTCACAATACGGTTTTTCCATTTTTTTCGATTACGTAGGCATGTACGTATCCGGTTAATTTGCGTAATATCCCAATGATTTTTTTTATGTTCATCAACTACTTTGTGGTTATTTGTTGAAAAAATATGAATCCATTTAGTATCATTACTTCTGTTCAAAAAAGGTTTTCCCTGTATCGATTAGATGCAGTCTCTAGGAATGGGTAAAGAGGTAAGAGTAAAATAAGTGGTCTGTCATAGATCTAGTGATCTATTCCGTAAATATTATGAAGACTGGATAATCGCCAACACCTTGTGAGAAAGCGTGGTCAGTAGGGAATATGCATGTATTTTTTTAATATTTTTATTCGATAGTTTACATCGTCAAATAATAGTAAAAAAAAAATCGACGGCACAAAAGCAATTTAAAGTAGTTAAAAAAATGTTTAAAAATGTCCAACCGATCCGGGCTATTTAAACGCCCTACATTTGGCGCGCTTGGTGTGGTGACGTCACAGTCCGTAAAAACAGACAAGCAACTGTCAAGTCAACGTCAAACACTCCTTTTTCTATGAGCGTTTGACATTGACTTGACACTTGTTGATTGACTTGACATTGACATTTTGATTGTTATATCGGATTGTTACGTCACATCCGCTCTTAGCCTTTTCAAGTATTTGAATTACCCACAGTATTTTTGGACTTTAAAAAAATTAATTTCTCGCTCAAAAATAAATTTTATTCAAAAATATTGATGGAGGCATAATTCTGAAGTAACATAGTTTATAAAAAAAAATATTTTACCCATATTTGAATCACATGCATATTCCCTATTGACCACCAAACAAACGTGTGGACTCTACAGGGGGACAATAATAATCTCAGTCTGTGTGGTCTGTTGTAGAATGTAAATAAATATTGAGGTAATTTGAGTACCAATAAAATCATCAAACAGAGTCGTCTCATCCTTAAGCCTGACATTGACTAGGTCAGTTAATTGAACTGTATCGTGTTATGGGATCATTATTTATAAATAGACGTTAGTTTCCTATAAATGCTTCAAAGTCAAAGCAATTTGGTTTAAGGCTAGAATTTGGAGAGAGACGGTAATGGGATTCAATTAAATGGACAAGTCTGTCATTAAGGTCATGGGAAACGGTGGATACAAAAGGGGGTCGATTTTCTAAATGGGCGATGGTCTAAATTTTCGGCCTCATAAAACTGCCTAAAGATGTCTTTAAAGTCATGGGAGGCTGCATACAAAAGGGCGATGGTTCATCATGTGCCTAGCCTTTTCCCAACCAATTTGGGGTGGGCTTCCAGTCTAACCGGACCGGATGCAGCTGAATACCAGAATTTTACATGGAGCGACTGCCTATCTGACCTCCACAACCCAGTAACTGGGTAATACGATACCCCTTGGCAAGACTGGTTGTCAGACTTTCGGGCTTCTGACGACCCGTAACGACTGACAAAGATCCACAAATGACAGCCGGGACCAACGACTCAACGTGCTTTCCGAGGCATGGAGGAGTCTCGATATGTAAAGATGGTCACCCATCCACGGACCAGCCCCGGCAAGCATAGCTTAACCTGATGGATCGACCCGTGCGGCTGTTATTACTTAGCCACGAACTCCAGAAAAGGGCGATGGTAATTGACATTTTTGGCCACATGAAATGGATAGAGGAAGTGATTTAGGTCATGGGAAGCCGCTATACAGGGTGTCCCTGAAAGTATGGATCAAATCGAATAGGAGCATGGGCAAGGCCACTTTCAATCTTTGTAACCCTGAGAATTCTTTTTCGCTACTAAAACTTTACCCATGAAAATCGCTCGCAAATTGAGTAAAATTGTTGCTAGATCAAAGCATTTGAAATAATGGTTGTTTTTTATTGAACACATGTTTTCTAGCTAAATAAAAGTATTACCACAGAGAAGGCCCACTTCACTAAAAGGTCCTGAAAAATAAATAGACCTGATAGAAAGTTGGTTATAACTTTTGAACCGTAAAAAAAATTACCGAACTTCTCAAGGTTAAATAGTTTGGAAATGATCTTGTCCTCGTCCCTTTTTGATTTGACCCAAACTTCCAGGGACACCCTTTATAGAAAAAGGGGACACCTATGTGCCATTCGATTTGGATATGTAATATCCTCCTAGGTATAACACTTAAATCGCCTCTGTCCTGTGGCACTATTCATTTCCAGATTCGAGCTGACGTTTTCTCAATATTTCATGATTCATTTCTTGACGGACAGCCAAAACTGCTTACCTTTAAAGGCTCCCTAAAATAATAAGACAAGGCAAGCAGTATTAAATTATTAATTAGCATTATAATCAGTATTAAATTAGTGGAGGAGCTCGTGGCTAAGTAATAACAGCCGCTCGGGCCGATCCATCAGGTTAAGCTACGCTTGCCGGGGTTGGTCCGTGGATGGGTGACCATTTTCACATATCGAGACTCCTCCATGGCTCGGAAAGCACGTTAAGCCGTTGGTCCCGGCTGTCATTTGTGGATCTTTGACAGTCGTTACGAGTCGTCAGAAGCACGAAAGTCTGACAACTAGTCTAACCAAGGGGTATCGTATTACCCAGTTACTGGGTTGTGGAGGTCAGATAGGCAGTCGCTCCATGTAAAATACTGGTATTCAGCTGCATCCGGTTAGACTGGAAGCCGACCCCAACATAGTTGGGAAAAGGCTAGGCAGATGATGAATCAGTATTAAATTATAATCAGTATTAAATTATTAATAGCAGTATTAAAGTATTAAATTAGTAATTAACATGTTTAGATATTTGTAACCAGCCCATGGCGAAACATGTAAGAACACAACTTTATTAATAAGACCTTAAATGTACCATGTTTTAAAGCAAATAAATATATTATATTCTATTAGCTGTGAGATAACGACGGACATCCATCTATAAAATAGTGGACGAAAAAATATGATTAGGAAATGTTAATGAAGGACAAAAATGAAGGCTAAACTGATAATGAAAAGAAATCATTGATCCAATGTCTTTATCTACAGATACGTTGTCAGCTATCTACAAATTGTTCATGCTTTTGGACTGTCTATGACTAGATTATTTCTAAGTATTTCTACTAACGTTCGTCGTCAATGGGGAAACCCGTAAGGCCCTGACCTGGTTTGTGATGTACCCGAAGAGAGATTACAATGTGTTGAGAGTTGCGACTGCATATAATATATCTTTAACTATGCCTGTTCTCATTCAGCTGAGAGCCAAATCCTCGAAAGCAATTCATTTTTAAACCGCCATTGAGTTTCATGCATGGACATCTTTTATTAAACTGTTGCTTGAGAATTTGGGGGAAGGCTTGATCTTGATCCAAAAGTCGCCACTAATAAGTTTAGCCTCAAATGCCGGGGTTTCGACGATCCAAATCAGGCTAAGAAACGCGCTGTTTCGCTATGAAAAAGAAACAAAACATTAATGATGCAAAACATTTTATTACAATGTATTTTGCTATGCAAATATTTCTACTAAGCTTCTAACTAATATTTCTAATACGAAAGTGTGTCATTTCAACACATCTTTTCTTGGTCATCCTTGAATTCCACCCACCCATTCATAAAAAAGCCACAGACTGAGATAGCTAGACATTTCACACGATTCAGAAAAGGACAGATATAGAATAGTCATTCCCTGTTTTAAACTATTACTATTTCAGCTGCAGTTTTGACCAATATATTCTGACATCTGAAGGTGACGCTGTATTTTTTTCTGCCTAGCCTTTTCCCAACTATGTTGGGATCGGCTTCAAGTCTAACCGGATGCAGCTGAATACCAATGTTTTACAAGTAGCGACTACCTATCTGACCTCCACAACCCAGTTACTGGACAATACGATACCCTTTAGTAAGAATGGTTGTCAGACTTTCGGGCTTCTCTATAGACCGTGACCCGTATAGATTGTCAACGGTGACGCTGTACGTAAAGGAAAAATAACCAATCAATCAGTATATTTTTTAATATAATTATTTTTTATCGCCACGGGTCAAGATAAATTGGTCCATTTTACTATGAGTAATGACCACAATTTTCTACGTTCAATTCAATGTAACGGGATTTTATAGCTGTTTTTGACGTCACAGATAACGTCATACAAATCGCAATATTCGCTTAAAAGGCAAGGTTTACATTCCTTTTCGGGTTTTCAGAAACAAAAAATGCAATCGTGCAAGGATTTGGAAATTGTATCACGATGGAATTCGTTCACGATATTTTAAGGCTAGAGAGTTACAAACACAATATATTTAAATTATGCTAACAAAAAAAAGTAAATTTAAAAAATTAAAAACCCGACTTAGGAATTGGTTTTCATTCCGCCATCATGCAGTATTGCTGTATTCACACAGGCATTTGTTGCCTTAAAGATCGGCAACGATAGACCCTTGTTGTTTGCGGGAAAGTCCGAAAGGGATACCGGGACCTTGGCAACAGGCAACTGAAGGAACAGGGGTGGGTTTTAGTCAGTAAAAGTCTGTCACGCGCTTCCGCTCCGCCCAGAGCGAGGAAGTCATTGGATGATTTCCACTCTCAAAAAAAAAAAGACCCTTGTTGTCCTTTTGCCGAACGGGTTCAACCTTAAATTTTCCCCAAACAAAGGATGTCAATGAGGATTTCCCCACAGAAAAAAACACTTTGGGCCGTCGATAGATATTAAACGAAAAATGCACGTCTTAGTACATGTGTTTTGAATAACAGTCACGGAAAAAATCAATCAATATAGCAACCAGCGTTCAAAGAAACATAAATTATCACATTTGCTCTATATGGCCGCTGTATACAAACTTGTTCTCGGAAAATTTGTATGATTCACGCCTGCTAATACATTATTTAGCGTGGGCAGTAAAATCAGCTGGCTTCCTGCGTCTTATCGATGTTTACTGCCTTGTTTCCAGAATTCTGATCTAAAATGGTTCTTTTATCGCCGTTTCCAGAAGAGAAAAGGAGTTCTTGCAGGCTCTTCTCCACTGGAAACGGCGCACCGTTGCACCGTGCACCTAACTTTTGATGTTTCTTATGTGGTCAAGTAGGCTTATGTGAAATGAAATATTTTGAATTTGGATTTAGAAATCTCTTGGTTTATGTCCTTTGACTAGTAGTATCTTCAGTATGTAGTTTTGCGTACCTATTACATTGAATGTTTAGGTTATATGAGTCGAGGAAGAATAAAGGACTTATGGTTGGATTATGTGAAAGATGATATGGCTAGAAAAGTAAAAACTACTAATATGACTGCTAATATAGATTATTATAGATTTATGGAAGAAGAAGACCATGCTGTGCCGGCCACTAATCAATTAGGATAAGGGCAGGTGGATATTGATATGAATGGATCTTCGGGTGGGGTTCAAAGTCCAGATAAACTTTCGCGACTTTAACGGAACGCTTATAATTGAGCATGCCATATGTATCTCAAAGTACGTCATACTAATCAAAAGCAATTCTGCGCAGTTGCATGCCATAAATAAATAAAACAACTCAATTTGTCGATCAATCAGTCTATTAAAGTTTATTTATAAAACTGATCTAGGCGAACTGTCCGTAGTATAGTAATGGTCTGTAGTAGACGCATAAAAAACTCTATTCATTGTCTATTATTAGCCGGTTACGTCTTTTTTATGCTTGTTTGTAACCACGGCCTTTTCGTAAGCAAAAATACTTTTTTGTACTTGTAGATTTCTTTTTGAAGGAGCTCGCCAGGGGAAGCACTACCACCACACGTAATTCTTCCGATTTGAAGGATATGGGTGCCGATGTAATTAAGCGTGTCGCCTACCATCCAAAATGACAGAAGTGTGAATACTACGAACAGTAAATGCAGAGATTTTATACGCATCAGAAGCTGTCATCACGTTTGACGTCTCGTTGGTTATGATAATTATAATTATATTTATTTCTGTAAATATTGGTTCAAAGAAAACACTTTTACACCTCAAAAACAATGTTTTAAAACTAGATGCGTTCGGTGTTTCCTATCAAATAAAACTCACGAGGTCACAGTGGTAAGTCCGAAAGGGATACCGGGACCTTGGCAATAGGCAACTGAAGGAACACGGGTGGGTTTTAGTCACTAAAAGTCTGACACGGCCTTCCGCTCCGCCTAAAGCGGGAGAAGTGATTGGATGATTTCCCATCCTCAAAAAAAAAAAAAGACTGTCACAGTGGTCGCAAGCGCGGCTATTTCGATTCTCAAGTCAATCAAAGTGTTATTTTCTTCAGGAATTTCTTAGTGACCGCCCGGAAGTTTCTATACCAGGTTAATGACAGCTGGCTCGCACCCTATTTCATGGATCTTAAACATAATAGGACAAATGTTGTTGTTCGAAAAGCCTTTCCCAAATCCTTGGAGTTCGTTGCGTCACTAATGCGACATCACAAAATCGTAAATCCGACCGCCTAAATGCCGTTGATAAAGGAATTACAACAAATTAATGCAGTTAAACCCTATACATTGTGAGCTTGTTATCATGTGACGAGAATCCTCTTGTTTGCACAGTGATAGCGTACTAGCAAAAACATCAGTTCACCGTTAAAGTTGCTTATCTGTATTGTACATATTAGCGTAACACATTGGTTACGATAGTGCCCACGATACGGTGTTGTGGTAAACGTTATTATGGTATGAACGTTGTATGTCCTGTGTTTAAGAAGAAACCATAAGATTTTTCCTTTGAATCTTTTTAGGATTGGAGGTTGTCCACCGTAGGTATTGTTATAGGTCTCAATCTGCCTAGCCTTTTCCCAACTATGTTGGAGTCGGCTTTCAATCTAACCAGATGCAGCTGAATACCGGTATCTTTGCTATAAGTCAACTGACAAAAAAAATGTGGTTGAGAGCCACAATTCACACAAGCTTATGTCTGAAAATGGGGCACAAATCTAGATTCCGGGATGATATTGAGAATTTCTTATCCCATTAGACCTAACCACATCAGAATCTAAGACCCCAAGTTCAGCTGTCGCGCTAATTAACACTAGATCATCGTGGCAGTAAATATTCCTAATGGAAATACCCCAAAGACAAAGCTAAACCCAAGATTTATTATAACGAGACGGTAAAAACAAATAATTTATTTTAAAAAAAATTCAAGCCTGTTTTTCCCACTCAAGCGCAAAAACCTCGGTCGCCTTCCATATCTCTACTAGGGACTGTCTTATAAAATACTGCATGCAAAGTTAATTGGGTATTGGTGTTAGTACGGTGGAGTACGTACATACCTCTAGAAATAATGATAGCACTCACATGTAACATAATATTAAAATGGTACTTAAGATACAGTTCTTTGCCTTTATGTATGTGTTTTATCTCTTGCGAAATGTATCGTTGTAAAGGTAGTGGAAGGAACGAAGAATTATGATTTTCCGATGGAAATGCAAGACTGGAAATCCTAAAATGAAACGTATGTTTTTCTCGTGGTATTTAATAGACGTTCCATTACCTAAGGAGGAGTGGATGTCGCAGGGTGGCTGGTAGTAGCAGCTGGTTGGTGACAATCAAAATGAATGGCGCGTGATTGGAGGGCTTTAAGAGCCTTAAGAGGTAACGCGGTCACGTGGTCGTTGGCGTTCATTCCATACGAACGTATTCCTCGGTTTTCTCCCTGGATACTAGATTACTAGTCCAAAATTATTTTTACGATAGAATGTGTATCTACCAGTCGTGTCCCATGTTGTTTTTTTGCCAAAAAATATGATGATGTTGACGATCGGTGGTGATTGATATTCAAAAACTATACGTAGTAAGTTAGTTGCATCGTATTCACATGTAGGTAATTGCGTATAGAAAATATTGTAAAACATTTTTTTTAAAGAGTAACGGTGTAGTTTCTTGCCCATTCGTCTCCATACGAAAACTACCTTTTGGAAGGGGCAACTAGAATCAGTTCTATTTCTTTGTTTTGACGTTCGAATGTGCCTTTAATGTGCCTATTTGAAATAAACTGACTTTGACTTTGACCTGTTAATAATTCACACTTCACAGTTTCACACACACTCAATATCAGATCAGCAATACAAATTGTTCCTAACGACTTTATTTATTGTTTATTTACTAATCCTGTCGTCTAGTTATAAGCACTATAATAATTAATTTATCACGTTCTTATAATGCGAAGGTTGCCACGTTTTGACGTATTGGTATTAATTGAATTATATGTGAACCGTTACATGATTCCTGAGACATTAAATCTTTTTTTTATATTACTGGATTGAAACAAGACTACTTGATGGTAAGCTGTCATCGTTGCCAATGGAGATCTGCAAAACCAGAAGCACCACTGATGTATGCAATCCTAGGGGTAAAGTAGGAATGTCTGTGAATGTCGTGAACCTGGAATTACCGGTGCACCCATATCATTTGAGCCAAAGCACAGCAACACTATGTCCTGCTCTTCTTCTTAGCTTAAATTAGTTCATCAATTATATCTATAACGTTCTTCCATTTCTATAGCGTCGTATGTTACATAAATATGATAAATTGTCAACCCACTTCGACTCATTGAATTGTTGAGCTGTCAAATCCAGACCTATTGTGATAATGAGCGTGCGTTCATGGTGTTACGTAAAATAATTGTCAATGGGGATGACGTAGTTTTACTTGTAGTAGTGACACATGCATTAATAGACACCCTTTTCTACTGCATTACAATTCTGGAGAATTACCCATTTGAAACGGCTGTCTCAAAATATATCATAAATCGGTTCATATCCATAGATTTGGAGGCTTGGCCTGCACAGAGCGGGCTTATTGAATTCAATAGTGACAGTACTCGTAACTCGGTAATTCAAGTAAGCAAGCTTCTTGTAATGCCCCCAGTTAGATAGACTACCGACCTTAATTTTATTATACTTAATTGCGAAAGTGAGTTTGTTTGTTTGTTACGCTTTCACGCTAATACGGCTGAACGGATTTGGATGAAATTTGACACATGGGTTGACCTTGACCTGGAGAAGGACATAGGCTACTTTTCACCCTATATCGCAGCCGAAGTCGCGGGCAACAGCAAGTTCAACACAAAAGAAACCGTAGAACCCACCGTTGGCACTTAGTGTTTACACGAAAAAGTTGGCAACAGTTTTTGTGTTGATATTTCTATGGTAACAAGGATTGCCAGCACACCTTCTATTTATTTAAACTATGTCATGCCGTTGGACGTTTAAGCGATTTCGGGACATGATTCATCTGTATAGCATCCCGTGGGACTGGTGATAATATGACGAGGTGTTCGTAAAACGCGAAGATATACGTAAGCTTGCATAGAAAACTGGAGATATCTAGAAAATAGGCTCTTCTGATGATGATTAGAAACTCCAGAGGGTCTAGACAAGTGACAATCGCAGCGGGCAGAGGTGTACCAATAGTACACCCACATTTCTTGGCAACAGGCAACTGAAGGAACACGGTTGGGTTTTAGTCAGTTAAAGTCTGACACGTCCTCCCGTTCCGCCCCAGATCGGGAGAAGTCATTTGATGAATCCCCACCCACAAAAAAAAAAATCACCCATAATTCGCCAGACTTTGCCCGAACCAAAAACCTTCAATATCTCTGTAATGCCCGTAACTAGAAGTTTCTCAGGTAGGTCAAGTACAAAAAAAATATATAATAACGGGAAGCACAAGTTGCTCTAGGGATGTTTTCCCCCCATTATATGATTAGTAAGGCGACCTATCAAATACTAGATACATTTCTCCCAAGATAAACCATAACTTATAATTGCCGACCCATAAATACAAACTGTCTTAATGACAAAATTTCAATTCCAATTATTTACTTTCGAAGCTTGATTAGCGAGAATATTCCGAGGATAGTAATCAAAGTAGACAGATACTTTACACACGAAGTACCAATTCTGAGTACTCTGTAACTCCTGTGATCTTAAAGGTCACTGATTTACATAATCCTTGACTCTTTACATTCCTAACTAATTATTTACGCAGAATACATCTGTGTAATTAATCAAGAATCCTCCTAAATTTAGGTTAGGGAATGAGGGATAGGCGTTATGTAATTTAATGACCTGCACATAGTAGCAGCCTGGAATCTAAATTTATAAGTACTACCTCCAAGCATGTTTTTCAATTAAACTTGAAACATGAAGCTAATTGCCCATTCCAAAGCGTAGTAGGTTCCTATGCAGAAGAACGGACAAGTAACTCGGTTCTTTGAAAAGTCTTCAATCATTCAATCAACTAAGCCTATCGCATCCACTGCTGGACATAGGCCTCTCCCAGGCTGCGCCACAACACAATGTCCTCCGCCTTCCGCATCCAGTCTGTCCCAGTCGGTCCATCTAGCTGGGGGCCGTCCCACACTACGCTTGCCGATACGCGGTCTCCACTCTAGGACTCGTCTGCTCCCCCGGCCATCGGTCCTCCAGCAAACATGGCCAGCTATTTCGGTAACTCCGTTTCTTTTCCGGTTATCTCCATTTCTGATCTTATCCTTCAAAGAAACTCCGGGAATAGGCTATATAAAGGGTGTTACGGTAAACACCGTTATCCTTGAAACCAGTGGTTTGGTTTCATTTATAGAACGTAAAATCAATGGAAAATGGCAATTTTTTTTTTGAAGGAAGTCTACCTTTTTCCGCAAAGTATTTCACTCTTTCACCCTAGGGCGCTAGGGTAACGAACGTCTCAACACGGGTGGGGGACGTGACCTGACCGGCCGCGAGCGCGACCCCTCCCTCAGTCAGTTAGCTGTTTCGCTAGCTCGCACTGTGTCGGATAGAAACTTTAAAAAAATTGTTAATGAAGATAACGTTTATTTTTGTTGTTACTCGGTCATTTATTTTTATATTTAAGTCAATTACCCATGGTTTGAGTGACAACGGTGTTTATCCTGACACCCTGTATGCTCAGAGTTTTCTTTGAAAAGGTTAGTAAATCATAATATTATGTAATTTTTGCCCCGTTTTGGGGCTGATTCTGTGGCTCGGTCAGTCGGCCCCTATTTTATGGCACTTAAACATATGACAATACAGTTGTGATATTATGTTATACATAATATAATATTCAATTGCATGCATGCAAACATTGACTGGTGAGAATGAATAACCAAAACAAACGCGGAAAATGCTAAGAGGAAATAAACTTACCAATTGTTACTGCATGTTATGTTATGGTGATGTCATAATACTTAGGTTTGTGCTCAAGTTTCAATCAAAAGAAATTCTGAACAGTATTGTCTCGCTTGAGTTTAATCACCCGACTACGGTGAAGCAAAAAGGAGGGTTATGATTTTGACAGGTATTTATATGTTCATCTGTAACTCCTAAACTACTCATCATAATTTGACAAATGAGGTATCGTTGGAAGCGTCTTGATCATCTGTTGGTTATAGGATTGGTGGAGACACATTAAAAAAGTTGGCGTATAAGTCGTAGTTGGGTTTTAGTTTTCAAGTACTAAACCTTTTTTTTATGCTGTTGGTTGTTAGATCTTTGACAGTCGTTACGGGTAGTCAGCGGGGTAATTAAGTAAAGGCTCTTACATACTGGCGCGATTCGCCGCGTGACGCGAATTTTAACAAAACAATTTCTGAGTAAAATTTCACGGCGAACAATGCGGCGGCGTCGCGTTGCGCGACGAATCGCTCCAGTATGTAAGAGCCTTAACACACATAAAACGGCAATCGATCGCAATGGTTTCAATTTTGACAGTCACCTACGTTCATTGGGTTGTTTACGTTTAGCAATATCATTCTAACTCTCGGATTGTGATTGCAAGTGCGTTACGCAATTAGGGTGCAGATCAAACAACCAATAATGAAATCGTGTAAATCTTATTGATCGTCAAATCAAAAATCAGCATATCAAGCGACAATAATGGTCATCAAAAATCGAGCAAATCTTTAAGCAGACTTGCTTTGATTTACTTTCTTTGAGGAGCTCGTGGCTAAGTAATAACAACTGCACGGGTCGATCTATCAGGTTAAGCTACGTTTGACGGGGTTCGTCTGTGGATGGGTGACCATCTTTAAATATCGAGACTCCTCCGTGCCTCGGTAAGCACGTTAAGCCGTTGGTCCCGGCTGTCATTTGTGGATCTTTGACAGTCGTTACGGGTTGTCAGATGCCCAAAAGTCGGACAACCAGTCTCGCCAAGGGGTATCGTATCACCCAGTTACTGGGTTGTGGAGATCAGATAGACAGTCTCTCCATGTAAAATACTGGTATTCAGCTGCATTCGGTTAGACTGGAAGCCGACCCTAACATAATTGGGAAAAGGCTAGGTAGATGATGATGACTTTGATTTTTACTAATTTCAGATTATTTTGCTGTCTGCGACACCAAAAACCAAATTACTTTCATTTGCATAATTTACCAATTAACGGAAACTCGATTGAATAATTAATGGGAAGACCAGACACGCTGAATTAACACGTGAACACAGGACACGTGTCTCGACACGACACATGTACGAATTAACGTTGTTATGATGTAATCAGATACACACAGTACCCTAATTGAGTTGAGCACTGCTAGTAATGACGATTCCATTTTGGCGTTTAACGTAATTATGTACTTAATCTGTTGCGTTGATTTGGTTATCGTGAAAATTGATTTTGAAACAAGCGACTGATACCATAATGTAGTATATACAGGGTGAAATGGAATTCATGGGCATCTTCTTAAAGGGTCATTGAACTCATCAGTATGAACAACTTTTACTACGAGACCAAACCTGAAATCGCGAAAAGAAAATCAACTGTTCCCTACATTATGTATATATTTTTTAATCGAAGAAGTAAGAAGCACCCTGAATTTCCAGCTTATTGGATAAGCTCACCTCCTGTTAAGTGGTTCCTAAAAAATAACTGGCAAAATGAAGCTGCAAACCACTTTGGGGAAACCAGGGGGCCAAGCTTCGATCAGTCTATTATTGATCGAAGGGGCCAAGTCTACTAATTTACAAACAGTGGTCTCACAATGATCAGTTTTTGACAGCTACGCCATACAAAATCTGTCAATAACTGATCATTGTGAGACCACTGACACGTTTGTTAATTAGTAGACTTGGCCCCAGGTGTGAAGCTATCAAGGTCACCTCTGTCGGGACTCGGTTGGCGACCATGTACCACTTTTTTGCCAGAGGGCCTAGACAAAGTGACATTCTATCAGCAATTACAATGATGGAAAAGCTTATGTCAATCCTGTTGAAAGTCGTTGTAGAAATACGAAACGCTTTGGAAGCGATTGTCACTTGTCTAGGCCCTCAGAGGTCCTAGACAAAGTGACATTCTATCAGCGATAACGATGATGGAAAAGGCAAAAATCTATAGGACTGACATAAGCTATCGAAAATCTTATGTCAATCCTGTTGAAAGACGTTGTAGAAATACGAAACGCTTTGGAAGCGATTTTTACTTGTCTAGGCCCTCAGAGGCCCTAGACAAAGTGATATTCTATCAGCGATAACGATGATGGAAAAGGCAAAAATGTATAGGACTGACATAAGCTATCGAAAAGCTTATGTCAATCCTGTTGAAAGTCGTTGTAGAAATACGAAACGCTTTCGAAGCGATTGTCACTTGTCTAGGCCCTCTTGTATTTATAAAACCGGACTTTTCAAATCTTGTTGTCGTTTTTGTGACATAAACAACGATACTGAGTTATTTATAAGTGATGATCTGATAGCAGCTCATTAAGCGCCATGCACACGATGAGATTGTGACGTACCTACTTACAAAAAGGTTGCGACGCATCCTGCCTTTTGTAACGGAGTTTTTGTCAGTCTTCTGTTACCTCATCCTTCCTTATACATTAACCGCCTTACTAATAAACGTTATATAGCGCCTGTGTAGTTACACAACGTTTTGTCTTCTTCTTTCAAAAGTAATTTGACTTTTGAAAGAAGAAGACAAAGCGTTGTGTAACTATACAGGCGCTTTACAACGTTTATTAGTAAGGCGGTAACTATGCAATAGAATTCGTCAAAACACAACATTTCTGTCTGTCTATCTATGAGTACATACGTCGTATTTATTACCCGTCTCTCATTAAGACTCCTCCACTCCTCTGCTCTTCATTTTTATAAATCAAAATCAATCTGTCTGCGTAGCCTTTTCCCAACTATGTTGGGGTCGGCTTCCAGTCTAACTGGATGCAGCTGTATACCAGTGTTTTCCATGGAGCGACTGCCTATCTGACCTCCACAACCCAGTAACTGTGTAATACGATACCCCTTGGTAAGACTGGTTGTCAGACTTTCGGGCTTCTGACGATCCATAACTACTGTCAAAGATGAAAAGAATGACAACCGGGACCAACGGCTTAAGGTGCGGGCTCTCAATTTTTTTAAATTTAAATTGAACTTTTAGTAGTAATGCTGGGGCTACATTGTCGCGTTATCGCAAACTAAACTTCGCGCTCTTTATCTCGCACACCGATCAACTTCTCGATGAGCAACCGAGAGCGCACGAAATAGTTTGCGAGAACGCGACAATGTAGCCCCAGTATTATATAGTGCTTCTAATCTTCTTATCGAGTAGATGGTAAACTAATAATGAATGAATTAATAATTATTAATTATTTATTTATTTTCGTTTATTAATTTTGCTAAATCAATTGGGCTCAATAGGTAGCCAAGTGTGCTTCTTTCTAGTAAGATACTTCCTTGCTGTTCACCATTAATTTTAATTCTTTGAAATATCTGACGACAACAAAAACAATTAAGATTTCCATTCATGGAAGGTTGTCTTTGCACCTCACTGTATAAATATTAGCATAATATTATCTATGCGTAGACAGGCTAAGAAAATGCTAACGTATTCAATGTTTGCAACAAACTAAGTTGGTTTCTACAATTTGATAATGTTATGCAGTCCTGTGTGCGAAGTTTTCCGAGACTTGTTAGTTCCGAGAAATTATTTGCATAATTACGTGAGGTAAATTAGATTTAACCATATATTGTTATTATTATAAGTTTTATCATACTTATGTTGTCAAAGTGAATACATACTCTAATAAAAAGGGCGTTCCCGTTAACGCGCAATAGTATATCTATCGAAAAGCTTATGTCAATCCTGTTAAAAGTCGTTGTAGAAATACGAAATGCTTTCGAAGCGATTGTCACCTTATCTAGGCCATCTGTTACGTTTTTATCCGACAAATCATCAATGCCAAGGAATGCCTACGCAAGATTGCGCAATGTTTTATAGATCGAAGGCTTATCCATCAGGTATAGAAGTATTACGCTATCGTAACTATTGTCAATACAGACACGACTGAACAACATGATGGGAGACTGCTCGGCGGAATAATTTAGATCAACAATAATAAAATGTCAAGTCAATGTCGTGCTTTCATTTCTGAAATTTTCAACCAAAGGGTTGGTTGAAAATCCAAACCCTTTGGTTGAAAGTCTCAGAAATTAAAGTTAGTAAGGTGGATGCGCCAAGGTAGCCCGCGAAATTCAATTTGCAGGTCAGGTTGTATGTTGATCTAAGTATTATTTGTGCCCGTAACAAATATGGGTTTACAGAATTATAAACATTAGAATCAGCAATACCTACAACTCTCTAAGTTCGTGAAAGTGCCAAATGTCATGATTTCATGAAATAGTCATTCAATGCAGTTACATGAACGTAGAGAGCCACCAAAATAATAAATAACGGGGCGAGTGGGTCATTTTAATCTAAGGGGAACATTCACAAAATGGAAAAGAATCTATACAAAATATAAATAAGATAATAAAAATAAAAACCTATTCAAACCAAATGACATGACATTACTTCCCTATTGCACAAGGAAACGGCACGGGAAATGATTTCATAACTCAACATCACAAATGAAACCTTTTTGCCCATCATGTCGTCATCGCCAGTAACAATGTTGTCATTATTGTAACAAGTCATTGTGAAACCCGGTGTCAATATACTGTTCAAATACGTCATTCGTCATTCTTATCTCTGCTAATGCGAATGCCTTGTTGTTTAACGTCCCAACATAACCACAACCCACTATCGATTCTAGATGAATTTTTTGACATGCTCTGGTGGTGCTGATACGTCATATCCGTGAACGGGTGCCATGCTTTCAGGATTAGTCTATGATCTCTTACCTTCCATGACTTTTTTTCATTTATATATTTTTTTAAATTGTTTGCTTTGGACGCTTTTAAACGTGCACGTCTTTCGACATCGTTCTTACAAGTATAATTTCTGGATGATGTAACCGATATTTTGTAACAAAATTTTGATTTAAAACAGTGTCAATGTTAGGTAGGCTTTGGAACGGGCTTCATCTCTCTGACTGACCGACTCCTTGACAATTCAAAAGTAAAGCCTGTAAATGGTGGAATTGATATTAAACAAAGCTGCAGTAGTCTAAGACCAAGATTGCAATTGAAACAAAAAAATAATACTAAAAAAGTGAAAAGTAAATTTAATTTCGGAAGTCGGTGTCTTTGCTTTTCAATTTTCGTGTTATTTTTTTAAAGTCGGTTGTTTTTTTTTTGTAAAAAGTTTTTATTTTTCACTTTTTAGTTTTGGTACCTACTTCACACAAATTCGTATACCGTTATCTGCTATGTAAATAACAGTGACGAAGTGAAATAATTATATCGTCTACATAGCAAAGTGGGAAAAATTCTTAATTATTGAAGCTAACTCAAAAACTACGCAAGCAAAATTAATAAAATTTATATGGGACCACCTCTGAAGCATGACCTACGAAACAAAAAAAGAATCATCAAAATCGATTTATAATTGGCGGAGTAATCGCGTAACATACATACAAAAAAAAAAAAAAAAAAACATACAGACGAATTGAGAACCTCCTCCTTTTTGAAGAAGTCGGTTAAAAACAATTGTATTTTCGGAAGTTAGTGATCGCTGAGCGGAAGGGCCTAAGGACCTAAAAGCGCCTCTTACGAGGACCTTAAGGGCCTGCCCTACCTCAAATTGCTTAAATATATGTTTAAGTTGAGGATTGATGCTAGATGCTAGATCATAGATGTTTGACGAAAACACGATTACGTAAAATTTCGAATAGAACAAAATTCCAAAGTTACCTCTAAACCGATCTATAAACCGCGGGTATTAAAAAAATACTTCAAATTCGATCATTAAACTTTGCATAATAAGTTAATAACTGAACTAACTATAAAGCAGATCTTACGATATTTTCACCGAAAAAGCAATTACCTAAAGTATTCGAGTCTCTCTCGAGTTTCGCTCAGGCCACGAGTAGTATGGTGCGAGCGAGATAATATTTGAGGTTGGGTAGGCCCTTAAAATGCCACTGATGCCGCGATTGGCGTGACCACCGACTGGGCTCAGCTCATTTGACAATTTACCAGCGACTCGACTATAAGAAGGGGCCTTAGTTTGTTCTCCTAGGGTAAAATGCTCTTGGGTTTTTCCATTACGAATTTCTCATTCCGAATTCTCGACTCGTTGCGGCTTTTTACCAAGATTTTACACAGAAAGACTCCCATGTGACCTTCAAAATAAAACGTTTATTGCTGTTTATTGCACTCATTCACAATATCCGGAAACATTCAAAAGCTTTTATAAAACACCCACTATTAATTTCCAACTAAATAAATAAAAATAAAAACTAGAGCATCTGACAAGTGTCAAGAAACGAGACATAAATCACAGCTCACGATTTGTCACATCACCGAAAAATTTTACATAACTCGTGACAAAAATCTTGGGCGACACATTCTCATAATTGGACGACAAAGAAAGCTCAAATATAAATGGGTTAGAAATTAGGTCAAGTTTGGCGCAACGTACGTGCGCCAAAAATTTTGGCGTTGGCGTGTAATTTATCACCTTATGTAATAAAGAAAGATGAGATCATTCCTTTACTTTATATGACTGAAAAAGAATGATATTCGTTATTTGAATTTACGGACAATTTCTTACCACCCAGTTTCCCTGACTTTTTAAATCCATGAGAATTTTCACACAAAAAAAAAAACAGTGCTTGGCGCTTGGTCCCAGCCGATATAGTTCCCATCGAGCCATTTAGCTGGGGGGAGTCTCACGCTAAGCTTGCCAATTCAAGATCTCCCTTCAAAGACTCATCTGCTCCAACGGCCATCAGTCCCTTGAAAGCCATACGATACTTGCTAATTATGCAAGCATAGAACTCAAGTTCTTTTTAACCGACTTCTTCAAAACGGAGGAGGTTCTCAATTCGTCTGTATGTTTTTTTGTGTTTATGTTACGCGATTACTCCGCCAATTATGAATCGATTTTGATGATTATTTTTTTGCCATGCTTCAGATCCTTTATAAACTTTATTAACATTGCGTAGTTTTTGAGTTAGCTTCAATAATAGGGAATATGCATGTATTTTTTTAATATTTTTATTCGATAGTTTACATCGTCAAATAATAGTAAAAAGAAATTCGACGGCAAAAAAGAAATTTAAAGTAGTTAAAAAAATGTTTAAAAATATCCAACCGATCCGGGCTATTTAAACGCCCTCCATTTGGCGCGCTTGGTGTGGTGACGTCACAGACCGTGAAAACAGACAAGCAACTGTCAAGTCAACGTCAAACACTCCTTTTTCTATGAGCGTTTGACATTGACTTGACACTTGTTGATTGACTTGACATTGACATTTTGATTGTTATCCCAGATTGTTACGTCACATCCGCTCTTAGCCTTTTCAAGTATTTGAATTACCCACTGCTTTTTGGGACTTTTTAAAAATTAATTTCTCGCTCAAAAAGAAATTTTATTCAAAAATATTGATGGAGGCATCATTCTGAAGTAAAATAGTTTATAAAAAAAAATATTTGACCCATATTTGAATCACATGCATATTCCCTATTATGTATTTTTCCCACTTAGTTTATCTAGACGATGTTTTCATTTACTCCTTCACTGTTATTTGCAGAGCAGGTAGTGGTATTCGAATTTGTGCGGAGTAGGTACCAAAATTAAAAAGTGAAAAATAAAAACTTTTTACAAAAAAAAAAAACACAACCGACTTCCAAAAAAACACTAAAACAGTGAAAAATAACTTTAATTTCGGAAGTCGGTGGCAAAAAACGAAGTCGGTTGTTTTTTTTTTTTAAGTTTTTATAAAGATATAATTTCAGATCTTCGCAATGCTTTCACTTCTTAATTTGTTTTTTTTTTTATTGATTTCAGGTCGTGGAATGCAAAGAAAAGACAACAGGAGCCAAGCGTGCGTTGAAGGTTCTACATGACAACACTAAGGCACGTCGCGAAGTGGAGCTGCATTGGAGAGCAAGGGGCTGTATTCACATTGTTCAGGTAAAGTGAGATAGAACTTTGTAAATGTTGAAATAAAGTTTAGGGGTATGAGGAACAGGGTGTAAAGTTCATATTTTCGTTCGTATAGAAAAGGGAGGATCCTCCGACCAGACGGTGTTGTGTCTGGCGGACAACTGCCCAACGATTGATGTCGGTTTCTTGTATAATATGTCCATTGCACGAGTTATGTTTCGGCGGTCGGGATTTTAGTTAAAAAAAATATTTATTTATTACAATATAAATTTAATTATAAAAATACAGGATATTAAGCCGGTGGCTGATGCAAGACTGAATACAATGCAAAGTAAAATAATTCTATTGAATTCCGGTAAATGCATAGTTGCAATCCGACGCATGCTGACGGCGGCTGCATGCTCAGCGTAAACGCGTGTTACGATGAGTTAACTCCTCCCTCCATAAGATAGAAGCAACTCTTGCTTCTGGCGGCGTCCGCGCTGCCCTTGATGTCCCCCGGGGTGTTCTTGTCCACGCTGCTCTTAATGTCCTCCGGGATGTTCTTAGTTTTCCATTGATACAGCTTCCAAGATGCTGCAGCGACCAGTAGGATATATAGGATGATTGTATTCCAGCTAGGTGTAGCTGCTATGATTGTCCAATTATCTTCTGGCACGGATATGTCGCCTGCCCTATTGATCAGTTCATGGATGCTGTCTAGTGATATGTCTTCTAATTGGAGTTCGTATAGTATTGATTGTTCTGGGGCTTGATGCTGCTCAGGTAACGGTATGACCTCGTTGATGACGACCGTATCAGTGTGTGATCGCAGTGTCTTGTTCATGATGTTCATCTGGCAGTCTTCTGTTAGTGTAACGAGATGAATGCCAGTTAGCTTCTTGTAGTCTGTCTTGGTATTGCATTGTGTTTTGGTGACTTCGTCTTCTCTGAGGACTAGTAGCCAGGTGTTGTCTCCGATCTTCTGAATTTTTCCTCTTCTTAAATTCATCTTAGCATGAGTGCAATTGGCTGGGCGATGCTGAATGAGTGATAGTATGCAGTCATCTGTGTCTTCGATTCTTCTGGTGTCGAGATGTTTGCAGAGCTGGGTGTTGTCGGTCAGTGGCTGGCAGTCTTCTTCCAGGTAAGCGTACTCATCGTTACCAAGTGCTAGGTATTTGGATTTAGGGATGATAGTAAGGTTATTTTTATTAGGGACTGAATAGAGGTGGATAAGGTCATATGTTTTTGGAATAATTGACGGGATTTCGAGAATAAAATTAACCGTGTGTTCTTTGCTATAAGCTTTAACTTTAATTGACTTCTCTATCCTATATATGTTACTAATACTAATACTAGCTACTGGTTTAAACAAATACATACTTTCTAAGTTTCTTAGCTCTTCTATTAGATTCTGAGGGCTTATAATACTAGGATGCATGGTG
The DNA here is from genome assembly GCA_947363905.1 of Lithophane semibrunnea. Classification (NCBI taxonomy): domain Eukaryota; kingdom Metazoa; phylum Arthropoda; class Insecta; order Lepidoptera; family Noctuidae; genus Lithophane; species Lithophane semibrunnea. The sequence continues at coordinate 5,530,559 of OX376213.1, read as the reverse complement.
CCCATCTGAGCAAAAGTCATCGCATCTTCTAATAACATTAACCTATCTAAAATTATCTGTAAGCTAAAATCTATCTGTACGTAAATATCTAAGAAATGTAAATGGTTTGATAAGTCGTTGGAATTATTAGTAATATTTTGTAATAAACTAGTCAAATGTTTCTGATTATTGTTTAATTTTGTTAACTGTTTACTGAACTCTTCTATTGTATTATGCGCCAATACTAAGGATTTTCTTTGTGAATCCTGAACGTTTTTAACTCTGTTTTTAATATTTAAGATTTCCTCTTCGAACTTAGCTGCATCTTCATGGTCGAGATTACCAGTGATAGACTTAACGACAGTACCTAATCCATCTATAAGACCGCGTCGCTTTCTAACTAGCGGCGTTAAAAACTTAATCTTCTTACCTATAATATTAAGGCTATATACTATTTGATTTCTGTATGTTTTATGTAGCTCTCCAGATGCTGTATTCTCAGCGTTTTTCGTGCTTGCATATATAGACATTAATTGTATAGATGTAAAGTGCAGATTGGTAATGTTGTAAATGCAAGCAAGGCTAAAGTAGTTGTCTTGTCTAAGGAGTTGACCTTGTTTTAGGAGGAGGATCCCATTGTCGTTATCTACATGGGTAATGGTTACGGTTGCTGTTGTGTTGAGCACGACGGCCCCTGCGACGAAGGTCCTGCAACAAGATGAGGCCTCCGTAGTAGCTTGAAGTGAACCCTGATGGACTTAGAATTTGGATGGTTACCTATTATTTCGGCCACGTTATTTGGATGAAGATGTATAATCTTGTATGGTCCTTTGAAGACTGGTTTCGTTTTGTCACTGCGTGCTGACTTTGCTACTTGTTTATAGACGGTTTCACCTACCTTGAATTTCATTTCTTCTGCTTCTTGGTTACGTTTAGCAATCACCTGCTCCTTGTTTTTGGACATGTGCGCAGCGATGCACTCTTGAACGGCCTCTGCGTTGGCGCGATGCTTAATAACATAGTCCTGGTAAAATTCTTTTGGGTAGTACAACTCTAATGGGTTTCTAGATGCTGTGTGTCCGAATAATAACTCATGAGGTGTATAATCAGTTGCCGAATGGATAGCGTTGTTGTATGCTATTATAGAGTACTTTATGATTAGCTGTATAGGGTCATCTTTGTTGGTCATTCTTTGTATCCTAATCATTTCAGCTAGGGTAGAGTGCAAACGTTCGATAGGGGAGTTAGAATTAGGATTATAGGGCGTTGTGAAGTGTATATGAATGTTATGTAGTGCGCATATTTCTTTAATAACATCGTTGTCGAATTTGGTATCTGAATCTGTGGTTATTTTATTCGGTAAACCTAATACTGAGAAAACGTTTAGTAATGCCTCAGCTATATGGACACTGCTGCAAGCTGTTAGTTGAACCGCCTGGGCGTATTTAGAGAAGTTATCAATGACTGTAAGGAACGTTGCGCCTCCTGTTGAATATAGATCCATAAATATGTGTTCCATTGGTTTGCGAGGTGTATCGGTTATAGCTAAAGGTGTTTTAAGAGGGTTGCGTTCGTATTTAGATTTTAAACAAGTGTCACATTGATTAACGAAGCTTTGAATCGTAAGGAGCATGTTTGCCCAATGATAATTTCTGTGCAACTGCTTGTATGTCTCCTGAATACCGCGGTGAACAGTCTTACCTTCGTGATATTTCTTAATCAGTTCTTGTTGTTCGGGTTTATTTTCTACTAGCGTTACACGTGTTGTGCATTTAAGTAACTTAGGACCTCTGTCGTTAAATATTGTTGTGTAAACTCTAGAGAAGGCATGGTATAGTTCGTCATTGTGAAAGTAACAATGGAATATACGGTCAGCGATGGTGTGTTCCTTAAGGAATCTAATTATCTCAGACTCTGTATTATTTACTGGGATAAAAACATCCTTTATAACTACTTTTGAGTTAGTGGATCTGTTGTCTACACTATACGTGGATCCGGGCGTTGACCTAACGTGGAACTGTTTCAACTGCCTATCAATAGCGTCTGCAATTATGGGTATGCCTCTAGTTTCGTTGTCAGGCTGTGTGTGTCTGGTAGATACTAATTCAGGTTCGGCTGACACTATACTCATACTATCTGTGCCCATATGAGATTCGGGAATGCTTGGGTTTTGTGATTGTATATTTTCATTGGGTGCTACTGTGTCTATTTGATTTTCGGCTTCCCTACGTGCATTTTCGAATATTCTATTAATTATTTCGTCATCTTCGTTATCATCTAAATTAACAGCTAGGGAGTCGACACTGCCATGGAAGATTTTAACACGTGATAGAGCGTCTGCGTTAGTGTTTTGACGGCCTTTCTTATATACAACCTTATAGTCATATTCCGAGAGTTTTAGACGCCATCTAGTCAATTTAGAATTAGGATCTTTTAATGACATCAACCAGGTGAGAGGCCTGTGGTCTGTATAGATGATGAACTTTCTACCGTAAAGATAGGGCCTAAAGTATTTAATTGCCCATACTATGGCGAGTAGCTCTTTTTCTATTGTAGAGTAACGAGATTCGGTATCTGATAGTGTCCGAGATGCAAATGCTACTGGTTTATCGGATCCTACTATTCCTTGGGATAATACCGCACCTAATGCTACATCTGAAGCATCGGTTGTGAGGATGAATGGCTCATCAAAATTCGGGTACTGTAATATTGGGGCGTTAGTTAAGATTTGTTTACATTTATTGAAAGCTTCTAAGAAATCCGGGGAGTGTATAACTTTACTGTTTTTCTTAAGGCACAATGTCATTGGTTTCGTAAGTCTGGCGAAATCTTTTATGAATTTTCTGTAATAACCGACTAAACCTAGGAAGGCTTTTATTTCCTTCTGAGACTTCGGTAATGGGAAGTTAAGTACGGCTTTTATCTTGTCTTTGTTTGGTTTTAAACCTTCATCTGTTAGTTCATGTCCTAAGAAGTTAACCTGTTTTTGTAGGAACTGTGATTTATCTAATTGGATCTTTAGATTATGTGTTTTGAATCGATCGAATACTTGCTTTAATTTTTCCACGTGTTGCTGCAATGACGTAGATATTATTATTACGTCATCTAAGTAGGTGTAAACATTATCTATGCCTCTTAATATATGATCCATTAGTCTTTGAAACGTACTTGGTGCATTTTTGAGTCCGAAGGGCATTCTAAGGAACTCATAATGTCCTCGTTCAGTGGTAAATGCGGTTTTTTCAATATCGTTAGGGTGCATTTCCACTTGGTGATAACCGCTAGCAAGGTCTAGGGTTGTGAAGTATTGCGCTCGTCCTAATCTATCTAATATGTCGTGTATGTTGGGTAAGGGGTATTTATCTTCGATGATACGATCGTTGAGTCGTCTGTAATCAATTACGAGTCTCCATTTGACGTTGCCTGCGGAATCTGGTTTTTTTGGGACGATATGCACGGGGCATGACCAAGGAGATATGCTCTCTCGCACGATACCTTGCTGAAGGAGCTTATCTACTTGTTTACGAATTTCTTCGCGTTGTTGAGGGGCTTGTCTGTAACTACGTACGAAAACTGGTGTGTTATCGCTTAATCTAAGCTCGTGTTTCACAGCGTGTGTAAAAGTGAGTGGTATATCTTCTGCATAGAACAAGTCTCTATACTGATAACATAACTGGGTTATTTCACGCCTTTCTTCTTCGTTCAAATGATCTGTACGGATTTTCTGAAGGTTTTCTTTTAGTATTTGGTCAATGTTAGTTTTAACCTGTATGGTGTTAATATCGTGATCATCATTTTTGTTAAACGTGGCAAAATTCTCTAATTCGATTGACGGGTTAAACGGGATACACTTCTTTTGATCGCTATGATTGATTACCGATGTTTTAAAAGAACCGTTTGTAACGTTCACTAAAGCTGCTGGAGACATTAAACCATCTGACCAGATTAAGTCGTCGTGAAGGTATTGTCCGTCTAAGTAGTTGGTTTTTACTTTAACTATCTTTTCACATCTTGGTTCGATGCTTATCTTTTGGGGTGGAGAACTAAAGTGTATTGGTATTTCCGCTGTAGATGTACGTAAAACATTATTATTTAAATCAATGTTACTCCCTAGTTTTTGCAGAAGGTCAATTCCAATAAGACCTTTATATTTAGGGTCGAAGTCGAATATTAAAAACTTATGTGTTACATCACTATTAAATGCGGGAGGTAAGGGAAGGTAAACTACCTTGTCGTGAACTGATGAACTGTGTGCCGTATTGATTTGAAAGGGTTCTGTTTCTACGCAGTACTCAAATATGGTGCCCGCAACTACGTCCGTTGCTATAGTTGAATGACTGGCCCCTGTATCTAATAGGAACTTACCGTCAAACTCTGGTAGTATTATGTACGGTAAATATTTCTTGGTCTGGAAATTTATTGAAACTAGGTCTGGCTGTCTCGATTGGGGTCCAAGGTAAAATCCTGGTCACCACCTACCTCTTGTTCAACCATGGTTGCATTCGGCTCAATTGATGTGCCGTTACCATCTGTGTCATCGCTATAGAACCCCATATCACTGGGGTCCTGGTTGATCTTGAGCGGCCATCTGAATCGGTATGTAGAACAACTGCTGAGCGAACTGTGGTTTTTCTGGCTTACCTGCCGTACGCATTGTGACGTCCGATGATAATGGTGTGGGAACCGGTGGTTTTGGAATGTTTGGTTGATTCCTAAAGTTATTTGAGCCATTTGGCCTAAAGTTACCTGATGCTGGTTTGGCCTTCCAGGGCAATACGGATTGTACCCATTGTTGACGCTGTTCGGGGGTCCTGTTATTTTGTTGAGGTACAAAGTTTTGTGGGGGAATAATAAAGCCAGGTGCAAATGGGTTTACTGTATTACGGATGGGATTATTATTGCCTGGTTGTTTAGATAACTCCCTTGGCTTTGCTTGTGACGTTGAAGGATTATTATTAATGTAATTAGCCCTATTATATGAAATCCTAGCCTCTTCTTGTCTAGCCGCTATGATAGCTGCTTCAAAGGTATCCGGCTTGGCGATTCGAACGCCCAACGAGACGTGAAAGTCTAACTGGTTTATATACTGCTCAATAACCATCTTTTCGTAATACGATTTATTACTATGCTCGCCTACGGAATACAGAGTATCTAACAGCTCACGGAGGCGTTTGCCGAAGATTTCAGCGTCTTCTGCCTTAGACTTACGCACTCGCGTTAGCTCCTGCATTACTTGTATTTCGTTTCGTGGTTCGCCAAGGCGCCTAATTAGCGCGTTCTTAATTGATAGCCATGAGTCTAAGTAGCCTTCGTACGCTATTGCGTCTATCGCTGGACCGCTGAGCCTACTTTTGATTAAGCAGATGAACGCTGGGTGCGATCGATCTGCCTCAGAGGTTAACTGTAATAAACTTTCTACTTCCCTAATATAATAGTTGAGTAACTTAGGATTGCCATCGTATCTCGGCATTAAATCCGCGATTAGTTTGTACGGTTTATAATTGGCATCATAATCCCTGAGCGACATTGTTTTTCTGTAGCTTTCCTGCCTAGTGGCGCTTGACGTAAAACAATAGAGGTGTCAAATTAAACACTTGGAATTTACTCGTGGGATACTTAACGCTACTTATTATAATTTTGTGGTTGCCTACGGCGATTTTAGCTTATAGACAGACACACAGAGATTAATATAAAATACACAAACTAGAATAAGGCAGGAAATCGAGCAAGGACACTTGGTAAATAAGAGCACTTACCAAAGCAGCCACTGCATCTCCTGTCGAGTCGAGTCTCGGCCAACGCAGCTTCCTCCAATTCTCCGGAGCTCTATCCCGATGACCGTAGAGGTGTCCGACCGCGCGATAGGTTCTTTGTAGATCACGAAAGAACGATTTGAGAACCGTCGCTCATAAGATGAAGAGTTGGATTCGATCTTAGAACGTCGCGATCCTACCGACTGCGCCGGTTATGTTTCGGCGGTCGGGATTTTAGTTAAAAAAAATATTTATTTATTACAATATAAATTTAATTATAAAAATACAGGATATTAAGCCGGTGGCTGATGCAAGACTGAATACAATGCAAAGTAAAATAATTCTATTGAATTCCGGTAAATGCATAGTTGCAATCCGACGCATGCTGACGGCGGCTGCATGCTCAGCGTAAACGCGTGTTACGATGAGTTAACTCACGGTAAACTTTAATTGCGCGATGCAGGATTTATGTGACATAGCCTATAACCAGCGGACGGTCAAGACGCTTCCAGAAATACCTCATTTGTCCAATTGTGACGAGTACTTAGTTTAGAAGATATGAACACATGAACATACATACATACATACCGGTCAAAATCATAACCCTCCTTTTCGCTTCGCCGTAGTCGGGTAAAAAATACATTTCATCATTATGCTATGAACTAAACGAAGTAGATCGAGCACCACGCCCATAAAATGATTGATTGCCTCAGTGATTGATGAGAAAACGAACAAACAAGCTTATTTTTCCTGAAACTACCGAAAACATTGATTAAGAACAATGACTGGTCGAAAGTTAGGCGTATTAGAATAAGTTAATCAGTCAAAATGTTTATTTAGGTGAGGAACTTCCTCCTTGCTACTCGCTCCGTGCCTCGGAAAGCACGTTATGGGGGATGCGCTAGGTTAGCCTACGAAATTCAAATTTTCTTACGTTTTTTTTTTTCAATTTGAAGGTATCAGGTTGTATGTTGATCTAAATATGATTCGCGACCGTAAAAAATATGGATTTACATAAATATAAATATTAGAATCAGCAATACAACTCTCTAAGTTTGTTTAAGTGTATTGAATGACTATTTAATGATATCATGACATTTGGCACTTTTGGAATTCAAACCAAATCCGTTCAACCGTTTTAAGTAGCGAGAAAGCATAACAAACAAACAAACTCAATTTCGCATTTATAATATTAGTTAGGATCATAGAGATATGTGATATGCGCGCAACAAACTATGAACAGTAGACACTGGTTTGAACAACAGGATGTTCCTCACCACACTCACTCACTTGTCAGTTCGAGATTCATTCATTTGTACAGTTCGATTCAAACTTAATGGCGGCTCGGAACATGAGGCGAGTCACTGCGCAGTAACAATTTCATGTGACAGCGGGGGTGAGGGGTGGGGTACTGCGCAGCTAAAAGCTAACTTCCGAGCCGCCATTAAGTTTGAATCGATCTGTATGTCACAGTGAAACGGTACAAAATGTTATTTTGAGGTGTTGGGACATTCAATCCTTTTGTATGGGACATTTGAAGTGTCTCTTGTATGTCCTACTCAACACTAATCTATAGCTCACTTGTCTACGATGCGCATTAAGCGATTTGTACAATACGCGCACTCTATGTAATATTAAATCTCTATGGTTAAGTTAGGATGTACTTACAATAAGTTTCACAAGGACAAATTAATCGAAATAAATCAAAATACATTTATACGCAAATTAACAAATAATGGTCCTGAATGATGTCTTTGAAAAGGGGTTCTACGTTGGTGTACTAAGGTGTAAATAAACTCAATAGGCCACCTACATATATAATGCAGAAAACTAGTAACAATCGAGATAAATCGCAATATGACTCAACTCTAAGGCTGAATCCCGAGTGACGGCGCACCGCGCAGGCGGAATGAACGGCGGATAAAACAAATGTTCGAAATGTTCGAACTTGTCCGGAGTGCGAGCGGGCGCGCGCATTTCACGGCGCATTTGACGTGTCTAAATTATACATGCCACGATAACATTGTATGACGTTTACGTAAGAGATCGAAAAATTAAATTCATAATCCTCATTAATTACTATGTTATCCATACACTAATAACAATGAGTATCTCTCGTAGCACTAAGTTTCACTTTATATTGGAAATGCACTCAAAAACACGAATAAATAGTTGATTTGATAGAACGTTATTACAATGTCATGTCTTTGGGTTCGTTGCTATGGCAACGGTAGTGCAAACGGCGCGGCGGTGCGCCGTCACTCAGGACGCCCACTAGACATCAATCTGATAAATCCGCTCCGCAATCCGCCTGCGCGGTACGCCGTCACTCAGGACTCAGCCTCACCTGATAAGAGCGATAAGGCCACAATTATGCATTAAATCTGCACTATCGATGTGGGCCTGGGCAGTCACTGATAAGAAAGCAATTACGTACCTACCGCAGTAAAGTTTATTACCCGGAAACCTTCATTACTACTTATCCCGTGTACCTTGTACTAACGGGCGATTTTTTCCGCGCATTATATTTTCAACGCACTGCTTAGCGCTGAAAGTTGAAAATCCAAGAGTGTTTTTAGACGCGCTGGGTTTCTCTGTTTGATTTTCAATGCTAAGGTCAACACCGAGAGTTGAAAGTCCAATGTGCCGTAAAAAATCGTCGTGCGTACATGGGTTTAGACTACGCGGCTGGTAAAAATGGCAGAGTAGAAAATAGAATAGAGTTATAACTCTATGGGCCACCACTACTCTATTGTCTAACTGTAACGGCCAGTTTCTTCATCAGAAGTAACAGTCAACTGTTCTTTTGCACTGTTGTATTTTCAATCCTCGGCGCTGGGGCGAGAGTTGTAAATCCAACAACGGGGAAGAACAGTTGACTGTTACTTTGGCTTACGGTTACTTTTGATGAAGAAACTGGCCGCTATACAATATAGCAGTGGTGGCCCAGTGGTAACGGGCCGTGACTTACGAGTTGCAGGTCGTAGGTTCGCACCCTGACAGGTGCTTTACTTTGTGCAAATTATTTCATTATCACTGCTCTCAGAACGGTGAAGGAAAACATCGTTAGAAAACCAGCATGTACTAGAAACATCATCTGCCTAGCCTTTTCCCAATTTTGGGATCGGCTTCCAGTCTAACCGGATACAGCTGAATACCAGTATTTTACATCGAGCGAATGCCTATCTGACCTCCACAACCCAGTAACTAGTTTAAGCATTCGATACCGTCTCTACGCCTATTCTTGTAAACAAGCTGGAAAAATGGGTATTAGAGATATCGCACTTGATCTGTTTAGGAATTATCTTTCAAATAGGAAGCAGAGCGTCAAAGTGGGGCAACATATAAGTTATGTCACAGATGTATCATACGGCATCCCCCAAGGTAGTGTATTAGGTCCAACGCTCTTCTTGATATACATAAACGACCTGTGTAACATGAAAATTCCTAATGCCAAAGTCCTGTCGTACGCCGATGATACAGCTGTCATCTTCTGTGGTAGGTCATGGCATAATGTGCAGCGTAGTGCTGAGTTGGGAATGTCCCAGGTTGCGAATTGGCTCAATTCTAATGTTCTCACATTAAATGCCTCCAAAACAAACTTTATAAGTTTCAGCATCTGCAATCGTACTCAACCAACCGGCGATTTTCGAATCATTATACACACTTGTGATGGTAATAATGTTGATAATTGTAACTGTTCTAGTATTGGCAAAGTTTATAGCACAAAATATTTAGGGGTAATGCTGGATCAGAGATTGTGTTGGTACCCCCATCTTGAGCAGGTGGCGAATCGGGTCCGCAAGCTAAATTGGATTTTTAAGAATCTGCGTCACGTGCTCCCTAGGTCTATACAGAGTAGCGGTAAGCCTACTGTTCGAAATGTGCTCACTCAAGTCTATATTTCTCTTGCGCAATCAACATTGATATACTGTATTCCTGTTTGGGGTGGGGCAACAAAATCAAATTTCATCCAATTGGAGCGAGCACAACGTGCCCTGCTCAAAATTATGTATTTAAAAAAAAGGAGATATTCTACAGAGAACCTTTACAAACTTAGTGATGTACTGTCAGTTAGGAAACTATACATTACACAAATTATTTTAAAAATGCACAAAACTTTACCTTACAATCCGGATATACTCTCTAGGAGAAGAAAACACAATATAGTTCAAATACCTTTAACCAAGACCAAATTCGGATCTACGCAATTTAGTAAACGATCAGCTCAATTATATAACAAAATAAACAAAGAAATTTTCATATATGAAAAATCTTATCATTTAAGTAAAGAAATGTTGATTGACTGGATAAAACCACTGACATAATGATAATACGGAAGCTCTCCTACAAAACGTAACTTAACAAGTATACGACCCGCTCATCCTAACACATACATTCACACACACATACTCATACAATCACACATCCAAAACACTCATGCACACTCAACAGCACATACACACTCATGCACACGCTCACACAAGTTCACATAATTATAATTTGTCTTTTTACTGTATTTTTTGTTTTTTTGTACTGTTTTTTATTGTGTTTTAAGTAAGTACTTACTGTTGTGAAGGAGCGGAGTCCTCTAATACAGGCATTGCTTAAATGAAGACTCCAAACCCAAAATTGTTTATGTATAATTTTTGGACACAATAAACGTCATTATTATTATTAACTGGGTAATACGATACCCCTTGGCAAGACTGGTTGTCAGACTTTCGGGCTTCTGACGACCTGTAACGACTGTCAAAGATCCACAAATGACAGCCGGGACCAACGGCTTAACGTGCTTTCCGAGGCACGGAGGAGTCTTGATATGTATAGATGGTCACCCATCCACGGACCAGCCCCGGCAAGCGTAGCTTAACCTGATGGATCGACCCGTGCGGCTGTAATTACTTAGCCACGAGCTCCTCCTCGGCATGTCCTAGAACCAAAAATTAGAAGACATGTGACATCTACCAACCCGCACGGGGCCCACTTCCTCTCACAGAGGCTTGTGTCACAGTAGTGGGAACATTAGAGGCTGATGTGAGTCTGAGTTGAGCTCCACTATTAAGTACTGACAAATGCTTGTACTGACTGGACAGGGCCACTCAAGACCATTTCAGACGCTAATCTACATGGTCCTCATATTTTATGGCCTGACCAAGATTATGTCTGGACTTTAAAAGAGACTGCGACCTATGAGTTTGTTTCGGCCTTTCTTCTCAGAGTAGTCAGATAGGAAACGCCGACCTCATCTAGCTTATTTTTAATATTAGGCACCTATGAAAAAAGCGTTTTTTATGGGGAATTTTAAAGAAGTTGCGTTTTTCATACTTACATTTTCTTAATTTACAACAACCATGTACATGAATGTTTTAAAACTTTTATGCACTAATGTTTAAAAACTAAGATAACGTATGCCACTTAGATTAAGCGACAAAAATAAGTTTTAGCTAAGTTGTGGTCATTCTGCTAACAAAATGAGGAGTCATTGTTTAGAAAACTATAAGGTTTTTTTTTTAATGTTGGTAGTTGTCTATGATGGTCATTATTCGATATATTACCAAGCAATTGATGAGTATTTTAAATCATAGAAGTGACGAGGTTCTCTATTTGTGAGAAAAAAAAGCCAATTTCACAGGTACCCACCCAATATTTTTTAATATGACGTGTAAAAGTGATTCCAATATCCTATTTAAAGAATCGACAATTTCATTTCATTTCATTATTATCTAATCACACTGGGATCCCATTTTCACGTGCGAATCATACAAAAAACCATACTTGATATAATAATGAAGTTGATAACATTATCTAGAAGTAATTTGCAACGTCATATTGCGTAGCAGAGTCATATACAGATATGTTTTACTGTAAATAATCATGTAATAAAAATCGGCTAAGTGCGAGTCAGACTCGCGCACGAAGGGTTCCGTGCCATTATCTATAATCTATATCAACGGCAAAAAAATCACGTTTGTTGTGTAGGAGCCCCCTTAAATAATTATTTTATTCTGTTTTTTAGTATTTGTTTGTTATAGCAGCAACAAAAATACATCATCTGTGAAAATTTCAACTGTCTAACTATCACGGTTCATGAGATACAGCCTGGTGACAGACGGTCAGATAGACAGCGGAGCCTTAGTAATAGGGTCCCGTTTTACCCTTTGGGTATCGAACCCTAAAAACTGGTTCACGATGTAGGCTTGCCCCCTATTACGTTGGACTCATCCTCCTACAGGCCTGCCTTTATACTAATTCATTTGGGGTTGCTGCATGCCTTCTTCTTCTCACATCTCTATCCGAATTCTCAATTTTTCTCGGAGTTTCTTGCCCGTTCTTCTCCATACAGATCTACGTTTTGGAATGGGCAACTAGCTTCAATTTTCTGACTAACTGACCGACTCTTTGTCAGTTCAAAAGTTCCTGTAAAAAGGTTTGAGTTTCGCGTTTTCTAGCTGTGAAAAAATGCTGAGTGCCTCGTCGGACTAGTGGTCGCATTGCACTGCTGCCGAAGAGCAGATCCTGCGTTCGATGCCCGGGCAGTCTTATTGGGGTTTTCCATTAGGAAATTTTCTGCAACCTATAACCATCCTCAAAAATTGGGCTATCAAAATGCAACAAAATGATTCAAACCCGACTGGTAGTTTCAGAGATTAACTAGTACAAACAACAAACAAAAAAATCTTCAGCTTTGTTATTAGATAAGAGTAGGAAATTAGATTTTGTTGCTGAGGCTATACGCGCTCTCTCTTGCACACCGCTCGACGTCTCGCTGAGCAACAGAGAGCGCGCGAAGTATAGTTCGCGATTACGCGACAATGTAGCCCCAGCATTAGGATAACTGGCGAAATGAGGGTATGATGATAATATAATGTTAATAATTATAATTTTTAACAAAATTCTTTCTCAATTTTCCAGGTCATAGATGTGTATGAAAACTCCTACGGCGGACGAGGATGTCTCCTAGTAGTTATGGAGTGCATGGACGGAGGAGAGCTGTTCCAAAGAATACAGGACAACAGAGAGGGGGCTTTCACTGAACGACAGGCCGCAGAGGTAATTCATACGTTTTATTGCTATATTAGGGGTACCAGGATAAGGACCAGGCCTGGGTCGACGGCGCGTTGTGTTCCACGCGCGCCCCGTAGAGATGTCAGCACAATTGGCGGGGTCCGCTAGGACCGATGCCTGCGGGAAAGTCCGAAAGGGATACCGGGACCTTGGCAACAGGCAACTGAAGGAACACGGGTGGGTTTTAATTAGTAAAAGTCTGACACGCCCTCCCGCTCCGCCCACAGCGAGAGAAGTCATTTGATGAATTCCCACCATAAAAAAAGGAGTATGAGGAACAGGGTGTAAAGTTCACTCATCCTCTATAGAAAAGGGAGTATCCTCCGACCAGACGGGTGTTGTGTCTGGCGGGCAACTGCCCGATAATTGATGTTCGATTCTTGTATATTGTCCATCGCGCGGTAAACTCTAATTGCGCGATGCAGGATTTATGTGACGTCAGGTCTTTGATGCGTAGGTCGCATGTGGCGATGTAGATGCCGCCACACCATATCTGATACCAGGTTAGTCAATAACCACACGACAAAACAGAAGATTGCCATCTCATCATCAGCCTAGCCTTCGGCTTCCATTCTAACCGGATGCAGCTGAATACCAGTATTTTACATGGAGCGACTGCTTATCTGACCGCCACAACCTAGTTACTGGTTAATTAATTCTTCTTCTTTTCGTGTGGATAGTGACTAACCTGGTGTCAGAGTTTTAAAGCCGCCCAGGGGCCTCTGACTTAGCTTTACATGGCGTCGAGAAATATCTCTCAGGCATGCCGATTTCCTCACGATATTTCCCTTCACCGTTTTAATTTTAAAGCAAGTGATAATTATACAATACGCACATGAATCCGAAAAGTCAGAGGTACGTGCCTTCGGTTCGAACTCGAGACCTATGACTTGGCAGTCCGACGGTCACAGCACTAGGCTATCACTGCTTATCGCAATTAATTTAAATCTCTATTACAGATAATGCACTCAATCTGCGTCGCCGTCCGCCACCTCCACGACTCAAACATAGCCCACCGGGACATCAAACCTGAGAACTTGCTCTACACGAGCACGCAACCGAACGGTGTACTGAAGCTGACCGACTTTGGCTTTGCTAAGGAGACCTTGACACCTGCTGATACACTGCAGACTCCTTGTTATACACCGTATTATGTGGCGCCTGAGGTAGGTTCATCATCAATCAATCTGCCTAGCCTTTTCCCAACTATGTTGGGGTCAGCTTCCAGTCTAACCGGATACAGCTGAATACCAGTATTTTACATGGAGCGACTGCCTATCTGACCTCCACCACCCAATTACTGGGTACTAAGATACCCCTTGGTAAGACTGGTTGTCCAACTTTCAGGCTTCTAACGACCCGTAACGACTGTCAAAGATCTACAAATGACAACAACTAATTGATTAGCATTCGAAAATATTGTCGGAGCTGCTGAAGATTGTAAAAACTATCTTTACATTGTATAAATTCAATCTCCTAGTATTGTATAACTGCATAGCACATGTGTGTGAGCACTAAGTACTTTAAAGCTACCATTTACTAGGTAGGTACGACTTTCATTGACTTGAATGTGCCCTGGCGGCTGAGAGTATGTGTTGGATCATTAAGTTCCCTTCAAAATGGTTGAGCTGAATGGTGCTGATCCATGCGTCATGTTCGTGAACGGGCGCGATCAGTAGGGACTGGTCATCTCTTAGCTGCCACGGCTTATTTTAATTTTTGAATTGTTTTGTATCTTTTTATCTTTTATTTACGGACGCTTTTAACCTGCAGGTTTTTCTACATTGTACTCACATGTATGATTCCAATATGAATGATGTAAACAATATATTGTAACAATATTCTGATTTAAAAGAGTGTCCGTGGAGTTTCTTGCCCGTTCTTCTCCATAGGATCCTTCTACGCTTTGGAATGGGCAACTAGCTTCATCTTTCTGACTGACCGACCCTTTGACAATTCAAAAGTGCCTGTAATTGGTTTATTTGAAATAAATGCTTTGAGTTTGACAGCCGGGAGGCCGGGACCTTCCGAGGTACAGAGGAGTTTCGGTATGTAAAGATGGTCACCCATTCACGGACCAACCGCGGCAAGCGTAGCCTAACTTGGTCGATGATGATGCCAGATGCTGACTGCTGAGATTACTCCCTTTTCCAGATCGTTCAAGAGTGTTTTTAGATTTTTTCGATGAGTAATTAGTTTTAGTTCAGAGTCTGGATTTGTGCCTGTTCAATAGCTAAACAGTACAGTCTACTAATTTACAAAAGTGTCAGTCTCACAATGATCAGTTTTTGACAGATATGCCATACAAAATCTGTCAAAAACTCATCATTGTGAGACCACTGACACGTTTGTATATTAGTAGACTTGGCCCCCTGGCTAAATGTTAGTGTAATCCCTTGGTGGTTCCAACCCTTTTGGGGTTACTTTTAAATTGTCATTTAATTCCATTTATATTTGATTTCAGGTCCTAGGACCAGAGAAATATGACAAGTCCTGCGATATCTGGTCACTAGGAGTCGTGATGTACATTTTATTGTGCGGTTTCCCGCCATTCTACTCCAACCACGGGCTTGCTATATCTCCTGGCATGAAAAAGGTAAGTTTCAAAATAAAAACCTTTTGTGCACAGTTGGGGAAAGAAAAGGTTAATTAAGCATATTTAAGTAACACTCTCAGAGCGAATTTCACCATTGAAACTGAACGCGATCAGAGGGCCTAGACAAAGTGGCATTCTATTAGCGATAACGATGATGGAAAAGGCAAAAATGTATAGGACTGACATAAGCTATCGAAAAGCATATGTCAATCCCGTTGAAAGTGGTTGTAGAAATACGAAACGCTTTCGAAGCGATTGTCACTTGTCTAAGCCATCTGCACATCTAAACTGCATCCGAGAGCTGTCAGTGTCAATATTCCATCCGTACTAATAATGACACTCTTGAACGCGGTTTAGATGTGCTGATCGCGTTCAGTTAATTCGCCCTTAGTTGCTATATGAAATTTATTTTTCTGAAGGCAACATCATCTGCCTAGCCTTTTCCCAACCATGTTGGGTCGGCTTCCAGTCTAACCGGATGCAGCTGAATACCAGTATTTTACATGGAGCGACTGTCTATCTGACCTCCACAACCCAGTAACTGGGTAATACGATACCCCTTGGTAAGACTGGTTGTCAGACTTTCGGGCTTCTGACGACCCGTAACGACTGTCAAAGATCCACAAATGACAGCCGGGACCAACGGCTTAACGTGCTTTCCGAGGCACGGAGGAGTCTCGATATGTGAAAATGGTCACCCATCCACGGACCAACCCCGGCAAGCATAGCTTAACCTGAGAGATCGACCCGTGCGGCTGTTATTACGTAGCCGAGCTCCTCATTTTACTGAAGGCAACAACGTGGAAAAAAATCTTTTTAAAATAATCGTGTCATTATTTTAAACAAAGGCTGAGATAGGTACTTACCTACTTATTCATTCATTCATTCATTCATATTTTTTTTAATGTAAATCATAATTTTTCTTTTTATTTTGATCATTTTTTTAATTTTTGGTTTAAAAAAAATATTTGAATATGACTTCATCCCTGCAAAACTAACCTAAACTATCCTATCGATAGGTTTTTTGATGCTATATTTTGTAACTTTGACGTTCACAAAATGCTGATTCTCAGCCCAATTTGTTGATCACAATAAGCTCGGCCTCATATTAGTTTGGCTAGAAAATAATTGGCAAAACATGGTTGTATTCCGCTTAACTATTCCTCAAGGGTCATAAAAACCCTGCAAGAAATCGACACGTGTTTCACCTCGCAACGCGGCATCCTCAGGATGACGATTGACCAGTCGCGAACCTGAACACGACGTGTTACCACGCCAAATAGGAAATACACGCGGAATAGGTTATTAAATATATCTGCGTCTATTGTATTTTATAATGGATTTTCGCAAAGTTACGCCTGAATCAATTAACTAATTTCATGTCATTTGTACAAAATTTGCAGCGCATCAGACTGGGCCAGTATGATTTCCCAGAGCCTGAATGGTCCAACGTGTCGTCTGAAGCCAAGAATCTCATCCGTGGAATGCTCTCAGTTGACCCCGCTAAGAGATTAACCATACAGCAAGTAAGTATTTCAAAATATCATGTTTTATTTGTGCCTATACCCCATTTGAAATAAGATTAGACATTTAAATAAACCTTTTTTACAGTCCGTTCAACCGATTTTGACTTCTATTGCGTTGGTAGCATGACAAATGGCAGCTGCAGTAGACAGTTGGTATTGTGTAACTTTTTTTGCTTTTAATGCCATCCTTATGCCTACGGTATAGAAGTCAAAATCGGTTGAACGGACTGTATAAAGGTTTGTTTAAATGTCTAATCTTATTTCAAATGGAGTATAGTTGATGGCAATGGGCTCGCCCCCTATTACAGTTCGATTCAAACTTAATGGTAGCTCGGAAGTTAGCTACTTGCTGCGCAGTACCCCTTCACCTCCGCTGGTTATAGGCAGGTGCAGTATATATATGTGACGTCACATTAAATTGAAAATGGCACCCTCTAGAGGACATAAAGTTATGAACTAAAAAAAATAATTTTAATGATGCCATTTTGGGTATCAAATAAAACGCTTTAAAAATAAATATTTATATTAATTATAACCCCAACAAAAAAATAAAATTTAAAACTCAACTACCACACGTAATTGTCCGATTTATGCACTTAACACGTGTGACTCCGGATTTTTTATTTGTCTGTCTGTTATGTCTTGCTTATACCTGTTTAGTTCACTTTTTTGCCGTAGTTAGGTTTCAGGTTTATAACTTTTAGCACAAAGAACTTTTTTTCTAATTTTAACTTAAAATGTACAGTCAGTACTCTGCATTACCTGACCCCTCTTACAAAGAACAACAAGGAAGAAGGGGTCGGGTTATGCAGGTCACTGAATGAACCTACCTTCTTGTCTGAGCTGAGTGGAAGCCTTCTTGTCACAGTCATGACGTGCAGTTGCCGATTATTTATCAGTATACTCGTGATCTCATATGTTTTTTTTATATTTTTAATTGTATTTAGATCTATTATGGTTAATATTGCTGATTACTATCATCTTTTTGTATGCACGTGTTTCTGTGACAATTAAACCAATTTTTCTTTCTTTCTTGTCTTTTAAACCTCACAGCTATCACCCATTAATCCAAAATAATTCTTCTTTCCAGGTAATGTCCAGCCCCTGGATCCGTCAGTTCACCCAAGTGCCCCAAACACCTCTATACACCCACACACTACTTCGCGAAAGCGGCGAAGTATGGGCAGACGTACAGGACGAAATGACTCGGTCACTGGCCACCATGCGAGTCGACTACGATCAGGTGACGGCGAGTGTTTACACGTGTTTTTTATTAGTTTAGTAGCGAAAGAGGGGCTCGTGGCTAAGAAAAGTGGGCTCGTGGCTAAATAAATGGGGCTCGTGGTTAAGTAAAAGGCGTCTCGTGGATAAGTAAAAGGGTGTTTGTGGTTCAGTAAAAGGGAGCTCGTGGTTAAAGAAATGGGGCTCGTCGCTTAATGAATGGGGCTCGTGGCTAAATAAGTGGGGCTCGTGGCCAAATAAATGTGGCTCGTGGCTAAGTAAACCTCGGCTCGTGGTTAAGTAAAAGTGGTCCCCTGACTAAATAAATGGGGCGCGTGGCTAAAAAAAAACGGGGGCTCGTGGCTAAAAAAAATGGGGCTCATGGCTAAATACAGTATGTTCATTAACAAAGGGCGTTCCCGTTAACCTGCAATAGTATAGCGTGTATACGTGGTAAAAAAAATATTACCACAAATAAAATTTTTTTTTTTTTATTTGTGTCGTGAAATCTTCACAAAACGATTAAATTTAAACGTAAAAGAAACACTGTACACGCACACTTGTATTTCAACGTAGAAAAACAAGTGTGAAAAGTGGGCGTGTACAGAGAGTTTATTTTCCGTAACAATTTAATCTTTTTTGTGAATATTTTACTATACAAAAACAAAAAAAAAACATTTATTTTTTTAACGGTAATATTTTTTTTAGCATGTATAGACGCTATACTATTGCAGGTTAACGGGAACGCCCTTTGTTAGTTAGAATACTGTATAGACCTAAATGAAAAGGATTTAACGAGGGGCCCAATAATAATAGTCGCTTCTTTTTAAGTGGCATTGTAATAATAGCTTTTGTGTATAAAATATAGTGTTTTATGTGTGTTTGTGTACTAAATTATGTAATTAACTGATATTTGTGAATTTCCGGTCTGGGTTCAAGACCCAGGCATGAGGGTTGTTTAGTTTGATAATTATTCTCAAAGAAAGTTGTGATTCAGGCTGTTACCTTTGTCCCTTTAATAACCAAGGTCTTGTTGATTCGATACCCTCACGGAACGTTGTATGGCCTATACAATATTCCGGGCCCCTCTATTTATACAAATGTAGAATTAGATTACAAAAAACATACCTCATTCAGTAAAAAAATCTAAAACACTTAGGGCCTTACCACAAAAACTTGTCAGCTTTATGTCCAACTCCATACAGAAATGTCATGTTTAAAAGGTATTTAGGCTGAACAACTGATAGACACGGTTTTGTGGTAATAAGGTTTAATTTTACTATCAAAATGTCCATCTAAACTCGCGACAATCTAAGAAGTCCGTTTTGACAGCTATAAAAATCCTTTGGGTATCGATGAAAAATAAAATTTGTTTCTTGTATACTGATTCTCGAGACATATCGAGTAAATATACTTAGAGAGCTTGTAATCGACGACATTGCTTAAAACTGATTCTCACAGCATATCGTTTTATTACAAGTACGAGAACAAAACGTCAAAACGGACTTCTTAGATTGTCGCGAGTGTAATCTAAATAATATTATAAACGCGAAAGTTTGTAAATATAGATGGATGGATATTTGTTACTCTTTCACGTAAAAACTACTGAATGGATTTGGATGAAATTTGGCAAACAGATAGTTTAAAACCTGTATTAACTCATAGGATACTTTGTATCCCGATATTCCCACGTGATCGAGACTTAGGCGGGTGAAACCGCGGGACGCAGCTAGTAAAAAATAAACTAACCGAAAAAAAACTAATTTACAGGTACAAATCAAAGCGTTGGAACAGAGCAATAATTCTCTTCTTAACAAGAGAAGAAATAAAGTCGGCGCCTGATCTAAAAGTGGCAGCCGCTTGGAGACACGCCGCGAATATAAGAAATGACGAGCAGTAGTGAAAAAACTTTGTATGTGATTTTAATTGCACTTTTTTGGTGTTAACGCCATCTAGTTGGTTTTGTTGGTAGTTTTGATGTTATTTTTTTGGTATTTTCCAATAATCATAGTGTATTTCACACCTCTAGGTGCCCATAGACAGAGTGTGAGCATTGGGAAAGTCAATAAATACCTAATAATGAGACATAAGTATGCACACTAATCAGCTAGCAGTGGTGGCACAGTGCTCGAATCCTAACAGGCACTTTACTTTGTGTAAATTATTTCATCGCCACTGCTCTCAAAACGGTGAAGGAAAACATCGCGAGGAAACCGGATGTCTTGGGTCAAAAATTCGAAGACATTGTGACATCTACCAACCCGCACTGGACCCGCGACCCTCTCACAGAGAGAAGGTTTGTGTCCCAGCAGTGTGATCGTTATAGGCTGATTATGCAATGTTATGCTTATTGGAAAATACCAAAAAGATTATATAATAATTTACATAAATAAATGTTTAGAATAAAATATGTGTAACAAAATTGTTGTATCGTTAATTGGTAAATATAATATCGAAATTCATAGATTCAGGAATATGAAACACAAATAATACTTTTGTTTACAAAAAAAAAAATTGTCTATTTTTTTTCATAGATTATTTTTTTTACAATCACTTTCGAAATCACAATTATTTTTAATGTAATAGTAAGGTATTAGAATAACTTAGATTGTAAGATTATTTTTTAGAGATTTAAATCACCCTAGATTTTTGAAAGCCTGTAACCCTATCTCAAATCTCATGTTGGCTGAAATAACAACATCATCATCTGCCTAGCCTTTTCCCAACTATGTTGGGGGGTCGGCTTCCAGTCTAACCGGGTGCAGGCGCGGTCACAGCCCAAGATATTGGGGGGGGGGTCACCATTGGTGCCGAGGAATATTTTTAGGGAAATGGTTACCTAATTGATAAGTACTCTAAAAACTCTTTTTGTATATGCCCATTCGGGGTCATTGTGGCTCAACTGGCTCAATTACCTACCCCCAGGACCGCGCCTGACCGGGTGCAACTGAATACCAGTATTTTACATGAAGTGACTGCCTATCTGACCTCCACAACCCAGTTACAATATGGCCGGTGAATCATGGCCGATCTGAACTTAGCGCAGAAGGTTGCGCTACCCGTATAACCGTTTTTAAGGAACCAAGTGGTGACATGAGACGAGTGTGAGTGACAGAACATGCGCGAAAGTTCGTTGTACCTATATTCAGACCGGTCATAATTCATCGGCAGTATTGTAGTGGGTAACATGATTCCCCTAGGTAAGACCTTCGGGCTTCTGACTACCCAGTAACGATAGTCAAGAAAGCACGAGAAGCCGTTGGTCCCGGCTGTCATTTGTAGATGTTTGAAAGAGAGAAAGAAATGTTACACGTTTGAGGAAATAAAATTTCTTTATTTCTTTCAAAGATCTACAAATGACAGCCGGGACCAACGGCTTCCCGTGGTTTCTGACTGAAATACTTTGATAACAACCGAACATAAAAATATAAGTTCACATGATTTTTGATCACATAAAACTGAATAGGCTTTTTGAAAATGGTGTTTAAAATATATTTAAGAAATGTATTAATTATTGCAAATAGGAAAAGGTATGTCGACTTAAAAATCCGTATTGTAGCTGCACGCTTACAGCTGTACTAGAATATATTGGCGCGTGAGCAAAATCGAAACTAATGTCGCAAAAAAAAATTAAAAAAAAAAAAAATTGAAATAACCATCCTTTTTGCTTCGCCATAGTCGGGTAAAAACAAGATGGCGGCACTAGTTACGATTTTGGCGCCAACAGAACTTTGTAGTACCTATCTTTTGTTTGCGTTCAATATAACTGGACCGGGACGCCATTGGTAGTACTGAATTTTGCAGTCTTAGTTTCAATACTAATAAGAGTTCAAAATGGCGACTCTTAGTACAGTACTACCAATCACATGACTGCAAAATTCAATGCTGCCAATCGCGTCACGGGTCAAGTTGAACGCACTGTACATGCAATTTTTTTTTATCACTGCCATAACACAAAAAATTGGTAAATTTTACATCAGGTTATCCGTAATCAAATAAGTCCAGCTTAGGACCCGAGATACACTTGCGACAAAAAGTCGCTATAAAGTTTGTGCCAGCCTTTACTAGGTAAGACTTCACAAGTTCACAAGTTGTGATTAGAATTTAGTTATTAATAATTAAATGTTACTTAATCGCTTATTATTAGGACTATAGGACATTATTAGGAATAACCGGTCGAAGTGTGGAATAACTGATTATAATTACTTACTTATATTTTTTTCTTATTTAGATTGACTAAGTACGTTCCTTTACCTGGTCAGTGTTGAGTCAAGAAGAACAATTCCCGTAGGTAATTAAAAAAACGTTAAAAAATGTAGCAATCAATGTCAAAAACTTGTCAAAAATGTAGGGAAATTAATTGTATTTTGACAGATTGACAAACTGCCTCGTTGGTCTAGTGGCCGCAAGCGCTACTGCTGACCATGAGGTCCTGGGTTCGATTCCCGGGTCGGGCAAAGTGTTATTGAATTTTTCCATCTGGAATTTCTCAGTAGCAGCCCGGAGTCTGGATTTGTACCCGGTTGATGGCAACAGGCTCGCCCCCTATTACATGGGACTTAAACATAACTGGCGAAATGTGGGTGTAGGATAGGTACACCTCTGCCCAACCCTTCGGGGAATACAGGCGTGATGATATGTAAAATACGAACGTTATTATTTTCTTAAAAAATACGGGAAGCCATCAGATCATTCTTTTCCAAAGTTATTCAATATTTTGGGTTCGTAATATCTTTTTCTTTGACAATATTTTTAACAAGGAGGCTATAATCGTTTGTCATATTGACAAAAATCTAGTCTTTACATCAATTAATGAAGGTTGCATCACAGACATTTTTAATTTAGTTTTGTAAGATATTTTTGAGTTTCAATTGTGTTTGAATCATTCCAGTCTATATTAATATCATTTCAAACAACAATAATAATAAAAATATTATATGCAAGATATTACGGACCCTATTAACATAACGTTAAGACTCGCTTTGGAAAGACATTAAAATAAGTTCATACGCTGCGATTCGCACCTTAACTGACTAATAATATTTAAAAAAATGTTTTTTATTCGAATTACAGTCAGGAAATAAATTGATTATCAAATTGTCACACAACACGCCAATTTGCCGTGTTATAGTGCGTTTCATCAAATAGTTCCTATGCCGTAATGTTGGCTCCCCTGTTGTAATAAGAAGAATACGCTATACGGCGCTACCTAATAGGTCCGTTTTTGAAATTTGACAGTAGAGCCAACATAACGACATGCGAACTATGAGATGAAACGCACTTTTCCATTACAACTGTAAGAGAATGTCAGTTGTTGCAAATCACAAGTGACACTGTCTGAAGTCTGAAATGGCTATAAAAGGATATACGGACAATTTTAGTTTGTTGGTTGATCATTTGCTAAACAATGAATTTCTATGACTTCATGTTCGATTCTAATTTTGTTGTTTAGAAAAATTTTTGTATCACAATGTCACCAAATATTTTAGGAGATATTTTAGTCCTTGCAAGCAATTCATAAAATTGTACTAGGAGTAGGTTCACGTTAGCAGATATGATATCAGACGCTTCAGTTTTTGTTAATTTTTGTCTTTCATTTGGCATTTTTCACTCGAAGTAAAGTGAATTCATTATGAAACCGATCCAACGATGTCGGATTGTGAGATTGTGAACTAAAAATGAAATGAAATGAGCAGATGAACGTTCATTTCTATGTAATTTTGTCGGCATCGTGTGACCGTGGAATGAAACAAAAATGAACATTCACACGAGTGTGAAGTGTTTGATATCAACCGATTTAATCTGTAAAAATTTATCCGAGAAAACATGCTAGGTATTGACAGTTCACTTCAAGCTAACTTCACAAAGTTTTCACGATGAGATTTTTACAAATTAAATCGGCAGCGTAGTCTTTTGTCTAAACTGTCAATTTCTATGTAAAATCTAAATGTCACATTGTGCGGTGCTGTCACAAATGTATTGTGTACCTTAGTTTATTAAAAAAAAGAGAATATTGAAATATTATATGATAATATCGAGTGATTTATGCTATTATGTATTGTAAAAAATAAATAAGGCTGTACCCTATTTCTTTTGTTTTTAATCTTTCCTGCACCCTATCTTTTAGTCATCTTTAACTTTGTTTTTTGAAATCCGTTTTTTTTTACTTTTTCGCAAATATCGCAAAAACTAGACGTCCTGGGTCAAAAATAATGAAATTTTGATCACCCTCTCATACAACACCCCCTGGGTTGTTTGACTCCCGATTACCAGATGACGTTGAACTTGACCTTTGCCAAAATGAAATGAAAACTTGACCTTTGCTAAAATGAAATGAGGTTGTTTAAAACGCTTATTCCACTGGCTGAATTGTGTCGTGTAAAAATTGAGACAATTGCAATCGTGGATTTTCTCCTGATTATTTACAGGATGACCTTTAATTGACCTTGAACGTGAACTTTGTCTAAATTTGGCAAAATGTCATGAGAAAGTAAAAGCATAGTCACTCTGGCTGAATAGCAGTCAGATAATAAGATATTAGACACGTATTTTTTTTGC
The DNA here is from genome assembly GCA_947363905.1 of Lithophane semibrunnea. Lineage (NCBI taxonomy): Eukaryota > Metazoa > Arthropoda > Insecta > Lepidoptera > Noctuidae > Lithophane > Lithophane semibrunnea. Next base: position 5,505,858 of record OX376213.1, on the reverse strand, counting down.
TTTATCATATAAATAAAAAAAATATTTATACAATGCATTAAAGTTGGGGGACTGAGGGCTCGCTACGTCACAAGTCAGTCTGGTAAAAAATCTACCGACCAGTGACGTCATGCCACATTTTAACCCAGTGTGTAGCCGTAATTTTTTGAATACGTAAAAGAAAATATACGTGTCCAATATTTATTAATAATCTAAGTATCTAACGGACAAAAGAAATGTAGTCAACATCCCTATTGTGTCGTATCAGACAATGTAATCGTGGACTTTGTCTCCTGATGACCTTGAACGTCATCATCATCTGCCTAGCCTTTTCCCAATTATGTTGTGGTCGGTTTCCAGTCTAACCGGATGCAGCTGAATACAAGTATTTTACATGGAGCGACTAACTATCTGACCTCCACAACCCAGTAACTGGGTAATACGATACCCCTTGGTAAGACTGGTGACCTTGAACGGCTAAGGATCCCGGACGAACTTGCCCGAAGGGGGTCAAGCATGGCACCAGTGGGGCCTGAACCCATTGCGCCACTCCCCTTCACCCGAAGGTAAGGAAACGTACTAGGGACTAACACTACAAACTATGGTTGGACCAAGGAGAGTGCAGGCAGGCTAAGGAGGCACTCCCTGCCATCGATGGCCGCCTCACGAAACGGGTGCTCCGACTAACGAAACAACAGCTGCGTACTGTTACAGCAGCTATAAATAAACACCTCTTTGTCATAGGAGTCAAAGACATTCCGCTGTGCAGGGCCTGCATGGAGGACGACGAGACAGCAGTTCATGTGCTACTACACTGCCCGGTGGTCGCCACATACAGAGTAAAGTACTTCGGTAACCTAGGACCCTACGTGAGATGGTCAGTAACACCAAGGCATTGCTGACCTTCTTGGAGGAGCTGGGGTGGATCGAATAAGTGATTTCCCACCCGTACGCAAAATTCGCGATTTGACGTGGAGTTGCGTTTATCAGCCCGTTTTACATAATACCTAAGGATAAGGATCATCATCTGCCTCGCGTTTACCCAACTATGTTAGGGTCAGCTTCCAGTCTACCCGGATGCAGCTGAATACCAGTATTTTACATGGAGCAACTGCCTATCTGACCTCCACAACTCAGTAACTGGGTAATACGATACCCCTTGGCAAGACTGGCTGACAGGCAAAACTTGGCTGTCAGACTTTCGGGCTTCTGACGACCCGTAACGACTGTCAAAGATCCACAAATGACAGCCGGGTTCAACGGATTAACGTGCTTTCCGAGGCACGGAGGAGTCTCTATATGTAAAGATGATCACCCATCCACGGACCAACCCCGGCAAGCGTAGCTTAACCTGATGGATCGACCCGTGCGGCTGTTATTACTTAGCCACGAGCCCTTCCTCCCTTACCTAAGAATAAGGATGTTGATGAGTACAAATATCATAAAAATTAAACAAAATATTGATAATTCAACATTACGTTTATTATTCAATACAACGCACCAATACTGGAATGTATAAATATTAATAATTATACAACAATATCAATTTAGTTAAATCACGTATAAAATGCGGACATACTTAGCGATTAAAATCAAAGGTTATTTTTCATTGACAAAAATATTACTTACATTTAATAAAAATATAACCGTCCTGTCGCAGTCAGGTAAAATAACGGCTAGCGAGAAATCTGATTTTCACTTAGAATACTACAAAGATCTTTTGGCGCTCGAATGACGTTAACAGGATGGCGCTGTTGGTAAACACTTGTGCGATTGTTTTGTGAAACGTAATGAAAAAACAAGATGGCCGCGTTAGTTCCGATTTTTGCCACGCGCCAAAAGAACCTCTCGTTTCGTTGATTGATATTCGAACTCCTTTTGTTTATTTATTTATATTCGAGAACTCCTTACGTTGATTGTTTTTTTTTTTAATATAGCCAGAAACACGTTACTTTAACGTTATGTACAGTCACGGACTTTAATTGATGAGCCACCTGGTACTGTTCGCATTTTAGCCGTGTAATGCAAATCGGGTTTATTCGGTTCCCGACACGCAAAGTCATATGTCTTCGTATTAGAAGAAGAAAATTATATTTCATATCTTTACTGTCGGCTAACCTGAGAGCAGAACTACAAACTTGACAGCAGTGACTACTCAAAGTCAACCAATTGCAGGTCTAGCAACGATAAACAATTGTTGCATAGTAACGTTAGCATACGGAGAAATTCTCTGACATCGATATTTCAACTGTCACTGTCTTCAGTTAAGTTTTCAGAATTATTGAGTTAATGAGCTATGATTCAAAGGAGGTCAGTATCAAATAGATTGGATAAACTTAACGCAATATTGTATTTATTTTTATCATTAAGAACTTATTAGTCAACCTCTATGGATAAGACTATTTCCGATTAAAAGTATTTTTTTTGTCATCTTGATATTTCAACTGTCACTGTCTTCAGTTATGTTTTCATAATTATCGAGTTAATGAGCTATGATTCAAAGGAGGTCGGTATCAAATAGATTGGATAAACTTAATGCAACATTGTATTTATTTTTATCATTGAGAACTTATTAGTCAACCTCTATGGATATTTCCGATCAAAAGTAATTTATTTGTCATCTTGATATTTCAACTGTCACTGTCTTCAGTTATGTTTTCATAATTATCGAGTTAATGAGCTATGATTCAAAGGAGGTCGGTATCAAATAGATTGGATAAACTTAATGCAACATTGTTTTTATTTTTATCATTGAGAACTTATTAGTCAACCTCTATGGATATTTCCGATTAAAAGTAATTTATGTGTCATGTTGTTTACGAGCTTGCGATTTGAGTTCGTGTTTAATCGTGTAATCTCGTGAATGTATGAAACTGCAAAATTGAAAAGTTTGAAGGTGGCTCATCAATTAAAGTCCGTGACTGTACAGTGCGTTCATTATAACTTGACCCGTGACGCATTCACCATTTTGAACTCTATTAGTATTATAACTAAGGTTGACAACAAATGGTGCAAACATGAAGGCAAGGGACAAGTTATAGTGAACGGTCTGTAGTTCTGTATTTTCGACAATTTAGAAGTAAAATCGTTGAATTACGTTTTATAAGTAAGTTATTTTTAGACATGTAAGCTCCTATAAACTTTATATATTTACGAATACACTTATTTGTTATTATCCTTACATATTATAAAACAAAGTCCTTCGCCGCGTCTGTCTCTCGTCCTGTTCGCAATAAACTCAAAAACTACTGCACTGATTTTCATGCTGTTTTCACCAATGGATAGAGTGGTTCTCGAGTAAGGTTCTAGTATATAATAATCGACAGCCATGCGGGCTATGGCGCGTGCATCAGCTAGTACTTTATATATTTACTAATGCACCTTTTTCTTATTATTGTACATATTTATTTAGTTTTATAGAAGGTATACAATTATAGATGTCTAAGGGCTAATTTCACCAAACTTTTATACTGAGTATAAGTCATATCCTGCGAATAAATTTTGAAATGTTGACAGTTTTTCTATACAAAAACTGTCAGACGCCATTTTTATTCCACGGATAAAAGATGTTCTTGGTAAAAGCTGTCTTTGGTAAAATCAGCCCTAAGTATGTTAATTACATATTGCAGAGATTCTCTTATAACTTTTTATTTACTAGTTATTTTTTAAGGCCAATATCAAAATTATAATTAAATTAAAATGTTTTACAATGAGACTCCTAAAAGATTACAAATATTTTTATTAATTAATAATTAATACATTAATTAAACGAGATATATTCTATCTTTGAAGTAAATAGTATATTTCATTTTTTTTTTTTGTGAATTTATGGTTAGTTAATTGCAATAGGCTGGCCCCCTATTACATGGGTCTTAAACGTAACTGGTGATATGTGAGATTACTAATACACCTCTGCTTAACCCTACAGGGAATACAGGCGCGATGTTTTGAAGTTAATTTTCTCATACAGAACTTATTTCCTTACATAAAAAGCGATCCTATAAAGGTTCCATTTTTCTTTTTTTGTCGGAACCACAGAATAGTACAGAAGGCGCACCCCGCATTTTAGGTATGAAGCTACAAGTACGCGGCGGGCTCGTCGTGTCGGGCCAATTCAGTGAGCGTAACGTAGGCAGAAGATTTAAGAGTTACGCGATAGAAAGAGAAGCGACTTCTAGGTGAATATAACTGTACGTAATTAGCGCTGTACGAACTGAATTGCACTTTAGTGTGTCGTAGCAAAGAGTCGGTTTTTATTTACTTTTAGCCCTTTCACAGAGAGGAAGCCTGTTTCATGATTTTGCGAAGTGAAACATCTGTACTAATCTGTGTCGGAATCTTAAAACACTCGTACAAAATCAATTAATACTTATTCAATAATACGAAAATAAAATATTACTTCCCACTTGCCCCAAAAATCACTAAATTAAAGGATTTAACGAACGAATTTTAAATATTGTTCTATATCTGTCAATTGTTTAAAGACTGAGTTGTCAGAGTTAGTGCGAATTTTAAGAGCTATCAGTGTCAATATTCCACAGAAAATAATGACTCCTAACCGTAGTTTCGCTGATCGCATTCAGTTTCTTAAGTGAAATTCGCCCTTAGTGATTTGTGGATTAAACGGGACTCAATAATATTTCATCTTCAAAACATTGTTCTGGTGAACTGAAAAATGTTCTCAAAATCATAAAAAACACGAAAGTGCAAAATAACTTTAGTTCTGAAAGTCGATGACTTTTGTTTGATGAAATTTTTGCCACCGACTTCCGAAACTAAACATATTTTGCACTAAACACCTTTATTTGAAGTCGGTTGAAAAGTATGTTTTGCCAGCATATTTATATATAACTAAACAATAGATAGATGATAGGAGCTATCCAAGCACAGTGTGCGAGTGTCATGCCTGTGAGGCAAGCGAATATGTACCACAGGAGTCCCAAGATGAAGAGTTGCCAGATTACGTGGAACATCAGGAGACTGGAACCAACAAATAATAAAATTATTTATCAGCAGATTTTATGAAAACAAAGGATCATATTTTCAGATTTTTACCCGGTTTGCGGTAATGAAATGAAATGAAATTTATTTATTTGCCAGAATATAGGTACTTGCATTAACATGGTAAAATAATTTTAGTCTCACTATATTCGACTTATCAGTATTTTTAAGTAATATCAATAATTATAATTTAAATAAGTGTTCGCAAATTTAGTTTCATCATGTCTGTTTAAGATTTAAAATTTAAAAATCATCTATTGAATAAAAACATCTGTCACAAAGCCAATTTTTTAGAGTTCTATTAAATTCTAAATTATTCATTTTTCTTATTTTTTCTGGTAGTTTATTATAGATTTTCACCGCCATGGTGTAGCAGTTTCTGTTACATAATTTTAATCTGCTTCGAGGTACTACCAGAGGTTTTTGTACTATTATAGTACGCGGCGGTATAACCCCGCGTGATAACCAAAGCGATCGGTCGCCCGAATATGCGATCGTCGCGTGCAGGCGTAGAATGACGCTTTCTATTCCTACGAAGAATAGACGGCTTTTTCTATACAAAGTGACATTTAGCTTCTTCATTTTTGGCATCCACCGTAGAAATCCTTCTACAATCTGTAATTTTGTCTTTCGTTTCTAACGTCTTTGTCTAGGTCTTTTTATATGTAGACAATTTCGGAAGAAAGTTTTCTATCCCAACTGTCAAAATCACCTTCAGAAAAAATATCCTATGACAAAACAAAGAATTCTGAGTCGAATTTTGTAGAAGAGTGAATTTCGCAAAAAGTGCAGTTGGCTCTTTCTACTTTGCTGCCGTCGTACTGTCTACACGGAACGTCATTTTTGTCTACTCTTCTGTCGATAAAACGGTGCTCATGCTACGCTTGCTGGTCACTCATTTGCCACGGAAAGGTCGGCGCGTTTTTGTTCGCCTAACAAAATGAAAGTGAAAGTAGCGCGTGCGCGTTGATCGATTTGGTTAGGACACGGCCTTGGTGAAACAGTGGTATCGTTTCCGACTTACAAGTGGTGGATCTTAGATTCGAAACTAGGCAAGTATGTACTTTATAGCAATAGATTTGCCCCCTTTCCTTAAGTCTTTAGAGGTAAGAGGTACAGGGTGTAAATTTCACTCATCCTCTATAGAAAAGGGAGGATCCTCCGACCAGACGGGTGTTGAGTCTGGCAGGCAACTGCCCACCAATTGATGTCGGAAAGATATATTAATGTTGATCGCGCGGTAAACAATGCTTGCGCGATGCAGGATTTCTGTGACGTCAGGTCTTTGGTGCGTAGTTCGCATGTGGCGATGTAGATGCCGCCACAGGTCTTATTTAACGTAACTAGGTAAATATGGGTGCACTATTTTAATTCACTTCTGCCTACCTTTCGGGGATTTCCGGCGTGACATTATGTTATAATAACAATGTTATGTACTTACACCATGTCCTTCTTTCGTGCAGCAGGTAAAGAAGACTCCTTCTCGCGGTTCAAGTAACGCCTGACGCCCAAATGTAGCGTTCTGAAGTATTCAACCCACTGAAATTAAAAATAAGACATATTTAGTTGCGAATATAAAAAATACTTGCATAATTTTTCTTCGGAAATAAAAAGCTATATCAAGTCGTATAAAGTAAGATTAACTCGCCACCCAAAAATATCCTGGCAAACCACCTTTTTTTTTTTGAGGCTGGTAAATCATCCAATGACTTCTCCAGCTCTGGGCGGAGCGGAAGGGCGTGTTAGACTTTTACTGACTAAAACCCACCCGTGTTCCTTCAGTTGCCTGTTGTCAAGGTCCCGGTATCCCTTTCGGACTAACCCGCACTGGCAAACCACTTATTGGATAAAAAATAATGTTGATTCTAATGATTATAATTCTGTAAAGCCATATTTTTTATGGTCGCGAATCATATGCAACATACAACCTGACACTGACCTGCAAATTGAAAAAAAATCGGGGGCTACCTTAGCGCATCTCCCTTAACTTTAAAGACCCACCACCAGAGGTATGGCAAGGGGTACGGTGGGGCTGCAGTGTTATTCTTGAAGAGCCTTATACAGGGTGTTAGGGTAAACACCGTTATCCTTGAATCCAGTAGTTTGGTGTCATTTAAAGAACGTAAAATCAATGGAAAATGAGAACATTTTTTTCTTTTTTTTAAACTACATTCTACTACAGAAGAAGCAAGTTCGTTGCCCTATGCGCTAGGGCAACGAACTTGCGTCTCAACACGGGCGGGGGGTGCGGAACGTGACCTGACCGGCCGCGAGCGCGACCCTTCCCTCAGTTAGTCAGCTGTTTCGCTAGCGAGCACGCTGTCGGATAGAAACTTTTTAAAATCTTTGAATGAAAATAACGTTTTTTTTTGTTGGTACTCGGTCATTTGTTTTTATATTTAAGTCAACTACCCATGGTTTTAGTGACAACGGTGTTTACCCTGACAACCTGTAAATAAATAAATCAGCGTGAGGTCCTGGTTTCCATCTCTAAGTCGCGAAAATTATTATTGACATTTCCATTACGAAATTCTCAGTGGCAGCCCGGAGTCTGGATTTGTGCCCGGATGATGGCAACAGGCTCGCCCCCTGTTACATGTGACTCAAACATAACTGGCGAAATATGGGTGTAGTATAGGTACACCTCTGCCCAACCCTTCGGGGAATACAGGCGTGATGATATGTAAAATACGAACGTTATTATTTTCTTAAAAAATACGGGAAGCCATCAGATCATTCTTTTCCAAAGTTATTCAATATTTTGGGTTCGTAATATCTTTTTTTCTTTGACAGTATTTTTAACAAGGAGGCTATAATCGTTTGTAATATTGACAAAAATCTAGTCTTTACATCAAATGAAGGTTGCATCACAGACATTTTTAATTTAGTTACACTACACTGCTCTGCCTACCCCTTTGATGAATGAATGTGCGATAGTATAATTATTTTCAGTAGTAACTACCGAAAATGTCAAACAAAATTGTGGCGGCCGGATATTGACCAACTAGGTATCTACTATCCAGCCGGATACTTGCCGAATATCCGTCTCAACTAAAAACACTAGCAATACTTACATATAAAGTAGATATATCAATAAAGAACAGCTCCTTATCCGTTTCGTTCAATTTCTTAGCCAATTCTAAAGTGTTCGGGTTGTAGAACTTCCATTCACTGAAGATAAATCGTTGCAGGCGGCTCAGAGAGTTCCAAACGTTCTTGTGGAGACGGATCAAGCTGAAAAAAGTCAGAAATTCAGAACAATTATTGCAGTTGTCACTAATATATTAAGTTTATGCAACTGTTATAATAAGGGGTATTAAAACATGAATGTAGTATCATAATGAGTGTATACCTAATTATTTACAGTTGCATACAAGACTTTATCTACACCCATGATATGAATCCTCTCTATAGGGTTTGCAATACTTATATCGAACAAAAATGGAGGGATACGACACACGTGAATAAGAATTTTTCGAATTCGAATTACATATAAGTTTTTTTTTTAAATTACGGTGCTTTGTTAGTGAAACGCGCCTGCATGACAATGTTCTTTTTTTTTAAATGAGTTGCATTATGAAATTTAGTACAAAATTATAACGCCCATTTGGATGATAATTATTATAGTTACTATGACACTGGTTATTTTAATGTTGGCAATAAGCTAACTGCTTCAGGAACTTTTATAGAGGATTTATAGCGTGGGTGTAGATAAACAAATTGCATGCACTCGTGTTAATTTAACGTAACCCTCGTGCATTAATAACTCACTTTGCGCTCGATGCAACAATCTACTATTATTTAAATGCACATCTGATACTTACATAGGTTTTCCTCCCGTAAATCTCAGCATCATGTCTAGTAAAAACGCCGGGAAGAAATGCACGAAGATCGCAGAGATGCGGAACATTAGTAGAGACGGCACGAACTTGAGGTGTGGGTACCTGAAATAAGTAATTATTTTATCAAACGATTTCTTCAAAAAGGAGGAGGTTCTCAATGAATCGATTGTGATGAATGATGATTCTTTTTTTGCCTGGTAGGTAATGCTTCCGAGGTGGTCCCATATAAATTTTATTAACTTTGCTTGCGCAGTTTTTGAGTTAGCTTCAATATTACATATTTTTTCCCCACTTAGTTTATCTCGACGATGTTTTAATTTACTCCGTCACTGTTATTTACATAGCAGGTAGTGGTATTCGAATTTGTGTGGGGTAGGTACCACTACCACAACTAAAAAAACAAAAAACGAAAGTTGAAAAGCCAAAGACATCGACTTCCGAAATGAAAGTTATTTGTCACGTTTTAGTGTATTTTGTGGAAGTCGTATTTTTTTTTTGGAAAGTTTTTATTTATTTATTTACTATTACAGTGTCCCAATTCGGTAGTGTAGTTAATTAACAATTTATGAAATAAATTGTAACATATTAACATTAACGGGTCGATCCATCAGGTTAAGCTACGCTTGCCGGGGTTGGTCCGTGGATGGGTGACCATCTTTACATATCGAGACTCCTCCGTGCCTCGGAAAGCACGTTAAGCCGTTGGTCCTGGCTGACATTTTGTGGATCGTTGACAGTCGTTACGGGTCGTCAGAAGCCCGAAAGTCTGATAACCAGTCTTACCAAGGGGTATCGTATTACCCAGTTACTGGGTTTTGGAGGTCAGATAGGCAGTCGCTCCATGTAAAATACTGGTATTCAGGTGCATCCGGTTAGACTGGAAGCCGACCCCAATATAGTTGGAAAAAGGCAGATGATAATTATCTTATTACCACTGCTCTCAAAACGGTGAAGGAAAACATCGTGAGGAAACCGTGTCTTAGAACCAAAAATTCGAAGACATGTGACATCTACCAACCCGCACTGGGCCCGCGTGGTGGACTACGGCCCACTCCCTCTCACAGAGAGGAGGCCTGTGTCCCAGCAGTGGGAACATTATAGGCTGGTTATGTATGTAAACTTACCACACGGCACTCTTCAAAGGATACTTATGCAGCATCCCATTAACTGTGTTCTCAATCATGGACCATGTAAATGGCTTGCAGGTTGAAGATGAACAATGGTATACTGTCAATCCAGACCTGAAAATAGACAAGTAAAAATCTTTAGACATAACATAACATCATCCCTGCATTCCCCGAAGGGTTAGGCAGAGCTACCTATAGTACACAAACATTTGGCCAGTTATGTTTAAGTCCCATGTAATAGGGGGCGAGCCTATAGGGAATATGCATGTATTTTTTTAATATTTTTATTCGATAGTTTACATCGTCAAAGAATAGTAAAAAAAATTCGACGGCAAAAAAGCTATTTAAAGCTATCCAACCGATCCGGGCTATTTAAACGCCCTCCATTTGGCGCGCTTGGTGTGGTGACGTCACAGACCGTGAAAACAAACAAGAAACTGTCAAGTCAACGTCAAACACTCATTTTTGTAGGAACGTTTGACATTGACTTGACACTTGTTGATTGACTTGACATTGACATTTTGATTGTTATCCCGGATTGTTACGTCACATCCGCTCTTAGCTTTTCAAGTATTTGAATTACCCACAGTTTTTTGGGGCTTTAAAAAACATAATTTCTCGCTCAAAAATAAATTTTATTCAAAAATATTGATGGAGGCATAATTCTGAAGTAATATAGTTTATAAAAAAAAAATTTGACCCATATTTGAATCACATGCATATTCCCTATTGCCATCAACCGGGCACAAATAGAGACTCCGAGCTGCTGTGGACTCGCGTGGTTGATGTGTACTCGCGGAACGAGATGGTTCCCTTTTTAGGGTTCTGTACCCAAAGGGTAAAACGGGACCCTATTACTAAGACTCCGCTGTCCGTCCGTTCGTCTGTCACCAGGCTGTATCTCATGAACCATGATATTTAGACAGTTGAAATTTTCACAGATGATGTATTTCTGTTGCCGCTATAACAACAAATACTAAAAACAGAATAAAATAAATATTTAAGAGGGCTCCCATACAACAAACGTGATTTTTTATAGATAACTAGCTGCGCCCCGCGGTTTCACCCGCGTAAGTCTCGATTCCGTGGGAATATCGAGATAAAAAGTATCCTATGTCCTTTTCTAGGTCATGGTCTACCGATGTGCCAAATTTCATCTAAATCTGTTCAGCCGTTTTAGCGTGAAAGCGTAAGAAACAAACTCACTTTAGCATTTATAATATTAGTTAGGATAGTACGGAAACCTTCGTGCGCGAGACCGACTCGCAGTTAAATCAAATTAAATATGTTTATTCAGTCTCAAAAGTTACATGCTATACATGAGTCGAGACAGCCCCAGTACGTAATTAAAAATACTTGTGTTGGGGTTGACTCGCTACTTCCCTTATTTAATACAGTATTGAGACTAAATTAATTAGAAAATAATACAATATAAAACAAAACCCAGCCAAGAATCAAAGCTGGTAAAAATATAAAATTGTTATAGTCTCTATGAACTTATTCTAAGCATGCGTGATTGTGTGTGTGAGTGTGTGCGTGTTTTTGAGTTGGTTCTATATTATGTAACTTACGTAGTCTTGCCCGCTTCCCAGCCAGCTACTAACAGTTCATTTACGACGACATCCACTGGTATGTAATCTGCTACGTTTTCTGTAGCCAACGGTAAGCGACGAACTACACCTGAAAATTAAAGAAGTAAAACATGAAACATAATACAGGGAGTTAGGGTGAACACCGTTATCCTTGCAACCAGTGGTTTGGTTTCATTTATAGAACGTAAAATCAATGGAAAATTACAACTTGCGTTTCAACACGGGCGGGGGGTGCGGGATGTGACCTGACCGGCCGCGAGCGCGACCTCTCCCTCAGTCAGTCAGCTGTTTCGCTAGAGAGAACGGTGTCGGATAGAAACTTTTTAAAATATTTGAATGAAATAACTCTTTTTTTTTTGTTGGTACTCGGTCATTTATTTTTATATTTAAGTCAACTACCCATGGTTTGAATGACAAGAGTGTACTTACCCTTACAGCCTGTATAGAATCTGGCAAAATGTGGGTGTATCCGCCCAACCTTTTCCCTATGTTGGGGTCGGCTTCCAGTCTAACCGGAAGCAACTGAATACCAGTATATTACATGGAGCGACTCCCTATCTGACCTCCACAACTCAGTAGCTGGGTAATACGATACCCCTTGGTAAGACTGGTTGTCAGACTTTCGGGCTTCTGACGACCCGTAACTACTGTCAAAGATCCACGAATGACCGCCTGGACCAACGGCTTCACGTGCTTTCCGAAGCACGGAGGAGTCTTGGTATGTAAAGTTGGTCACCCATCCACGAACCATCCCCAGCAAGCGTAGCTTAACCAGATGTATCGACCCGTGCGGCTGATATTACTTAGCCACGAGCTCCTCCAAAACATAAATATTTTTTTATTAAAAACTAGCGTTTTGCCCGCGACTTCGTCCGCGTAGATTTCGTATTTTCCAATCCCCGTTTTAACTTTATTATTTACTTAGATAAGTATTCGTACCAAGTTTCAAGTCTATTAACTCAAGGAACAAGATTTTTCAAACAAACGAAATCCCCCCTATTCACCCCCTTAGGGGTAGAATTTCGGAAAATCCTTTCTTATCAGATGCCTACGTCATACAAAGAACACATCCTCCAAGTTTTAGGTCTCTACGATCAGCGGTTTAGGCTGTGCGTTGATCCGTCAGTCATTCAGGACAAAGCATTTTATATAAAATATAATTTTTTGTTTATGCTAAACCCGAAAAGGGGTCATTGTACTCATCATTTTTAACAACTTTTTTATGGGACCAACCTTGAAATCGAAAAAAATCAGCTGTTCCATACATTTGTGTTCACTTAAATCAACAAAATGTAGGGAACGGCTGATTTTTTTTTCGCGATCTCAAGGTTTTTCCCATAGAAAAAGTCACGCCTGAATCAATTAACTATCTAAAACTATACATAAAAAAATATTACATTTTTATTAAAAATAAATAAAACGTTTACCTTTAGCAGCTCCCATTAGAAAACCCTGTGGACCCACTTTGGAGCATGTCCAGCCTGGTAACGGTTCCTTCCAAGCCGCAACAACTGGAAGCACGGAATTTTGATTTAATATTAGTGGTTGCAAGCGCTACTGCCGATAGTAGGGGAGGCAATGATGCTAAATGGGGATTTACTCGAGTGTCGTGGGGACCTATTGGATTGTGAAGATTAGATGCTAAAAAGAAAAAAAGGTTATGTGAAGTATACCCTTTCAGTGGTGGGGGGAGCGTCTATGGTAGGGGAGCCCTAGCGGGGATTTCGGGAGTTACTCGAGCGAGGCAGAATAACATACGGGGGGCATCCTTGTACCTTGTGAAGTACTCCCACCATACCTGAGCCCTGTAAATAGGGGCAAACGCCTAGGGCAACCAATCAGATTAGTTGTTGATTGTTATCCCGGATTGTTACGTCACATCCGCTCTTAGCCTTTTCAAGTATTTGAATTACCCACAGTTTTTTGGGACTTTTTACAAATTAATTTCTCGCTCAAAAAGAAATTTTATTCAAAAATATTGATGGAGGCACAATTCTAAAGTAATATATTTTATTAAAAAAAATATTTGACCCATATTTGAATCACATGCATATTCCCTATTGGCGGGGTCCGCTAGGACCTTTGTCTGCCAGGGTTGCGGGAAAGTCCGAAAGGGATACTGGGACCTTGGCAACAGGCACTGAAGGAACACGGGTGGGTTTTAGTCAGTAAAAGTCTGACACGCCCTTCCGCTCCACCCAGAGCGGGAGAAGTCATTTGATGATTTCCCAACCCCAAAAAAAAAAGGTAAGGCAAAGTATCATTGGGTTTTTCCAACAGGAATTTTTCAGTAGCAACCCGGAATAGGGCAATAGGCTCGCCGCCTATTACATGGGACTTCAACATAACTGGCGAAATATGGGTGTACTATAGGTACACCTCTGCCTAACCCTTCAAGGAATACAGGCGTGACGTTATGTTATGTAAATTGAAGACATGTGAACCATAATGGCCTAATTACAATGGACAAGCCTTTTGAGAACCATAGAAAACAAAAATAGTATTTTTTTAAATCAACTAGCACTCTTCAGAGTCCACACTTTTATTACTTTTATATTTTAATTAACTGCGCCCCGCGGTTTCACCCGCGTAAGTCTCGATCCCGTGGGAATATCGGGATAAAAAGTATCCTATGTCCTATTCCAGGTCATGGTCTACCCCTGTGCCAAATTTCATCCAAATCCGTTCAGCCGTTTTAGCGTGAAAGCGCAACAAACAAGCAAACTCACTTTCGCATTTATAATATTAGTTAGGTTAGGAGAAAAAATCATAGATCAACTGTAACTGGAAAAAATCAAGACTCAATGATGTAAAAAAAATTAGTAAGCCACTATGGACCTATGGTTCTCATGGCCTCAATTATCTTTTGGATTCAAAGGTGCAAAATAATTCAACTTACTCATAGTAGGTCTAACAATGGTGCAGGGAAATAAATCGGCGCATTTCACAACTTCATGCTCAGCTAAATGCTTCGTAAATGTGTATGTATTAGGATGACTCTTCAACAATCTGTGAAATAATGCAGGAATTATTATTAGGGTTCGCGTACTACTGCTAGGGTTGCGAAAGGGATACCGGGACCTTGGCAACAGGCAACTGAAGGAACACGGTTGGGTTTTAGTCAGTAAAAGCCTGACGGGCGTGTCATCAAATGGCTTCTCCCGCTCTGGCCGGAGCGGGAGAAGCCATTCGGTGATTTCCCACCCTCAAAAAAAATAAAGGTATCGCGTATTGATGATTCTAATGTGTATAATTCTGTAAATCCATATTTCTTACGGTCGCGAAATTCAACATACAAACTGATACTGACAGTAAAAAAACGTAAGAAAATTTGAATTTCGCGGACTACCCTGAAGCTTTCGCCATAAAGAGTTTTCTATGTACAGTCGAAAAAATTGAATTGAATTCTGACCCACCATAAGCTTATTTTATTACAGACATTCAAATACAATTAGGTCGACATACGCGTAAACATACATTTCCTTGTTAACGACCTTGTCATCTGCCATTTAATTACACAGAGAATTATCTGTTGCAGTCTCCATTCTTTGTTATGAGCTTTTAAAAAATATTATTTGACACCAATTTCTGAGTGACTTTTTGACTCCTTGTCATTTTATAATCGAACATAGTTTAAAAAAAAAAACATTTGTTCTGAGTTATAGTTAATTCCAAAGAGTTCGGATTCAAAATATGATTATTAATGCTTTATCTAAAATATTATCTATTGCAGTGATGACAAAGGTTAAAATTGCATAGATCTCCTACCCGTATTGACAATTGCTTAATATTTAAAACGTCCTAAGAGCGCATGCACTATAAAGGAGGGAAATCTTTGTTATTTTGACAGTTTCAAACAATTTATCGTCAAAGTGGGTCATGCTTCACTTAGCCTGACTGTACCCAAAACCTCACTAAAGTTAACCAGTCTCAAGTCATACTCACTTAGGTTCAATTTCCAGTAAAGCCTCATCATTCAATGTACCCACTAAGGAAATCACCTTCTCTGCATCTTCAGGTGCCTCATACACCTTCTCATGAGCTTCAGTCAGGAACGAGTTCACGTACGCTGATGAAACGTGGATCATTACCTGGGAATTATGGAGAAAAAATAATTATGTAGTTCAGATGTATGACGATTGACCAGTCGGGAACCCGAACACGACGTTTTGCCAGGCCGAGCGCTGGACACAGAGTCTGCGTCTGTGTCGATTTCTAACAGGATTTTTTATGACTCTTGAAGAATAGTTAACTGGAATAGGTTACTAAATATGTATATACAGTGTGTAATAAAAACCCTGTCGGATCCGTGAGGGTGTTGTTAAGACATTGGTTATATGACATTTTAAAAACAAAAGAACTCGCTGCATTTTTTTCAATGGAGAATTTTACCGGGTTATAGGGCGCGGGCGGCCGTCGTCTAGCGGTTGTCTACAAGTCATAACTTATGACCTCTGTAGAAAATTTGCTAATTTATAATGAAATTGGGGTAACTTTGGTACTAATTTCAAATAGTTAATAGTAATAGTTATTGTAATTTCAAATTGCAATAACTATTTTATTTTCAATAATATATACAATGTGGAGACGACAATACAACAATAAATGAAAACACTGGCAATACTAATGCATAAGAGTATTTTGGAACTACCAAATAAATCCTAACATCAAAATTAAAAAAGCCATTTTTTCAAACAAACTAAATAGTAGTGATGGTTCGACTATGGGGTTTGCCGATCTTTGACTAGCTATCGTAACTAAACTATTGGATATATTTGATTAATTTTTTGTATGTAGACCGAGAACGTCATTAGATATACGGAGTTTCATTTTTTGTTGTATTGTCGTCTCCACCTTGTATATATTTTTTTTTTATGTTATTGCAGTACCTATGTGCCAATTTCGGATTGGGCAGGGTTTTTTTTTAACATATTGTATATCGCTACACTAGCGACCTACTCTTATTGTCTTCGTCCCATCGGACTATGAGAGTGAGGGAAGAGAGAGTGCACTTGTGTCTGCGCAAACACTTGTGCACTATAACATCTCCCGCGCCGAAGGCTAGTCTCCGTTGAGATTGGCCGCCGTGGCCGAAAATACGGTCTGGAGGACTATATATATATATACTCTTGTTTCGCACGGTTTTTACGACTTGACAAAACATCGAGACTTCTTAGTTTTACGTAACTTTAATATTAACGTACATATTATACATTCCGGAATAAATTCTCTAAACGATGGTGAAAACCTCATCAAAACCTGTCGCGTAATAATAACATACCTTCAAATTCTTAGCTTCTTTACAAAGCTCCATAATTCTTCTGGTTCCAAGAAGATTAATATTGACCGTAGGCCTCAAACTCTCCTGGAAGTCCAGGGTAGCGGCTGAATGGATGACAACATTGACATTGTTCACAATAGTCTGCCGGTCTTCTGGACTAAGACCCAGGTTCTCTTCACCGACATCACCAGCTATCGGGATTAGTTTCTGGAATACATCTGTTGTCTGGCTTTGTAGGAGTTTTTCGAAGACCTGGAATTTTATAAAACTAATAAGAATAAAATAGAATAGAATAGAATAAAGTACTTATTGATATATAATTATTTTTATATCTGCCTAGCCCTTTCCCAACTATGTTGGGGTCAGCTTCTAGTCTAACAGGATGCAGCTGAATACCAGTATTTTACATGGAGCGACTGCCTATCGGACCTCCATAACCCAGTAACTGGGTAATACGATACCCCTTGGTAAGACTGGTGGTCAGATTTTCGGGCTTCTGAAGACCCGTAACAACTGTCAAAGATCCACGAATGACAGCCGGGACCAACGGTTTAACGTGCTTTCCGAGGCACGGAGGAGTCTCGGTATGTAAAGATGGTCATCCATCCACGGACCAACCGCGGCAAGCGTAGCTTAACCTCATGGCTCGACCCGTGCGGCTGTTATTACTTAGCCACGATAGAGTACTTACTGATATTATAACACTGTCTATACAATTGGTGGACAAGCGTCTATTAAAATGGCTTCTTTCATAAAATATTACCAACAATGCAATTAAAGTTTAAGAAGCGATTAATAATATCTTTAATACCATCATCTTACGTAACAACAGTTTTTTTCTACGAAATGGTGTCATATTATTTTGTGTTTATTTTATTACTTATATTGAAATGTTAAGTATGATGTGAAGGTTATATAAGCATGCTTAATAGCATACAAAGTATGTGTGTATTACAATTATCATTATTTGAAGAAATAACGAATAAAAATAATGAGGAGAAACTTATTATTTTCTACAATAATCTGTAATAATAATAATAAAAAGAGTAAAGATTTGTATTTTTGTTTGTAATGAATAAACTTAAAAACTACAGGACCGATTTAAAAAATTCTTTCATCAGTATGTCATGATCTCAATTTTATATACTTAAGGTATTTTTTGCATACTGAAATGTATAAGTAAGGAAAATATGTGGGACTTCTTATATTTAAGACCTCTTATGTACCATATTTTATGCAAAATAAAGATATTCTATTCATACTCTACAAAGTAGTTTAAAAGTATTATATACGTGGCCATTGAGCTATCAACAAAGGGTGATGAATTGGTCAGTTTTGTAAGTTAATAAAAATAAATTGACAATCTACTGTAATAATCTGGAAATGGAAAATTTATCTAAATTGTGCACCTACTTTACACACACGCAAGCTTAAAAAAACGTAGTTTTTTTACTTACCGGGTTTTTAGGAAACTCCTGCAGCCTCTCGGATATTTCTTTGCCTTTTTTGGGCCTCATTAGCAGGTAGATCTTTCCTACATCAGGCATACATCGTAGAATCTTTTCAATAAGGCATAAGCCGACAAATCCAGTGCCGCCGGTAATAAAAAAGTTTTTTCCCGCGTAAAACGCACGAACTTGCGAGTCGTCAGCCATTTTCGAGGTTTTTCTTCTCACTTCGGTTTAAATCCTGTAATAAAATAAAAAGGCCGAGTTTAAAAAACTGAATTAGAATGATGAAACTAAAAGTTTTACCACGCAAATTGCAAAACAAATCTGTGTATGTCAGTGTCAAACTAAAAAATATGACAGGTATTTTTTTAAATTAACTGTTTGTTTACCTTTATTGGCCTTGGCTTTCAGGACTTTTAGCCATGAGACAAGAATCATGATGGAATCATGAGAATAACAAGTGTTGCTATAATAGGTACTAATTTGGTTTTCCCTCTTTTATATTTTTTTTACTTAGGTATTCAAAGAATATTTACCGTTCAAAGTCAAAGTCAAATAATTTATTTCAGTTGGCACTTTTGAATGTGTTCCACAAAATAAATAAAACATGGAAAAAAACTGCTTTGAATACTATTCTAGAAACGATAAAATTAAATACTGTTAAAATTGCTAATGATCGATGAGTAGAGTCTGGCAAACGAAAGTTGAACCTGAAAACACGCGCGAAATTTAAAAAAAACAAGACTGTTTATCCCTGCACAATGCACATAGTGCGAGAACACGTGTTGATAATTGAAACTTAATTTCATTTAAATAAAATAAAAATTCAAGTATCAACACGTCATATCGCATTATGTACAGGGATAAACAGTCTTGTTTTTTTAAATTTCGCGCGTATTTTCAGGATCAACTTTCGTTTGCCAGACTCTAATTACGAATTTCGAATGAAATGTAGTGCTGGCTGAACCGGTATTATTACTTACATAATACGTTCTAAGGCTCTATTTAACTTTGCTTTGTACAAAAACAGGTTATGCTAGACAGGAAAACATCTAGTTTGTTTCATCAGGCAACTGAAGGAACACGGGTGGGTTTTAGTCAGTAAAATTCTGACACGCCCTTCCGCTCCACCCAGAGCGGGAGAAGTCATTGGATGGGGCATGAGAATTGGAATAGCTACGTAACATACATTACTTACTTTCATACATTTTTTGTTTGTTTTTCTTAAAGGTAAATATAGGTAAATAGGTAAAGATAAATATTACAGGGTACTAGAGCACAGAAAAAGTACGTAGATAACAACTCAGATTCGAAATAAACCTAAAAAGTATTACATCAACATGCTATGTAGTTACTTAGTCGAGTTTAAATATTTACTTTAAAACAAGTGTTAACATTCGATTTTATCAATGATTCTCTAAATGGACTCTGAAACTACGTCAATAACTTTTTATGTTATGACTTTTGTATTAAATTCAACTATTTTACAAATTTTCACAAAGTGACGCCATATTTATGTTAATAATTTTGGTTATTAGAACGTTCTCTTTTTTATTTACCGATTCATTTTCGTAATAATTATTTCCTAACAACCCGTCCCAGCTTCGTATGGTTTTTACGACTCGACAAAACATCTTTATTATATGCAAGTTTATGAATGTTTAAAATACACATACAACTTTCCAGAATGAATTCTCTAAATCATGTATGATGGTGAAAACCGCATCAAACCGAACCACATCCATTGCGTAATGCGTAGTGCGTAGTTTAGAAGAACAATGCGGTCACACAAAAATACATAAAAATCGACTTTAATTTATATAGAAATATTTTATAGTCCTTCAGACCGTCGCGTCGGCCGGCGGCCAATCTCAACGGACGGAGACTAGCCTTCAGCTAAGGACATAATACAGTGCACAAGTGTGTGTGTACTCTCATAGTCCGATTGGACGGCAATCCGACACGACCGTAGAGAGATCAGGCGCAGGACCAATGGCTAAACGTGCTTTCCGAGACACGGGGTTGTAACACCGCCAACTTCCAAATTCCGGGCTGTTACTAAGAAATTCTTAATGGAAAACCAAATAACACTTTGCTCGATCCGGGAATCGAACCCAGGACCCCATGCTCAGCAGTGGCGCTTGCGACACCGAGACAGACGGGGCAGTTGCTATATAAATATACGTCATTTATTATACATAGATATATTTACATCTATGTTTAAATGTAGATATAAAAACATAGATTAAACACTTAAACTACATTGTAGTAACGAAAAAAAAAAAAACTGGTGTCTGTGATTGATATCTGTTTTCTGTCTGGAGTATTAATACAATTTTTCTGGAATGTTAAAAAATGTTTTACTTGTTAAATTGTTTTTGTGAACCTTTTATGTGTTTTTTTCTGTAATACGTTTATTTATTTATTAAAAATGTTTTTCGGGTTATCCTCATTATTTGGGAAGGTTCTATCGTGGTATATGGCAACCCGCCTTTTTCAAGGCGAGTGAGGTGAGCGAACCGCGTGCCCTGCTAGCGAGCCACTTTGACGTCAGAACTAGTCAGAAGAGGTCAAAGTCCGAAACAAACCTAATAAAATTATAAAACGTCAAGGTCATTTTTTTTTGTTTTGTAGTGGTTTTGAGCCCAATGTAACACATACGAAGTGTCAGTTTGCTGGTACAAGTCGACCTCAATTTACATTGCCGATAAAGCAAATTACAAGGTCCACTAGTGTTCCTAGATTTGGTTCATATAACAGTAGCATATCCTTAGATACCTAAGACATCTAATAGGTCATTCATTAATTCAATAGTCAGCCAAAAAACATGCATTTTCCTCGACATTACCTCAATGTCAGATTTTTACCAGTTCCAAAAGATACTTATTATAAAACCGTTTCGCCATGCCGGCTATTTTTGACGAATGGTCTAAGCAAACTTTCAAAACAAGCATTAACATCCAAAACATACCAAATCGTGAATATTAAAATCTATTAATAAACGCCAAGTTTATAAGCATGGAATAAATTTTTATATTGGTGTTTTTCCATGTTTTTGATGAGTACTACTTGGCTGGTATTAAGTAATTGTATGATTATTTATAGTCCGATTTGCCAATAGATAAAAATGGTGGCAAAGCTCATTCTAATGAATTTTTATTCGTCTTATAGTTTTGAATTTTTAATAATTATGTTTTCTTTGTAAACATAATTATTATGCCATAGCCATTTTCGATGTTGGTATTTCTTACTAATGGCATGGCTAAGTTTCTATGGTCGTTAGAACTAGTTTAGCCATTTAGGGCAAGATTTTTATCTCAAATCATATAGTGCTCTGTGTCTCAAATGCCTAAAACTAGGTACAAACCGATTTTATTATGAAATCCGAACTCTTGTTGAGGCTGTCCAAATGATTTCCTGAGGCTATTGATTTTTGCTTCCGCTTGATATCCGCCATTAAAATATTCCCGCTCTTTTCAAATTTTGTTTAAAAGACAAAAAATCATATTAAGTATTTTACCTACCTACCTGATTTATTCCAGTTAGCTTTTCAGCATCTTATTTATTTTTATTTTTAATCCCAAAACCCAACCTCCCCACCCAAATCCCTGAAACCTGAACCCCAAACCATGGAATTAGTACGTAATATCCCGGTCGCTGACAGCTGTTATAATCCTTCCAATAAACACATAAAAAGCATTTTCAAGGATTACTCAACACTCAACAGTTAGGTAAATATTAAGCTTTACCAAAATTAAATGGCTATTTGTATGTTTTTAATGACATTTTTAGGCATAGTTTCGCTACAAAGGACCTTGTTACTATTCTGTCATTTTTAAAAGGATTTTGAAATATTCATTTGTTTTTGCTACACACGCACAATGCGTTCAAAGGTCAGTGAACTTGTACCGTATGTGTGCAGGATTCTCGGGCTTCCATAGTAAACTAGGTAAGGTCAACGCCCTATTTTACTTAGCATATCGTGACAATTTAACTAACCATAGAGTTTTATCATCCTGTCCTGACAGCTAATGAAAGGGAAATAGAGGATGTGGGTAGATCGTCGGCCATTTTTAACCAACGCCAATAAAAGGAGGCTTTTAATTTGACTCGCATATTTTTAAAGGGTAAAACGGGACCCTATGCTGTCCGTCCGTCTGTCTGTCTGTCCGTCTGTCCATCTGTCACCAGGCTGTATCTCATAAAGTCATGAACCGTGATAGTTAGACAGTTGATCACAGATGATGTAAGTATTTCGGTTTTTTGTATTTATTTTTGTGAGGCAAGTGTTTGATCTCGACTAGGTACTTACCTATATGTTATACAGGGTGTTAGTGTAAACACCGTTATCCTTTAAACCAGTGGTTTAGTTTCATTTATAGAACGTAAAATCAATGGAAAAATACAACTTTTTTTTTTTTAAAGAATATTTAACACAAGAATATTTCACCCTTCACGCAAGGGCAACAAACTTGCGTCTCAACACGGCGGCCGGCGGTTGGCGGGGGCGGGCAGGGCGCGCGAGGCGTTACATGACCGGCCGTCAGCTGTTTCGCAACTCTCTCGAACGCGTATCCATGAGTATCGGGACAGTGACGGATATTTACTTTTTAAAATCTTTTAATGAAAATAAGGTTTTTTTTTGTTGTTACTGGTTCATCTATTTTTATATTTAAGTCAACTACCCATGGTTTGAGTGACAACGGTGTTTACCCTTGCATTTTGAATGTTGATGACGAGATGTTTTTTTTAATTCAAAATGCAAAGGGTGACGGATATTTACTTTTTAAAATCTTTTAATGAAAATAAGGTTTTTTTTTGTTGTTACTGGTTCATCTATTTTTATATTTAAGTCAACTACCCATGGTTTGAGTGACAACGGTGTTTACCCTTGCATTTTGAATTAAAAAAAACATCTGTCCAGCAGTTTTGCAGTACCTACCTACTTAATAAACATTGCAAATATACAGATTGACACTGCGTTTTAACGTCAAGTTTGCGATATAATCAATCAACTAACATTGAACATGAGCCAACAGGTCGATTTAGTGCAGCAATATAGTCCCGACCTTCTCACATAATTGTAAAGTAAATAAGTTAAACAAATAATGCTTGTGACATATAACATAGATTTTAAGTAAGTAATTACGTAACTTATTTTCGTAAACGATTAGGAGCGTTTATTCTGAAAGTTGGCAACGTCGCAAATAACTGTCAAATATTTACCTTTTTTGATTAATTTGGCAATATAAGGAAGTATGAAATAAGGCTAGACAACTGTCTAAAATATTGATTATAATTTGCAATTTACTGAAGTTGTAACCGGTTTTAAGTGTCATAATGTGTTTGGAAACTCAAACCCAAACTCAAACTCAAAGCATTTATTTCAATTAAACCATTTACAGGCACTTTTGAATTGTCAAGGAGTCGGTCAGTCAGAAATATGAAGCTAGTTGCCCATTCCAAAGCGTAGTAGGTACCTATGGAGAAGAACGGGCAAGAAACTCCACGGACACTCTTTTAAATCAAAATATTGTTACAATATATGGGTTACATCATTCATGTTGAAATTATACATGTGAGAACAATGTAAAAAGCACGTTAAAAGCGTCCGCAATTATAACATACAAACAATTCAAAACTTAAAATAAGCCATCGCAGCTAAGAGATGACCAGTCACAACTGACGGCGCCCGTTCACGAACATGACGCATGGATCAGCACCATTCAGGTCAGCTCAACCATTTTGAAGGGAGCTAAATGATCCAACACACGCGCCACCATCAGCGAGACATTTAAGTGAGCATGACATGCCCAGCCGCCAGGGCACATTCAAGTCAATGAAAGAGAGATTACCCGGTAAATGGTAGCTCAATAGTACATAGTACTCACACCTGTACTATGCAATTATATAATACAAAGGAGATTGAGTTTATACAATGCAAAGATGATGATGATCTTAAAATCTTCAGCAGCTCCAACTGTATGTTCGAATGTTAATTAGTTAGTTGTGATTGTGGAGCACGACCAGCATTAAGCCAAGCATTTTTATCAGAGATGTAATCCTCCAACTTATAATATGCCTGCCTGCATAGTGTGCGTTTTATACAAGTTTTGAATTTCGTCTCATTCGGTTGAAGTATGTGGGGAGGAATTTTATTGTAACATTTTAAACAGTATCCCATGAAAGATGAGTCTACTTTAGCCAGTCTGAAACCTGGTTGAACTAATAGGTCCCTATTTCTAGTACTATAATTATGTCCTAAATATTCGGTGTTTCCATATTATTTATTGCATTTTATAATCAATATTTTAAACAGTTAGCTAGCCATAGGTATTTCATATTTCCTTATAGTAATATTGCCAAATTAATCAAAACAGCGAAGTATTTGACATCTATTTGCAACGTTGCCTACTTTCAGAATAAACGCTCTTATGATTTGTTTTATTTTGACAGTTCAACAACATTTATTGCGATATTTACGTGGTTGAGCAGATATTTTTTTCGAACCTATGAAGCAATGGATTAGACATTAGTTTCAAATTCGGATTGATCGTGTATTACGCAATTACACTAATTGCGTAATACACGATCAATCCTTGTCAATTATTGTCACATCCGCTCTTAGCTTTCAAGTATTTGAATTACCCGCAGTTTTTTGGCACTTAAAAAAAAAAATCTAACTCAAAAATAAATTTTATTCAAAAATATTGATGGAGGCATAATTCTGAAGTAATATAGTTTATGAAAAAAAATACCTGACCTTTAATTGAATCACATGCATATGAATAAGATATGCGATACGGCATTCGCTCGAAGAATGCTTGGAAAAACCGGTCAAATCAAACTGGTTGCTAATTTAATTGTATAGGTACCTACCCAATTTATTATTTTTATGACATTGATATTACATCTGACTTACCTATTACTTGTCAAAATTTTAGGAAAATCGACAGAAAAGAACTTTTACGATGTTTGTAATTATGTGAGCAATCTATCAATTAATTTATCTGTCATTGCTTCATTTTTAATTCTTTTTACCTACTGTGATGTAGTAATTTTATTCCAGGTGCATCGTCTTCACATAATAATTATATAAAGTACTACGTATTATTTATGTATTGTAAAACATTTTAAAAGTAACGGTGGTGAAATAACCGTGGAGTTTCTTGCCCATTTTTCTCCATACGAAATTACGGAGGAGCGAATCATTTTCTTCTAAGTTTTAAATTATTTGGCTTTGATTTTACGTCGATTGATTGTGTGAGTTAAAACTGACGTCAATAATCGCGTGACTTCCTAATTACAGTAATTACTAAAACAATCGACAAGCGCAGTCACATTGAAAAGTCCTTAAAATCATTCAATGTCATGTCCCATCTGCTAAAGTTCAATCCTGGTATCTAATTGCACAACTTATTTTCGTAACCGATTAAGACTAATTTGTTTCATGTTGACAGTTCAACAACATGCATTGCGTTTTTTTATGTTTTCGAGCAGTTTTTTTTTTTCGAATTTATGGAGCAGTTTCAAGCTAATTCGATTCACATTGAAAAGTCCTTAAAAATTCACATATCGATCATCATTGTCAAAGTCAAAGTCAAATAATTTATTTCAAGTAGGCACATTAAAGGCACTTTTGAACGTCCAATACATAGAAATGGAACTGATTCTAGTTGCCCCTTCCAAAAGATAGTTTTCGTATGGAGAAGAATGGGCAAGAAACTCCACCGTTACTCTTTAAAAAAAAAATGTTTTACAATATTTGGTATACATCAATTATAATTACATGTGAAGACGATGCACCGAGAATACAATTACAATAGGTAAAAAGAATTAAAAATGGAGCAATGACAAATGTGATAGATACATCATGGTGCTCACATATTTAATTGTCATCAGCTGTCATCAGCTAAACTTCATTCCTGCACCCTAATTGCGATACCATCGATCTAATTTTTTTATTTATTTATTCATTTAATTCAGATACATTGATCCATATTTTTGTTAGTAGGTATACTTAACTATGCGTTTGCACCAGAAAACATTTAACATGTAGATGTTTCGAAACTTGTCACATGAAACAAATCTCATTACTTGTTTTGTTGAACTTGCGTTCGCACTGTACGAAACATGAGTAAGTCTTAAGACAGATCTCAAGATTTGTTGTAAACTGCGTTCGCACTGTCTAGAAACATACACAATAGACATGTTTTGTATAAAGATTTGTCACGTTTGCGTTCGCACTGTTGTTTGTTTATGTCAAATTATGTCTCGCAACTTGTCTATTGCTTGATGTTTAGTGTTATCCGAGTATGGTGGTAAACATCCCGTGTTTTTATCGAAACATAGAGTGGTCCAAAGTAGACACGATGAAGTTTATAGAGCTTTGGTAAGGTTTTCCATGTTTCAGGAATACAAAATGTGTGGACTGTAATAACCGACCAAAGTGTCAAAACAAATCTAACAACATGTTACTAGATTCATACAGATACATTTTGATACGAAATTGGTTTGTAAAGACATGTAGCGAAACATGTCGAGTGATATGAAACGTCAAACATGTTTCGCGGCAACAAGTTGCGTGACAATGTGAACGCTAGGCATACACTGACAGAAAACAGACATTTCAACATGTTTTATGTGAATGTTTCACCAGTGCAAACGCACGGTCTGAATTATGTTAGATACACGATCAATCACAATTGGAATCGGTTTGAAACAAATAGCTAATCCATTGCTTCATAAGTTCGAAAAAAAAATCTACTCAACAACGTAAATAACACAATGAATGTTGTTGAACTGTCAAAATGAAACAGATCGGTTATGAAAGTAAGATAATTATGCATTTCAAGTGATTCTATCTGCCTAGCTTTTTCCCAACTATGTTGGGGTCGGCATCTAGTTTAACCGGATGCTGCTGAATACCAGTATTTTACATGGAGCGAAGCTGCCTATCTGACCTCTACAATACCGTTACTGAGAAAAATAACAAATAACAGCAGTTATTTTGTAATACTTATTGTTAAAATTGACTGCATTTTAAAGTTGTTTTTTTAATGTAAACATTGAATAAATTACAGTGCTTTATATTTATCGTTAAATAATGGAAATTAGTATGTGTTTTTATCGAAAGAACGAAAGAGTTATAACCGTTATTTTTATAACGATTTAATAAATGATAAATAAGTGGTATTTTTCAAGTATAGCTTCTGCAAGCGACTTCGTCCGCGTGTTTCATGAAACATAATTATCATGTAGCTATGTGCCGTTACTGCGTTTTTTTACTTTCAGACTTTTTTCTTTTTGCTCGGCTCTTATGGGTCGTAGCGTTATGTTAAATACCCTTTAACCTTCCTCAAGAATTAGGCTATGAAATGCTTTTCATCCCGATATTCTCACGGGATCGAGACTTACGCGGGTGAAACCCGGGGGCGCAGCTAGTTTAAAATAAATTAAAAATATAAAAATCTTCTAAAAGTTTACCTAACCAAGGAGTATGCAACAACATACCTACCTACTTTTATAATTAAGGTTTAAAGTATTATAAGAAATTAATTCAAATTTTATATTTTGTGAGTCTTATTGCGAGATTGAATAAAAAGATCATCAAAATAATTGTTATGCGCGTTCATAAAATATAAAATAATGATAAAGGCCATTAGTCTCTCAATGATTGCTGTAGTGTGTACCTACTTCTGTAGTTAATAGTCTAACGATTGACTTAATGTTTCTTTTTATGATTTTATAAAAATATTTAAAAATAAAAATAATGTTTATACTTAGATGAAATAAAAGAAATAACTTAAGTACTTAATACTATTTTTATATTTGAAAGGTTTTATATTTTTGTATTCTAATATTTAAAAATATAATTTATATTACGTAAATAGTGCTAAAAGGGAAATAATACCTAACATATAAAATAACTTGTGAAACTTCTCAGACGATGGGTTTAAGTATTCATAAATAAATATCTAATAATAAACTTTTAGAATGATACATAACAATCATTTTAAATCATGTTTATTTACGTGATTATAATTTATCATAAGAAAAATACAGAATCAAATAAATTATTGGTGAAAGTTCAGAGACTATCGATTTATGTATTATCTAACTATTACTAAATAAATACACTTCTAAGTCATAATCTTAATCCTACTAATATTATAAATGTGAAAGTTTGTGTGTTTGGATGTTTGTTACTCAATCACGCAAAAACGGCTGAATGGATTTGGATGAAATTTGGCAAACAGATAGTTTATAACCTAGATTAACACATAGGATACTTTTTATCCCGATATTCCCACGGGATCGAGACTTACGCGGGTGAAACCGCGGCGCGCAGCTAGTACACACGGCTACACATCAAGCTATACATTTCCAGTTTATGCTGATCTCGCATTGTATAGGATTTCCGTACAATGCGAGGTCAGCTTAAACTGGAAATGTATAGCTTGATGTGTAGCCGTGTGTACCTAATAATTACCTAAAGGTTACTACATGCCAGCTTCGCATTGGGCCCACGTGATAGTTTATGGCCTACTTACTCCCTCTCACAGGAGGAGGCCTTTGTCCCAGTAGTGGGAACGTTAGGCAGATATGCATAGGCCATCTCTCAGCTGGACGGCCGCAGGTAGTATATTTTAGTAACATATACCGAGGAAAGGGATCGATAATAAGACCCCAATGACCTCATAAAGTTAGGAAAAGGCTAGACAGCTGGAGAAAGGGCAATAGCATAATCAGTTTATAATGTTCCCACAGCTGGGACACAGGCCTCCTCTCTGTGAGAGGGAGGGGGCTGTAATCCACCACGCGGGCCCAGTGCGGGTTGGTTGATGTTATATGTCTTCGAATTGTTGGTTCTAAGACATGCCGGTTTCCTCACGATGTTTTCCTTCACCGTTTTGAGAGCAGCGGTGATGAAATTATTTACACAATGCAAAGCGCCTGTCTGGGTTCGAACCCACGACCTACAACTCATATGGGGCCGTTATCATTGGGCCACCACTGTGTATCGTGAAAGGTAAAACTCAAACTCGAAGCAAAAAGTAAATAGGTAAATGGATTTTTGCAAAATGGTGCAGCCCGCGAAAGTCTACTTCGGCCTTCACAGGCACTTTTGAATTGTCAAGGACTCGGTCAGTCAGAAAGATGAAGCTAGTTGCCCATTCCACAGCGTATTAGACAAGTACTTAGTTAGAAATTTCTCCGGACTCCGGATGTCAATCATTCCTCAGTGACTGTATGGTTAGAAAGCGTGCCAGCTTACCGCAGTTTATATAATAACCGGGTAACAACCTAGCTGCCTGCTGATGACACTTTAATAGTTAGGAAAAGTTTTGTTTTGTTGCCAAATTGTAGACGCAAATCATGTTAGGAATATTGTGTAATGGTTTAGTTTTACAATGTTTGTAAATTATGTGAGCACCATGTATCTATCACATACTTAATTTATTTATTTGTCATTGCCCCATTTTTAATTCTTTTTACTTATTGTGGTACAGTAATCGTATTCTCGGTGCATCGTCTTCACATAGGTAATTGATGCATACAAAATATTGTAAATCATTTTTAAAAAGAGTAAAGGCTCTTACATACTGTGGCGATTCGTCGCGCGACGCGACGCCGCGCGCCGCCGCATTGTTCGCCGTGTAGTTTTCTCAGAAATTGTTTTGTTAAAATTAACGTCGCGCGACGAATCGCCCCAGTATGTAAGAGCCTTAACGGTGGAGTTTCTGTCTTTTGTTTTTGACGTTCAAAAGTGCCTTTTATGTGCCTAATTGAAATAAATTATTTGACTTTGACTTTGTTTAGTTGGTAATGCATGGTAATAGTGCTGAAATGGGTCGTTATGTTAGGAGCAAATCATTCAGATAAATCTAAAGGGCCTGAAAACGCCAACCCGTCTTGAGCGTGGCCATGCTATTTGCGATATACACGATCAATTACAATCTGAATCGGTTTGAGACACATTTCTAATCCATTGCTTCATAAGTTCGAAAAAAATCAGCTCAACAACTTAAATAACGCAATGAATGTTGTTGAACTGTCAAAATGAAACAAATTAATCATAATTGTTTACGAAAATAAGTTACGCAATTAGGTAGCTGATCAATGCTCGTGCCTTCTCAAACAAATTAAGGGCCTATACAACCTCAAATAATAACTGCTTAGCTTGATCCTCCGTTATGTCGAAAACACTGCAGGATTAATTTTGAAATAAATATAGGTATGTTAAAGTTGAGGATTGATGCTAGGTACTATGTTTGATGAAAACACGATTACATAAAATTTTCTATATAGAAAAAAAATCCAAAGTTACCTCTAAACAGAACTATAAACTGTATCTATATTCAAAAAATACTTGAAATCATTCATCTTTAGATCAACTTTGCATAGTGAATTAATGACTGAACTAACTATAAAACAGGTCTTACCATTATCTAAACCGTAAAAAGCAATTACTTAAACTTTTCGAGCCGCCAGCACCCCACTCTTTCCCGCTCTCACTCACTCCGCGAGTAGTCAGGTGCGAGCGAGATATAAAGTGAATTTAAGCCGAGGTAGTGTAGGCTCTTAACCCCTCTCATTTGCGTCCATAATAAGCAAATTATCGACACACTATTAATAATATTTTCTCATAACTAGTCACGGTAACTCCCAACATCGGCCCTTCACATAATTGTCATGTTTACCATAAAACCCATGGTCACGGCGGCTTTATTTAACCACGCGTTACGTAACAAGTATTATGGAGGCATACCTTCACGTAGGCTAAAAATAACTGTTAGATAAAGTTCACTTGGAACCTGTTCAAGTGAGCGACACAATTTGAAACCGAACTCATTTGTTTTTACAAGCTTTATAATATTAGCTTTCGTATGTTTCCGGTTACTCCAATTGTCATCCATATTTCAAGCAGTCCCTGGCATCCGATTGAGCTGAAACTTGGCATACTAATATAACTTCAGAGACATTTTGAAAAAATGATACGATGGAGTTGGTCTGATGATGGAGCTGGAAGTTGGCCATAGGAATTCCTCAATCAAACAAGTATAGCACCATCGTGTTTGGACTCATTGGCTATGTATTAACAAGTGCTTTGACACTAGGTGGTGTTAAGGGATGGATGTTGGAGCTGGAAAATCGTTTTTAGTTAATTAAAAGCTTGTTTTTAAAAATATTTTTACTTATTATTTTAAAGTAAATTTTCGCGGATTCATACCTCGATATATAGAAAGGGCCAGCGACTGAAGATTCAAAGGTGCGTCGGTTTATTCTGCTGCACTCGAATGGCGTAACACACGATCAATTACAATCTGTTTCATTTTGACAGTTCAACAACATTCATTTATTTACGTTGTTGAGCACAATATTCGAATATATTATGAAGCAATGAATTAGCATACCTTTCAAAATGATTCTGCACCTTAATTGCGTAACACCTGATCAATCATAAACTGAATCATTTTGAAGCATACCTATTGCTAATCCATCCTTACTATCCTAAATAAAAAGTTACTCTGTTTGTCTGTCTGTCTGTATGTTACCTTTTCACGCCTAAACCACTGAACGGATTTCGATAAAATTTGGCAAGGAGATAGATGGCATCCCGGGGAAGGACATAGGCTACTTTTTATCGACATACCACGCGGGCGAAGTCGCCAGCGGAAGCTAGTTGCTTCGTAAATATGTTAGAAAAAATTGTCAGCTCAACAGCGTAAATAACGCGATGAATATTGTTGAACTGTCAAAATGACACAGATTAAGATTATATGCACCAGCTGGCGTAGCATGGCGCTTTCTATCTCTACGAAGAATAGACATAGCTTTTTCTATACAAAGTGACAGTTCGTTTCTTCATTTTTGACATCCACCGTAGAAATCTTTCTACAATCTGTCATTTTGTCTTTCATTTCTAACGATCTTTGTCTAGGCCTTTATAGATGTAGACTATTTCGGAAGAAAGTTTTCTATCCTTACTGTCAAAATCACACTGACAACCGATAAATCCTATGATAAAACAAAGAATTCTGAGTCGAATTATGTAAAAGAGTGAATTTCGTAAAAAGTGCAGTTGTCTCTTTCTATTTTGCTGCCGTCTCGTACTGTCTACTGTCTACAGGAAACGTCATTTTTGTCTTCTCTTCCGTTGACAAAATGGTGCTCATGCTACGCCTGCTGAACACGAAAATGTTTCTTGCTTCAATCAAATGAGTTTGCAAATAAATGAGCTATTTTATCATATACACTGACGTGCATTATAAAAAAAGCCACTTGCAAAGTGCCAAAAAAAAGCTAGATGAAATAAAAAAATTAAGTAATAAAAACTAAAACCCAACTACGACTAAAAAGGTATAAACAAGACACCACAGACAGACAAATTAAAAATCCGGAGTCACACGTGTTTGGGCATAAATCGAACAGATTACGTGTGACTCCGGATTTTTAATTTGTCTGTCTGTGGTGTCTTGTTTATACCTTTTTAGTCGTAGTTGGGTTTTAGTTTTTATTACTTTAATTTTTTCCTTCAAGAAGTTATCTTGCGTGGTTTCGGAAAATTTCATTACATGTTAGTGGCTTTTTTATATTGTTCGGCAGTATAGATTGTTTTCAAGTGTCCGTGTCAATGTCCATACACAACGGCAGTCAGTGTATGATAAACGAGCTTCATTTATGTATGATATATTGTATAATATTGTATACTGTACCTACTATAGTATAGCTAATCCATTCGTCTCATACAGCCGAGCATATAACAGAGATAGCAAACCTTTTGAATGAAAAAGTTAAAAAGTAATTGACGAATTACCTCTTTATTTATAAAGTTAAGTAATGATTAGCGATTGCTTCAACTTACATTTTAAATTCAAGTAACATATAAATACAAAGTGCCGCAATGGCGACATCCATTTAACACACGGGTAGGGCTAGTGGCCAGTAAACATAAAAAATAAAATAAAATAATTCGTAAAATGAAAAATTTAAATTTTCAAACAAATTAAATAATAAAATCATAACCAAAATTGAGATCACTCTGTATTCTTGAACCTACCTACCAGCTGTTTTACGTTCTATCGGTAAGATCCTTTGTCGGCATAATTTCTAAGAAATTGCGCGGCTTTCCTTCTATTCGCCATTATGATCCGTGACCCCAGCAAATGACCTCTTCGCCCAGGATGATAATTTGGATTTTTTTTAAATAAATCAATAAAAAATAACGTTTAATGAAATTCAAATACCTATTTTCATAATACGAATAAACGCCAAAATCGTTTACATGTGTTAAATTAATGTCGCCATTGTAGCGGCTCTTTGTATAAATAATAATCCTAACTAATATTATAAATGCGAGAGTGAGTTTGTTTGTAACGCTTTCATGCTAAAGCGGCTGAACGGATTTAGATGATATGGTTAGACCATGACCTGGAATAGGACATAGGATAGTTTTTATCTCGATATTTCTATGGGATTGAGACTTATGCGGGTGAAACCGCGGGTCGCAAATAGTATCATAATATAAAAAAATGAAGGTCGTATATCTCTTGATGGATGCAGCTATGTTATTGACGGCAAATTATTGAGGTTTTGAAGTTGCAGAGTTGGAAGCAGAGTTTGGAAATTGGCGGTGTGTTACCCCCGTGCCTCGGAAAGCACGTTAAGCCGTTGGTCCTGCAACTGATCTCTCTCCGGTCGTGTCGGATTGCCGTCCCATCGGACTATGAGAGTGAGGGAAGAGAGAGTGCACTTGTGTCTGCGCAAACACTTGTGCACTATAATATCTCCCGCGCCGAAGGCTAGTCTCCGTTGAGATTGGCCGCCGTGGCCGAAAATACGGTCTGGAGGACTATTATTTTTTACCTTTAGTAATTCATAAAATTACTGAGACATTAAGCATTATGAATGACGTACTCTTGATAAAAACTAATAGAAGGTTTTAGGTTTATTTTAATACGGAAAAGATCGACTCACAACAGTCGGGTAAAAAAGCATTTAAAAATAATTTCAAAAGTCATTAATTATGAGGAAGAATAGTTACGACCATAATGATTAAATAATATAATTATGAACAAAATAATGGAATGGTGGATAATGTATGTTTATGTACTTATAATAAGAACTAGCTGTGCCCTGCGGCTTCACCCACATAAGGGCGCCTTCAAATTTGCCGCAAAGAGCCGCGCGGCGGTAGCGCGGCTGCAGCGCTGCCGCCGCGCTGCAACCACTAGGTTCGAGCATCATAGTGTTGTACATTTAGTTTCGACCTCATCGATAAATTCTTCAACCTGATTTTCGTTGACGTTTTGTACAAAAACTACGTACGCGATTACCACGTAGTGACGATTCACTAGTCGATCGATGCACTGAAGCGCGGCGGAAGCGCTGCTGCCGCGCGGCACTTTGCGGCAAATTTGAAGGCGCCCTAAGTCTCGATCTCGTGAGAATATCGGGATAAAAAGTATCCTATGTCCTTACCAAGGACTACCCATTTCCAAAATTTGGTCCAAATCCGTTCAGCCGTTTTAGCGTGAAAGCGTAACAAACAAACAAACTCACTTTCGCATCCATACTAATATTATCCATACTTCCATACTATAATATGCATGTATTTTTTTAATATTTTTATTCGATAATTTACATCGTCAAATAATAGTAAAAAAAAAATCGACGGCAAAAAAGCAATTTAAAGTACTTAAAAAAAAGTTTAAAAATATCCAACCGATCCGGGCTATTTAATTTGGCGCGCTTGGTGTGGTGACGTCACAGACCGTGAAAACAAACAAGCAACTGTCAAGTCAACGTCAAACACTCCTTTTTGTATGAGCGTTTGACATTGACTTGACACTTGTTGATTGACTTGACATTGACATTTTGATTGTTATCCCGTATTGTTACGTCACATCCGCTCTTAGCTTTTCAAGTATATTACCCACGGTTTTTTGGGACTTTTTAAAAATTAATTTCTCGCTCAAAAAGAAATTGTATTCAAAAATATTCATGGAGGCATAATTCTGAAGTAATATAGTTTATAAAAAAAAATATTTGACACATATTTGAATCACATGCATATTCCCTATTATATTTAAACAGTGAGTTACAAAATAATCGGGACTCGTCACGTAGTTAGTCGCCAGAAGGCATGCATCGGCCTCGTTGCCGAAGGAAGTCTAAGAAACAGTCGCATCAAGAGTTTGCTTCCCGTACCTTTCAGTTGGACAATTTCTAGTAGTAATAAGGATCAAATTCGCAAAACAGATATTCGTTATTTC
Source organism: Lithophane semibrunnea (assembly GCA_947363905.1). Taxonomy (NCBI): domain Eukaryota; kingdom Metazoa; phylum Arthropoda; class Insecta; order Lepidoptera; family Noctuidae; genus Lithophane; species Lithophane semibrunnea. Next base: position 5,470,306 of record OX376213.1, on the reverse strand, counting down.
CTTAGTATGAAACTGACAGATGTCAAGATCGTATTCTCTCTCGACTGCCAGACTGTAGATGCGTTTACGGGAGATTGATTGGAGAAGGCAACGCGACGAACAAGGAACAATGAAAAGATATGGGGGAGACCTTTGGCCCAGCGGGGATGATAAAGGTTGAAAAAAAAAAAGTGATTCGGGATAAAGAGGCCCTAGACAAAGTGACATTCTATCAGCGATAACGATGATGGAAAAGGCAAAAATTGTATGGGACTGACTGACTTAAGCTATCGAAAAGCTCATGTCAATCCTGTTGAAACTCGTTGTAGAAATACGAAACGCTTTCGAAGCGATTGTCACTTGTCTAGGCCCTCAGGGTGGTTTATTTCGAAGTTCGAACGCTTCGTTGGTTTGCAAAGCGGAAGGAGGCCACTGATGACATGTAGGTATCAAAATAAACTCTATTTGTGTAATAGACGTGTGTGTAATAAGCACATGCACATTTTAATTAGTGAATTTATGTCCATTTCATTGCTTAGTTTACTACTTACTGCAAAAACGCAAACAGGTGGAAACTGTAGGTTAATAAACATGAAGTAGGTAGTTTCCTAGATTACGTGTAATTGGTATAATAATAAAGGAATAATTATTCATTTATACAGGCTTATTAAATTATACCTACGTTAAATACGCAGCCAATAATTATTAAAATAATATATATAATTTCATAGCTTCAATTATTATTGGTTTAATCATAAAATAAAATAATATAAATGTTTTTATATTTTTTTATTCTAATATTTAAAAATGTAATTTATAAGTGTTTTTATGAAATTAAGGAAATAAAATAAAAACACAGACTATCTTGAGGATGTTTTTTTAAAAAATAAAAACCATGACGTTTTAAAGTTGTTTCGTACAACTTTAAAACGTCATGGTTTTTATTTTTTTAATAGAACCTTTTTAAAAAAAACCGGTTATTAAGTTCTTGTCCTTGGTTTTTTTTTTGGAATTAGGCACTTACGTACGTAAGTACGGTAAGTAGTAAAAACTTTTGGAATTAGGTACTTACATTGGTAAGTACCTACGTAATTCCAAGAAAAAACTAGGTGTCTAATAAAAAGTTAATGTTATTATTATTACGATAAACAATTCTATCAATTTAGGTATTATAATTCCGAGAGTAAAAAACCTATCGATAATATTCCGACCAATAACGCTACACTAAAAAAATTGTTTTCCATTCTAAAACAAAAACAAATGAGTATACAATTTCTTTAACAGTTTGCGTGTGGTACCGTTTTGTCTGAATCACTTTAGTAAAAACATTACCCTCCTTCTGGGGCAGTCGGGTAAAAACAAGATAACTTGCTTACTTTTTAAGATCTTCATCGCATAAATGCATTTTTCACAAGCAAAACTTGCTATGGAAAAATCACTCTTAAAATAAAGCAAATAAAAGACAACTTACCGGTTGTGGTCAGTTTAAAGTCCAGTTATCTCACTGTAAATATTTAATTTGTAACACAGACGTGCGCGCGCGTCGATAGCGCAAGAGTCACTGTTTGGTGAAGCATCTCAGTTTACCGCGTTTTGGAGATCCTTGCGCTGAGAATTAAAACTGCTAGAGATTGCAGATGGATGATGATTTTCATTAGAATTGTAATTTTTTTTTGCGTAATATTCTTAGTGCAAATTTCACCAAACTTTTATACCGAGTATAAGTCATATCCTGCAAATAAATTTTTAATTTTTGACAGTTTTTCTATACAAAAACTGTCAGACGACAATTTTATTCCACGAATAAAAGATCTGACTTTGATGAAATCAGCCCTTAGTCTTTAAATTCTTGCAGTTTCCAGCTCGGGCTCTGTTTGACACAGCATTTTGGAGCAGAAAACTTTTAAGTAGGTATTTTTTTTTATAAATCCCAGTTCTTTATCTATGATTTTAAGTAGGTAAATCAGATTCACTAAAAAAATCTCAACATTTAATTGCGTTACTTACGTTATCGTTGTTGAGCAGACAAATTCTTCGAACATGATATTATGAAGATTACTAACTTTAAAATAAACAGTAACCTACGGATCCATAAAACACAGTTCGTTTATTTCCAAGGTAATTTAGCGGTTTGCAAGCATGTAGTTCGTCGACAGAAGGCGACAGTTTGTTGAAATAACGCCGCGCCGGTAAGTTTACACAATTTAGATAGGCACCTAATCCTGACCTTTGTAGCTATTTTACTATTACTTGGCAATTTTGCCTACTTTTTTATGTTGTTATTTGTTATTAGTAGCCCAGAAGCCCTATACAAAGTAACATTCTATCAGCGATAACGATGATGGAAAAGGCAAAAATGTATAAGACTGACAAAAGCTATCGAAAAGCTTATGTCAATCCTGTTGAAAGTCGTTGTAGAAATACGAAACGCTTTCGAAGCGATTGTCACTTGTCTAGGCCCTCGATATCTAATTGCGTAACTTACTTATTTTCGTATACGATTAAGACTAATTTGTCTAATTTTGACAGTTCAACAACATTCATTGCGATATTTACGTTGTTGAGCAGATTTTTTTTCGAACTTATGAAGCAATGGATTAGAAAATTTTAAACCTATTCAAATTGTGATTGATCATGTATTACGCAATTAGGGTTGTGGTCAAACATAAGGTAAAAGCTTTTAACGTTCCTCATGAATTGCGCTATCAAATGCAAAGAATTTTTCAAATTCTACTGGTAGTTCCAGGGATTAGTGCGTTCAAACATACAGAACTAATTTATTTAGCGTAGTCAACTTTAAAACTCTGTATCCATAATCCAAGTGAACGCTTGCGCAAGTGTGGACATCATTGCCTTTTTTGTTTTTTCATCGTGTGTAGTTTTTGCGCTGAGTGGAAAATCTTGCAATTCTTGCAATGACCGGATTTCTTAAGTAAAGTGGGGAAATTAATTGTTTATAATATTATATGAACAGCATTTTTTTTTTTTACATAACATTAATAACTTGATGGCTACCCGTAGCTAATTAATTCACTGAAGAGCCATGCATGGCTGCATTGTTGTAATTACTAATTATTAGCCAAGTGCTGTTTTACGTAAAAAACAGCACTTGACTAATCATTATTTTTTCGTCGAATGTGCATACAGGTGACCTTAATAATAAGTTATAAGTAAATCTATCCGGTTTGAGTTGTTTGTTATATACCTGATGACTCGTAAACGGATGAACAATGACATTTTTGCACACGTAAGTAGTTATGTAATGATTTATTTCTGCATGACCATAAACAATGATTATTAAAAAAACAGTCGAGAGTTGTCCTGGGAAACCCGGTTGAAACTAAGTTCCTTTTGCTTTTGCACACTTGGCCAATGAGAACTAGAAAAAAGTGTAACATTTTGACAGTCACGAACTCACGACACTAGTTATGTACAGTCACGGACTTTAATTGATGAGCCACCTGGCACTGTTCGTATTTTAGCCGTGTAATGCAAATCGGGTTTATTCGGTTCCCGACACGCAGTCATATGTCTTCATATTAGAAGAAGAAAATTATATTTCATATCTTTACCGGTTGGCTAACCTGAGAGCCAGAACTACAAACTTGACAGCAGAGTGACTACCCAAAGTCAACCAATTGCAGGTTTAGCAACAGTAACCTAGCAACGATTGTTTATCGTTGCTAGGTTACTGTTGCGATAGTAACGTTAGCGTACGGAGAAATATTAAAGTCATTTCGACAAGTTCGAAAGTAACGTCTCTGACATCGATATTTCAACTGTCACTGTCTTCAGTTAGTTTTCAAAATAATTATCGAGTTAATGAGCTATGATTCAAAGGAGGTCGGTATCAAATAGATTGGATAAACTTAATGCAACATTATATTTATTTTTATCATTGAGAACTTATTAGTCAACCTCTATGGATAAGACTATTTCCGATTAAAAGTAATTTATTTGTCATCTTGTTAACGAGCGTGCTATTTGAGTTCGTGTTTAATCGTGTAATCTCGTGAATGTATGAAACTGCAAAATTTAAAAGTTTGAAGGTGGCTCGTCAATTAAAATCCGTGACTGTACGTAAAAAGTGTCGTGACGGTCAAAATGTTACACTTTTTTCGGTCTAGTTCTCAGTAGCCGAGTGTAACGTGCGAAAAGATATTTATTTCCGAGAAAACCCATGGTTACCATGGCTTGGATTAATTTATAAGATAGGATACCTTTTGTCTGAGTAAATGACTTAGTTTCTTCTAGACATTTTATAAATTAAAGTCGTGTTTCGTGTTTGTCTGTATTTCCGCGTTGTTCTTCTAAACCACGCGACAGATTTTGATGAGGTTTTCACCATCGTTTAGAGAATTTATTCCGGAAGGTTTATGTGTAGGTATAATAAGTGAATATTAATGTTACATATAACTAAGAAATCTCAATGTTTTTTCAAGTCGTAAAAACCGTGCAAAGCGGAATCGGGTCGCTAGTTAGGCTTGCAGAAAAAATATCGATATATCGATATTTTTTGTCCGATATTTTCAGGCGATATTTATTATTTCGATATATCGATATAAAATATCAACTATCGAAAATGTATCAAAAACGATATATTTTCAATAGCAACACTGTTGTCGCTGCTTACTAAAACCGCTGGAATTCAGAGCCGTAAAAATTATTACTTTAAAAAAAATTAGTACTTTTTTTCCTAGTTGGTATTAAAATGATTATAAAACTTGAAGTACATAAAGTAAAATTTTTTTTTGAAAATTTCACCGGTGTATCGATATATCGATATTTTTTTTTCGATATATCGAAATCGATATTGATATTTGTTTTTAATATCGATACGATATATATCGATACTTTTTTATACTTTTTGCATCCCTATCGCTAGTAACAGAATAAAATGAAACTTCAAAACTAAACATCTACAATTTAATTTTGTATCTTATGGAATACAAATTTTGTGGATTCTTATAATTAACTTGTAACTACATACTTATTACGCCTGTGTCTTGCGACAGGCAGACCTGGCGTTAGGTAAATATACGATAAGTAGGTATAATATTACATTACATAATATAAATACTACGGTACGGGCTAGAAATGTGGACATTTTTAGACAAGTTTAGTCTAGGGATGAAATAATAAAACAATTTTTTTTTTTTTTTTATGTCATCTGATTAAAGAATTAGATTTAAAACATCTGGGAAAGATAATTAATAATGTTTGTATTGTTTTTTTTCTTGGTTTGTGAAAGTTAAAAAAAAAATGTTTTTTAAACACACTGTATTTTTTTACTTAAAAATTAATCATGAAAAATCAATTCCATTACACGTTGCATACTAAACATGTCTAAAATTAGTCACTAAATGTAACTAGAATTACTAGGTACTTTAATTTATCCATCTACTTATATAAAATGAGATTTTCTAATTCATTAAAAAACATGCGATTTTGAAAAAAAATAATACGCATCTTTTATTATTACAATAGTAAAATTATTTAAGCTTATAATAGAATTCTAATAGTGGTACATATAATAAAAGGGCTTCATGTCCTTTTTTAACAAATGAAAGACGACAAAATTTACAAATAATAAATTGCTTATTAAAAAATAAAATAATCTATTTTCGTATAAAATAAAAATATATTTATTTTTTCTTGTTAAATTCATTTTGGAGCATTACCCATACATTTTTTGAAAGCCATGTCCTTTATTTAGCTGCCGAAGTAATATAGCTGCAAGCAACAAACTTATATGGCCGAATTAAAACTTAATTTTTAGAGTTCCGTACAAAAAGGAAGCCAACGACTATTACTAAGGCTCCGCTGTCCATCCGTCTGTCACAGTGGGTAGACACTTGAAATTTTCTTAGAATGTGTACTACTATGGCCGCCATAACAAATAATAAAAATAAAGTGAAAAATTAATGGTACAAGAAATGTGTATTTTTAAATAAAAGTACGTTTTAAATATTGTACAGTGGGTACGGAACCTTTCATGTACGAGTCCGACTCGAAATTGGAACATTTTTGAGAAAATGCTGTTAAAAATAGCAGTTCAATTGGAGAAATAAATAATTTTTGATGTTTTAATTAGTAATATGGCAAGAAAAAATACTAGCCTAGATTATTTTAAGCTTATTTTGTAAAGCTACTTCTATCCCAAACTGTTCTGTACTATCCACACATATACATGGTGTTTTTTTTGCAGCCAGGAATATTTTTTGGTATACCTTTTGAAGGGTAAAATGATTCTGATTCAGGGTGAGAATCAGTATCTATATGTAGATATCTTGAAGTTTTACTATGGAATTTTATGGCCAGTCACACTCTTCATTGATATCGCTATTTGACTGGCAACGAGAGCTCTGAATGCTAAGGTCCGAAAGTTCAGAGATAGGACGTTTAAAATTATATTTTACAAAACTATTTGAATAAAAAAAATCTGTTACAAAAAGATAAGATTTATTTTTATTGCAGACATATCATTTATGTGATGTCATTATAATTTTAAGATCTAATAGAGATAGAGAATTCTTGATTCATTCAATTATAATTCTCTTATATTTTTTTAATATTACTCAGATATGATTGTTTGCAATTATTATAGTACTCTTCCTTTTTTTAATTTCGTCTGGTTTTGAATAAAAATAGACATGACTAACGACATACGTATATATAAAAATAATAGTAGTAATAATTGTTATAATATGTTTTAATAATATCAACATTACACTGAAAAGTTTAAAGGTTTTAAAGCCAAAAAATGACACTGAGATTCTGTGAATAGTTTTAGATCTAATGAGAGCTTTTTTAATTATAATTATAATATGGCGTCAATTTTTTTCAAAATTAGGTTGATAATTATTATTTAAATAATCGGCCTATAATGTTCCCACTGCTGGGACACAGGTCTCCTCTCTGTGAGAGTCTCCTCTCACAGAGAGGAGACTCTCTGTGAGAGGGAGTGGGCCATAATCCACCACGCGGGCCCAGTGCGGGTTGGCGTATGTCACATGTCTTCGAATTTCAATTTCCCCACTTTTCCTTCACCTTTTTGAGAGCAGTGATAATGAAATAATTTACATAAAGTTATGTGCCTGCTAGGGATTGAACCCACGACCTACAACTCGTAAGTCGCGGCCGTTACCATGATGACATTCATTGACATGTCTTTTTAGTATTATTGATGTTTTTTTTTCAGACTTATTTGATGAAAAGCGACGCCATTTTGTGATGTATTTTTTATGAAAGTATGTTTTATCGATTTAACAAATACTTATATACTAATTAAGTACTGGCTTGGAATGCATAGATACTATAATCTACGTATAATTGGAATTACATCAATTTGTTGCGGGAAAACACTAATATACTGGGTTTATCAGAAATGTGAGGCACAGAACATCAAACTGGGGGCTGACTATGAAGTATTTAATTCCACAGCGAAAAAAGGATGGTGCTAGCGGGTTTGTATAGCTCCGTCTCTCACTAACACTGGAAAAATGGTGGATTTATACGTCGTATTATAGGTGCTGAACAGCTTTTTCCATGGGACCAACATCGTAAACCTGAAAAAGGAGATCATTCATTTTGGGCTAAATTATGAAAATAACAAAAATGATATATTCCGTTACAAAATGTTATTTTATTCACTTTTAATTATTGGGCCAAACCTGTACGGCAATTCCCTGCGCTGTTATACGATTTTGAAAAATACTGTATTCAGTATTATTTTGTAGTTAAAATAATAAAAAGTAATCTAATTAAAGTAATAGCTTGGCGTAATAAAAAATTAAGGGAAAAACGTACTCTTGCGGAATACAGCTTTTTTTTGTTCGGCACTTTCACCGCTTTGGCCCAAAAATGTATGGACGGTGAATGATCTCCTTTATCAGTCGTTTCATACATTTGGATCAAGTAGGTATTGAAGTTTTGTAAGGGGGAGCTTTCCCATGGGGAAAATTGTTCAGTTAGATTGTCTCTCCCACTCGTCGTCTGACCACACATTTCTGAAACATGCTGTAGATGGACACTTGGAAAAAATTAAGACATTTGTCAGAGAAACACATTATTTCCATAGAAAGAGATTCAATAAATCAGAAATACGTGTTGAATTATATTATGTTCCTAATTAGTGTTTTCTTTAACAAATTATTTCTATAATAAGTATTAATAATAGCAAATTCTTCTGATATGATATATGGCTTATCCATGGTTCAAAATAAAAATAATTTCATTATCTGAGTATTAAACTTACATAAATTCAAAAATACAACTTAAAACTATTCAAAAAGTAATAATTAAAACTAAAAATAAAGCTGCAAAAATACTTAAAATAATAGTAAAATAAATTCTTTATTACAAAAAAGATCCTATTATGTACTAAAAATAATAATAGTAGCTACCACCATTTCTAGTTTAAATTGTATAAAAATATTATTTAATTAATAAAAAAAAAACAATCCAATTCCTTTAAATATTATAATTATTCAAAATTGTAACTTACTTTTACTTAATCCCTTTTGGGATAGGCAGTAATCCAAGTTGTAAAACTATATAGATCGATACTGCTAAAAATTGTATTTCCTACAATCAAAATACATACTTCAAATAGTTTCTTTTAAATAAATGTCATTATTTCTTGATGGCGATTTCATATTTATATCATAGATTGTATTTGAGCCAAAATTAACTTGACATCTCTATTATCAATTTTCTCTCAATGGTAAAGTCAGATATTTAAATAGAATCAAAATAATTATTCTTGTAAAATTGCGACAGTTCTTAATGAACATGACAGTTCTTAAAAAGCACCAAAAGGCCTTTCTAAAAAATAATATCAGTTTCGCTCCAAATAACGTTTAATAATGTATAGAAATGGATCGATATCAGTATTATTAAAGCTAATAAATGTCAAAACAGGAATAATATTGCCATGTATTATTAATAATAATGTCAAAACAATTACGATATCAAAATAATTATGAGAATATAATAAGCTGCTTATTCAGCATTGTCAAAGACATGTTTATAGCCGTATTGTCTATTGTACGAATTATTAGCCCTAAATCGGTCTACAAGCTATAAAATGGGCTATAATAGGACGGATAATAATTACATAATTGCACTTATGGAATGTGTAATATTATAATAATAGAATTTTTCACTATTCTTATACTAATGGTACTAAAATACTTAATAATACATATAATAATTGTGTTATTATTTGACCTTTTTAATAAATGTTCAGTTAATTTTATATTTATTCAGTATTTAATCTTCTGTTCTTTCACTGGGTTTTATTTTTTTAATAAATAATAAATATTTGTTATTCACTGGGTAAAATCTCTAGCATTATTCATTATTATTTAAATAATTGCAAGAATCTTTTAGTTTTTTTAAATATTTTAGAGAGCTATCAAAATAATAACAAAAAAATACACCCATTTTAAAGCACCTGTCCCACAGTCGATTTTGTCGCCGTCGGCGTCGCGCACTCGCTGAACGTTATTCGCCAATCGTTTTACTTGCTAGCTCTACTCGCATCTCATTAATCTCCGGGCAGTGGGATAGATGCTTTAGGACTCCTAAGGCACAGGTTATTTATGTCCCAAGTCAGGACATCCCGATTTAGTAACCGTACACAGCCTAAACATTTATCAATGAGGTCTTAACAGATGCATAATGTTTATCCATACAATTAGAGTACTCTGTGACGTTAATTGTGACAATCTCTGTGGATACGTATGTTATATTCTATGAAAGGTGTCTTATGTTCGTGGATTGGGTAGCACAGGTCCTGGAAAGAAGAAATATTCGAGTTAGTATGTAATTACTAAAATTTCAGAGGGCTGGCCTATTTTTCGGCCAAAGAATCAGCATTGCCATACAACGTGGCAATGCTGCCAGCCTTCTGCTAAGGGTCAGTTCACACCGAGACGCGACGCGACGCGCACTTTTTTATGAATTTAGAGTAAGCTAATGGTGCCGATTCTCTTGTACTTTTTACTATGAGAACCTTAGAGCTATTCTGCCAAAAAAAGTCTCTAAATTTAAAAACTATTTTGACACAACTAAAATCGAATTTGACAATCGCGACTCCACTTGGTACCTACTTGTTTGCCTACCACGTGATTTTTTTTGAGCCGGAGAGGCGCGCAATGTTGCCGTCTCGACGTATTTTTATATGGAATATTTCACTTTTTGGAAGAAAACAAAAAAAAAAAATACCAACATGTTGAGTATTAATGGTTTGCGGATTGCAAAGGGGGTCAAAATTTTCATTATTTTTGCGATAGGACACACCATTTTCCAGATATAAGCAAAAGAAAATAAATAAAGATACAGTACCGTTTTTTAACTGAATTCGAGGTGTTGGTTTGAATTTTAGTTCATGACATCTAATTTTATTCCACACATTCTTAATCGTGATTAAAAATAGACAGAGTTAGTTAGAGGATTTTAGATATAGAACAAAAATGTTGGTTAAAACGTCAAATTCAGAATAGCATTTTCACTAAATTAAAACTCAGTGCCATCTTAGTGCTGTCAAACTAAATTATAGTTAAGTTGTGTCACTTTAGTCTATTTTCAGAATGGGAAATCGTCGTTTGACAGGAATAAACTAAATTTTAGTGATTTTTAGTTTAGTTTAGAGAATTTGTGACAAGAGAATCGGCACCAATATAAACCTTGTAATAAGTTCAAACCAAGCTATCCGTTCGACACCCAATGTGAGAGCGGTGCTGTCTAGAACATTACCTACTTGCTTAATGTCCCAAATGTCCATACATCTCACACCGACACTTTTCGAGTCTAACGAATGCCACTGACGCTGCTATAACTGGGTACAATTAATTTGAAAGTATCATCGACTCTAAAAGTACCATCGACTCTAAAAGCAGAAGGTCTACAAACCTTATTAGGGAAAAGCATCTTCAGGGGCAGGAAGCTGGCCCTGATCCTCAAGATCCTGTCGACATTACACTCGAGCGCCATCTTGATACTCCAAGTCGTGTCGTCAGCCAGTGCTGGCTTAGGAGGCTCCTTGGTCGACTGGCAGGACTTGGACGAGTCGTCGTTGCATTGCAGGTCGCAGAGACGGAACTCCTTGATCTTCAAGGACCTGTGGATGATAATGATGACGCCGAAAATTTAGTTCACAGTGTAAAATTTCTTGAAAATGATTAAATTTGCGTAATTTTTAGAACTGTTGAGAATATCTCAACTTTTAATTTTTTTAATGATAGGTGGCCGCCTCTTCTTTACCACCTTACCTTTGGAGCATTACATTTGAGACACCCTGTATACAGTATGTTAACTAACAAAGGGCGTTCCCGTTAGCCCGAAATAGTATAGCCAGCATATATCTATATGCTAAAAAAAAAAGTATAGAAATATTCACAAAACTATTAAATTGATACGCTCACTTGTATTTCAACGTAGAAAGACAATTGTGACAAGTATACGTGTACAGAGTGTTTCTTTTCCGTATTTAATTTAATATTTTTTGTGAATACTTTACTATAAAAAAATAAACATAAGTATATTATTTTTTTTATGCTAATTTTTTTTTGCATTTTATCGCCACAGCGCACTTTGTTAACAGTTAGGTTAACGGGAACGCCCTTTGTTAGTTAACATACTGTATAAATCCTTACCTGAACGTCAAATCAACATGCTTGTGGCTAAGGCAGTGCGACAGCGGCACTTGGTAGGTAAAGTTGTATATGTTGTTGGCACATACGTGCTCCGTGAAGAGCGAAGAGTTGATGATGGACTTGCTTGAAATACCCACGCGGACTATGTCGCATTCTGGAAAACGGAGAAAGAAGGTTAAAGGTTATAGAGGTATGAACATAGAGATATAATATTATAGTATAGACTGCGTGCAACAAACATTAACAATAGGCACGGGTTTGAACTGAATTGAATATTTTTTTTAATTGAGCCTATACAGGGTGTAAGGGACCACTCTTGTTATTCAAACAACTTAAATATAAAAATAAATGACCAAGTAACAACAAAAAAAAACGTTATTTTTGTGAAAAGATTTTTAAAAGTTTCTATCCGACACCGTGCTAGCTAGCGAAACAGCTGACTGACTGAGGGAGTAGTCGCGCTCGCGGCCGGTCAGGTCACGTCCCCCCCCACTTGTGTTGAGACCCAAGTTCGTTGCCCTAGCGCATAGGGTGAAAGGGTGAAATACTACTGTGGTAAAACGTAATTTAAAAAAAAGTTGCAATTTTCCATTGATTTTACGATCTATAAATGACACCAAACCAGTGGTTTCAAGGATAACGGTGTTTACCCTAACACCCTGTAGAGGTTATGAGGAACAGGGTGTCAGGTCTGTCGGATTTTTATTTCGCATCTCCTTAATACTGTTAAAACACTGTTTACGGTGCAACGTTTATAGTCCCTTCAACTTATATACCACAGGCTATTAAATCACACTGTAAATCTGGCTTATTTTTTTTAATGAATGGCAAGATTCCAGTCGCTAAGCAGAAGGAATTTCGTACAATGACCCTTCATTACTTATCTCTATCGTTCGCGCTCAAATGTATTGCCTTGTCCTTCTAATGTGTGAGCGCGACGGCAATATACATTTAAGCGCGAGCGATAGAGATAAGTAATGAAGGGTCATTGTACGAAATTCTTTCTGCTTCGCGACCGGACTTTAGCAGGTCATCCTTGGAGGTTGTCAGCTGCTTAACCGGACTTTCCTCCTCAATAAAAAGGCAGGGCATTAAACTTAGAAAATAAGCGACTACATGCTAAAGGTACCCCGTGCGGCGGCGCTCTAAGCCGAGGTCCGTAGGCTTAGGGCGCCGCTGGGGGAGAACAGCAGGGAAAAAGCCGGGTCGGATTAATAAAATCAGGTTTTATAATATTGGGTCCCCAATTAGGAAAGGCGTTTTTTTCTCACAATTAGAGAACCTTTATGATTAAAAATATTCAACAATTGCTTGGTATTGGTATTATATCGAATAATGACTTTCATAGACCAACTACAAATAGTAAAACAACCTTATGACTTATAGTTTTCTAAACATAAAAAATACCTTCAAAATGGCTCTTCATTTCGTTAGGAGAAATGACCACTATATTTTTTTAACTTAGCCAAATCTTATTTTTGTCGCTTAATCTAAGTGGCATACGTTATCTTAGTTTTTAAACATTAGTGCATACAAGTTTTAAAACATTAGTGTCCATGGTTGTTATATAAATTAAGAAAATGTTAGTATGAAAAATGCAACTTCTTTAAAATTCCCGATACAAAACGCTGATTTCATAGGTAACATAATTTTGAACTTACCATGAGACCCGCTACTCTCATGCGAGTGCAGCTCACTCAAATGCATCTCCTCAGAACTGCTTTTCAGTTCTTCCCTCGTCTCCCTTTTATTTCTCAGATCTCTCTTCATCCTGTTCCCATTATCAGTGCCATTTTGTTTAGCGGGATCCAAATAATTTGCCATAAACTCTTCATGTTTAAAAGAATCGTTTTCATTTCTTAGAGATTCTGATTCGGTTTTTAGACTGTCTGTGTTGTTTTTCTCTGCGATGACTGGTATGTTGGGTAGTTTTTCCCTGGGGAGAGGTTCTAGAGGTCTTATGAAGGTGTCGTTTAGTTCCTTTTCGGGTTTCGACCTTTCTAAAGGCTCTTGGTTGTCGTAAGTTTGCGGGGGGTCCAAGACGCATGGTGACTGGAAAGTATGAAACTTATTTAGTATTATATTTAGGTATGTGTTCAGAGATATTTTGAGAAAGAGTTTTAACTGTGAGACTCTTGGGCGGTATGTTAAACACAATCTTGGAGTCCTGAGTGGAGATTTTTAGATATGACAAAGGAAGACTTTTAACGTTTAGATAAACTTCTAGATTTTAAAAATATAAGAGATTTGGATCACTAACTTTTTTACCAGATGTTCATAATCTGCCTACCTTTTTTCTAACTATGTTGGGGTCGGCTTCCAGTCTAACCGGATGCAGCTGAATACCAGTATTTTACATAGAGCTACTGCATATCTGACCTCCACAACCCATTACTGAGTAGTACGATACCCCTTGGTAAGACTGGTTGTCAGACTTTCGGGCTTCTGACGATCCGTAACGACTGTCAAAGATCCACGAATGACAGCCGGGGCCACCGGCTTAACGTGCTTTCCAAGGCACGGAGGAGTTTCGATAAGTAAAGTTGATCACCCATCTACGGACCAACCCCGGCAAGCGTGGCTTAACCTGATCGAACGACCCGTGCGGCTGTTATTACTTACCCACGAGCTCCTCACAAGATGTTAACCAATAATAAAATAAAATGATTGAAGAAGCTATTAAATTCTTTAAACGATTTTTGAATAGTTTCCTTTTTTAACTTAAAGTTTGTCCATGCCATTAAAACTGGCTGTCTAAACCAGCATCTTGAAGATTATAATGATATCTTACCAACATTGATCTGATCCATGCTGTGATCCTTAATATATCCTTTTGAAGCAGCGTGTAAATAATTAAAAAAAAAAAAATTGTTATTAATCTAACATGTGATGGCCTTGTGACTACCCATTGTTATTCGTTAAACATAACTTCGAAATTTGAACGGTGTCTCGTTGTGAATCCGTTAACAAATGAGTTTGCTTTCGCATCAGGACTTTCCTTAAAATTCACGCCACCAGTTGGCGCCACTTTGACCAGAGGTCTTCCATTTCGACAATCAATATAAACTATAATTACTTATGATGACGTTCATGATTCGTTTCATTTATTCTTAAATCATTCAGTCACGACTAAAGAAAATATAGGCGCTTTGACACTTTTGACAGGTGCCCGAACAGGACCTGCCGTCACAGTGTTATCAGGAAGCTTTATTGTGTGTGGTCACTTGATTTTTGATTGTGTTTATGTATAATTTTCTTACCTGGCATTCAGAATCCAATTCATTATTAGTGTTGGTTGCAAAAGAGCAGCCTCCTCCGATGACGTCTGCAATCCTTGATAGAGATATAGGACGCTCTGTTTGAAGTGATTGTAGGGTAGGCACTGTGTCTGCAAATAGAAGAATATCTATGTCAATGGTTTATTTTGACCTTGTTCCGCGCTTGAGGGGGCGCGCGACTCCCGGCGGCAGTGCGGCGCTCATTGATCAACGCTGCCGCGCCTCGCCGCGTATTCCTAAGGCGCGGTACAACGTGAGGTCAAACTATAGGATATTTATATTTTTTGATTTCACACGAGACATTTCAACTTTGCCTCTAGATTTGACATGTTGGCAACGTGTCGGCAGTTCCCTTGGTATTGCAGTTCAATAGGCGTTGGTGGGTTTCTATCAGGCATTCGATATTATTATTTAAATAATATGACATTACGCCTGTCGTGTTCTTGAGTGGAGACCGCGAATCGGCAAACGTAACGTAGGACGCGCTAAGACTAGGTGGAGCGACGATCTTTGCAGGGTGCCTGGTAGCAGCTGGATAAGAGTTGCCGAGAATCGAGCTGAATGGCGTGCAATTGGAGAGACCTATGTCCAGCAGTGGACTGCTAGATAGTGCTATCAACCGGGCACAAATCCATACTCCAGGCTCCATACTTAGTAATTCCGGATCGAAAAATTCAACAGGACTCTGTCCGACATGGGAATTGAACCCACGACCTCATGCTCTTACGACAAGTTTTAAGTAGTTCGTATACATAATTATTCATTCTTACTATGCTGTAGTACTTACTTATAAGATTACTTCCATAATTTTTCGTGGGATGTGCAGAAGTGGTTATCGTATGAGGTGATTCTGTTGGCGCTGTCGTTATGTACTCCTGAGTCGTCTTGTGAGGTCCTTTCTCTGTAATCATGATTGCATTTAAGTAGATTGATTTATCTGTTAGTTGTATATGCTGCGGTCAGTGCAGTGGATGGGTGAAGTTTATTATTAAAAGAACATCGAGGTTTTAATGAAAGGTAGTGAGGCAGTTTACAGTATTTTTTGCAAGTTTTTTTTTAACAGTGGAGACAATCTAATGGTGGAATCCGACGATCGGCAAAATTGCAGACGGACACGCACGGCAGACGACCACAGACCGCCACGCACCGCGCACCAGGGAACTTCCGACGTCTGCGATACCCCGCACTTACACCGTCCCACGGTCCGTCGTCCGGGCTCGTCGGTGTCCGTCCGAAAAATCGCGGATCGTGGGATTTCGGTATATGAAGTCCGTTTTGACAGCTATAAAAATAATTTGTGTAGCGATGAAAAAAAAATTGGTTTCTTATAAACTGATTCTCGAGACATATCGATTGATCATACTTAGAGAGTTTGTAATCGCCGACTTATCTACATTGCTTAAAACTGATTCTCAAGGCATAACGTTTTATTACATGTACGAGAACGAAACGTCAAAACGGACTTTTTAGATTGTCGCGAGTGTAGAAGCATGAGGGAGCTTGCAGGGGCTTGTGGCTAAGAAATAACAGCTGCACGGGTCGATCAATCAGGTAAAGCTACGCTTGCCGGGGTTGGCCTGTGGATAGGTGAACATCTTTACATCCCCTCTGTGCCTCAGAAAGCACGTTAAACCGTTGGTCCCGGCTGTCATTTGTAGATCTTTGACAGTTGTTACGGGTCGTCAGAACCCCGAAAGTCTGACAACCAGTCCTACCAAGGCGTATCGTTTTACCCAGTAAATGGGTTGTAGAAGTCAGATAGGCAGTCGCTCCATGTAAAATTTTGGTATTCAGCTTCATCCGGTTAGACTGGAAGCCGACCCCAACATAGTTGGGAAAAGGCGAGGCAGATGAAGCTTCTGTATCATATAGTTTGTTGGTGTGCCCACGTGGCATTATTAGAAAATGAACAATTTCTTTTTCAATGGGTTTTAGTTCGAATAATCTCACCTTTTGCAGTTTTCTTTGAAGCCGTGTGTTGTGATGATTTTATATTCTGAAACAAAAGAACACAGTTTTAATTTCCGAGTTGTATTCCACATTACCGACTAGGGCAACATTGCCCACCTTGTAAAGTATTGTTTTATTGTGAATGTGAGGACTATGTGGATATTTATTTTTCGTTCTGTTAGTTTTAGCGAAGGTCTGGCAATTTGAGAACTTTATGCGACCTACCCAAATGTCCTTTCTTTGGTATTGTTCGTCGAGTCGTTGAGCTCCTTAAGTTCTGAGTTGAGCTCCACTATTACTGACAAATGCTTGCACTGACTGGACAGGTCCACTCAAATCTGTGTGGTTCTTTCCTCAAAAGACCATTTCAGACTCTTATCTACATGGTCCTCATATGGCCTGGCCAAGATTATGTCTGGACTTTAAAGGAGACGGTGACCTCTGAGTTTGTTTCGGCCTTTCTTCTCAGAGTAGTCAGATAGGAAACGCCGACCTCATCTAGCTTATTTTTACAACTTTTTAATATGACGTGTAAAAGTGATTCCAATATCCTATTTACAGAATAAACAATTTCATTTCATTTCATTTCACCTGTTCAAAGCTTAAGTTTTTTTAAATCTATACATATTATAAATTAAAGTCGCTTTTCGTGTCTGTATGTCCGCGTTGTTCTTCTAAACTGCAACAGATTTTGATGAGGATTTCACCATTCGTTTGGAGAATTTATTCCGGAAGGTTTATGTGTATAATACGCTAATATTACATTATAAATAAGAAATCTTGATGCTTTTTCAAGTCGTAGAATCCATGCGAAGCAGTAGCGGGTCACTAGTGTTATATAAAATATAACGTATGTAACTTTATCTAAGGTCGTTTCTTTCTACACAAAATTACTTGTTGGGGTTCAAATGCGTTCGGTGCAATATTACCTACTTCTTCTTCTCTTCGTGTGGTTAGTGACTATCTTGGTGTCAGAATTTTAAGTTTCAGTGCCGTCCAAGGGCCTCTGACTTGGCTTCACATGCCGTCGAGAAATATCTCTGTGGTTTCCTCACGATGTTTTCCTTCACCGCATTTAAAGCAAGTGATAATTATACAACACGCACAGGAACCGAAAAGTCAGAGCTTGGGTTCGAACTCAAGTCCTTGGCAGTCCGAAGGTCACACTGAACACGGCTTTCACTGCTTATTATTACCTACTGTTGCAATAGTACTTACTGTGGCAATGTTCCCTATGATGATGGCAGCAATGCCCATTGAATCAATATCTCCCGAAGTGGCAATATTTCCTGGGGTGCCAATATTATAACCTACCTGTATCTGGTTGGGGTCGGAGTACGGCGCGGGCGATTCGCTATTTAACTTGCCATAGATGCTAAACAATATTACTGAATCTGGAAATATTACCTACTGTGGGAATATTCCCCCATGATGGTGGCAACAATGCCCTTTGTAGCAATATCTCTCGAAGTGGCAATATTTCCCGCACGCGTAGCTGAAAACCATAGAAACGGGTTTTGTCGACGGAAGAGTAGACAAAATGACGATCGTGATTGTTTATCTGTAATTTTGTCTATTCTTCCGCCGACAAAACCTGTTTCTTTTGCCGTAGTGGTAAGGTTATATCGTACTTGTATCTGGTTGGGGTCGGGGTGCGTCCTGTGCGCAGGCGGCTCGTTGTTCAGCTTGCCATAGTGCGGGTAGTGCAGCTTGTCGTGCACGCGGATCTCCTTCATCGATATCAGCTCTTGATGCTCGCGGAAGTATAGGGCAGACATTACTACGAGGCTGTAATAAAAAAAAGAAAATTATTCAAAATGTGACGTTTACTCAGCGGTGGGGACTGTGAAAGATTGGCAATGTTTTTGTAGGCACTAGAATAGAAAAAAAACGAATGCGTTTGTCAAGAGTGGTAATTTTGAATAAGTCTAAAATCCTTCCTCCAACGATATAGGTAGCGGTACAGGTATTTCATAACCACTTTAGAGAGAGGATCATAAATCGTCTCCAGTTTGCTACGCTTAGCAGTCGCACTTGGTAGACTCCTAGGTGGACCAAGTTTTTGGACTGTAGATTTATTGAACATCTTCTATTTTGTTAAGTAACTGGTACTTGTTGAAAGGACTACATTGTCGTCCCATGCCTACTAACACTGTAATTTGAAAATATTGTAAAAGCCAATTATTTTAAAAAGAGTAACCGTGTAGTTTCTTGCCGGCTGCCGTGCACCTAGCTTCTGACGTTTCATATGAGCCCATGTAGGTTTATGTGAAATAAAATATTTTGATTTGATTGATTTGATTTGAATGAGGCAGTCAGTATTTTAATTTCATTACTAAAATTAATAAATATACACTTACCACACAGCCATAATGAAAATCAATATAGTAATAACGATTTGCAGAAACTTATTAGAAATCAATTCGCTGCTAGTATCCCCATAATCTTTCCGACAGCAAATACCCAATTTAGAGTTGCCATATGAAAAATTATCGTCACTCTTCAACCATAGACACGTATCCTTTTTCTTCGTCAAAGTACTTTCATAGCTTTCGTCCGGGTATTTTTGAATAGGCTCAGCATAAGTCGGATTTTCAACGTGTTCCGGCTTCTCCAGTTTACTTGAATGATATCTTACACAAGTTTTATTATAGTTGTAATATTTCCCATATTTCGAGTAGTTTCCGTGGCAATTTTTGCACTGTTTTCTGGTATATTTCGGGGAGTTATGGCTTAGTTTATGGCAACACTCGTGCTTCCTGATGTTGCGTGCTATGTCTCTGATTTGGTCTATGGATATGTTTCCATCGCTGTATAGAGATTTTGATGAGTTTGACATTGCGGAGTAGCGGGAATCTGAAATTGAATAGATTTATGAGTTTCGGTGAAGCAGTTCTGTCATTCATCATCTTTATTAAGATAAATTGGTGGTTATGGGGTTGGGTCGTTGTAGTTTCCAACGGAAAATGCATTGGAATCGTTCAATCAGTCGGGTGTTTTTACTAGAAAATCCTGGCCAGTTGAAAGCATCCTGCGCCCCGATAAAGTTCACTGCTCACCTCACTCAAGTGAGCGCACACAATTCGAAAGCGAACTCATTTGTTTTTAAAGTTAATCGTCGCGGATTCACAACGAGACAGCGTTCGAATATCGAAATGATGTTTATCTATTGTGGGCTAATCCACAATAATATAGAGATTCTAAAGTAACTTTGTCTGTCTGTATGTTACCTTTTCACGCCTTAACCACTGATTTCGATAAAATTTGGCATGGTGATAGATGGCATCCCGGGGACGGACATAGGCTACTTTTTATTGTTATACAATGCGGGCGAAACTGCAGGCGGAAGCTAGTATCTAATAGCGCTCTTTGAACGCGTTTTCAGCAGGATTTTCACTTTTAAGCGAAGTGATATTTCATTTATTCTTCACTTACCATTACTAACACTGGACCGTGAGCTATCCCTCCTCTGTAACACGCTAATCTTGCACAGCTTCTTGTTGATCCTCTCGAGCTGGTCGATCCTGGACTCCAGGTTACCTGTCACTTTGCACAGCTCCTTGACAGCACCCAGGTTCTCCATAAAGATTCGGTCCTGGGAAAAAACGTGAAATTAATATAGTCGTGGTAATTGTAGGGCAAATTTGTCAACACAGCAAGTCTATGTTTATGGCCTGTGCCGAGGTACAACTGTCTTGAGGCAATAGAGGACTTGTAAGACTTTAAGCCGTTATCCCTCTGTCAAAGTTGACCATCGTTATACTTACCTAAAGAAAAGTTTTAAACTATACAGAGTGTAAGGGTCAGCCCTCTGCAGACTGATGGGATGAATTCAGCCTAACATACGAAGACGACCGGTACATGAAATTATTTCAGGAACGTTATGGGAATCCAATAAACTTGATTTGATTTATTACTTCACGCGCAATGTATCTTTACGCGGGGAGGGGGGGGGGCGCGCTCGCGTCACGTGATTTATCGATGTAAATTCTGAGCTTCACGCGTCGTTCGCTATAGTATTTTAACATCTATTGCTGGTTTTTTTTATTTTAGCTGTTTTATTTACATAAATAGAGTGCTGCGTACTGAGAATGTAATTTTACATTGAAATAAAGGAATACTAACTGAATAAAAGAAAAAAAAAAAAAAACTTTCCTGAGAAAATTTCCGGTGGAATATTATTCAAAATAAGGAACTGAATGCCCCCTGTTAATTTGCGGAGGGCTGTCCCCTACACCCTGTATGTTTAAATTAGTTTGTTGGGCTCAATAAATATTGACCCGATTTCACTTAGAAACATTGCCCCTCTAAACCCCTCACCTTATTAACCACGAGAAACTTGTGAATAGTATCTCCGTTGGGCAGTGTGACGTCTCCCGCCTCCTTCACGGCCTCGGGCAGCACGCGGCGCAGCTCCTGCGCGATGACGCCGGTGTCCAGCGGCGGCGCCGGGCGCGCCGGGTCGTACCCCAACAGGCCCGAGTGCTCCGCGAACGACGGGTCGTAGTTGAATCTGGTGGAGGATTATACAATAAAATTTATTATGTCAAGGTCGGTAGGTGTGAGACATCTAAAAAACATTTGAAATCTTATATTAAGATGAATCTTTGTTGATGATTTTAAAATAAAGAAAATAATGTAGTTATGCGAGAGCAATTTACCATGAACGGCAAGAACGTGTCAAGTAAAAAAAAATTAATCAAATTGTTCACACAAAGCTCAAACCTATACTCCATTTGTAATAAGATTCGACATTTAAACAAACCTTTTTACAGTCCGTTCAACCGATTTTGACTTCTATGCCGTAGGCACAAGGATGGCATTAAAAGCAAAAAAGGACACACAGTACCAACTGCCTACTGTAGCTGCCATTTGTCATGCCACCAACGCAATAGAAGTCAAAATCGGTTGAACGGACTGTAAAAAAGGTTTATTTAAATGTCTAATCTTATTTGAAATGGAGTATAGGCTTCTAGAAGATGAAAGATGAAAGCTCAGGGCCCTGGAGTAGAAACCAATGTAACATTTGCACTTTTTGGACTTTTTACAATGTCTGGATAGGCACTATTTTCCGGTTTGTAAAAAAATGCAACAGAATAGTCATACAATTATGCGCCTGATAAAGTAATAGTTAACATAGACTCTAAAGACCAATTACAAGATACATGATTAAAAAATTACAGATCCTAGCTAACACCCTTAATTGTATACAGTATGCAAGGGTAAACACCGTTGTCACTCAAACCATCGGTAGTTGACTTGAAATGACCCAGTAACAACAAAAAAAAACCTTATTTTCATTAAAAGATTTTAAAAAGTAAATATCCGTCACTGTCCCGTTACTCATGGATACGCGTTCGAGAGAGCTGCGAAACAGCTGACTGCTGGTCATGTTACGTCTCGCGCGCCCCGCCCGCCCCCGCCAACCCGGCCGCCGTGTTGAGACGCAAGTTCGTTGCCCTTGCGTGTAGGGTAAAATATTCTTGTGGAAAAATGTAGATTTTACGTTCTATAAATGAAACCAAACCACTGGTTTCAAGGATAACGGTGTTTACACTAACACCCTGTATACGTGATCGAAACCAACACCAAAATAAAAAATACGTTTCGTCCTTAAAGTTCCTCATTTATTGATACTGAAAGAATCGAATTCTAGCAAAATACCAATGATTACTTACTTGACAACTCTGATGCTCTGTATATTCTTCAGTTGCTGCTCCGAGTCGAGTTCCTCAATGTTGTGCTTGGCGCGGGCGTCTGATGGGTGCAGGATGTGACCCATCACTTTGAGGTTGCCTGGGGACGGTTAACGGTTGTTTTTAGAAAAAGATACAACCTGGTTTTTTTGCGGTCTGACTTTGTTGAGGTGATATGGTAACACACAGACAGATTCCATGGGTAGTCACTACGTCACTGTCAGGGGGCGCGTCAGCCAGCTTATGGGCATGGCCCTTGAGATCCTGCGGTGTGATATGGTGTCCGTCAATACGGGCACGTTCGTTGGGGGCCATGTAGCTCAAGCCTTTTTTTTTTTTTGAGGGTTTGAAATCATCTAATGACTTCTCCCGCTCTGGGCGGAGCGGAAGGGCGTGTCAGACTTTTACTGACTAAAACCCACCCGTGTTCCTTCAGTAGCCTGTTGCCAAGGTCTCGGTATCCCTTTCGGGCTTTCCCGCAACACCCTTAAGGAACATTCTTTCTTTTGCAATGCATTTAAGCATAATCAGCCTATAATGTTCCCACTGCTGGGCCACAGGCCTCCTCTCTGAGAGGGAGCGAGCCGTAATCCACCACGTGGGCCCAGTGCGGGTTGGTTGATGTAACATGTCTTCGAATTTTTGGTTCTAGCACATGCCGATTTCCTCACGATGTTTTCCTTCACTGCAATGCATTTGAGTTCGTGTCAAAACATATTGCCTTATACCTTTACTTACAAAAGTAAAATACAAAGGTAGAAAACCTATACTGCTGACTGCAGCCACATTTAGAGTTAACTCAAGATTCAAAATAGGTATATCTAAATATCTTGAAAGAAATTGGTAAGACGACCTTACCATTGACCACACAGGACTCATCCGGCCTGTCAGTATTGATGCCAACTCTGCCTGTAAAGTGCACGCTGTTGTCTGACACTCCTCGCTGCCACCAGCTTTCTGTGCAGTCTGACTCGAACTGGCCGGGGTTCGATGCCTGGAGGATGAAATGGGTTGAGTTATCATTAAAGCACGAAAGGATAGTAAAGTAATAAATCGAATAGGAATCATCAAAATCGGCCCTCGGCATTTGGTCTCTAGAGCGTCACAAAGGAACAAACATACATACATACATATCACAGATCGTGGTACATATATAGGCTAATAAACACATAACTCTCCTTTGCGTCGCGCAGTTGGATAAAAAGTAAGATGTAACCGACCGTAAATATTTCTCATTGAGATTTAGAAAAGTACAGCTTTGTAGAGCGTGTCTTTGTCACTCATAGTATGAGTGACAGAGACCACGCTCTAAAGGTATGAGTCTCGTACCTGATTGATAGTTTGTTTCTCAAGCACAATGTGTCATTATTAACGCATGAGTTCTAATTTTGAAACCAAACAAAAAATATTTTTGGACCTAAGATTGTTCCTTGAGGCACTCTTCAGTTAAAGCTAATATTTTAATAAGAAATATATGATAGACATGGGCGTACCCAGCTTCTGGCCTAGGGGTGGGCAAGTCAGATTTTTTAGGTCGGATCGTCCGCGGCTATTTTGTCATACACACTACACAAACACACCTCCATGAAACATTAGGTATATGTAGTGTAGTGTGCCATAGTCGCGCGCGGTTTTTTGGCAACTGCACCGTGCATTTTGTCAGTGTCTACTGCGCGGTTTATTTAAAAGTTAGAGCATAAGTTCATACATATTCTGAGAGATTTCCAGGGGGGGGGGGCAGCTGCGCCCCCCTTAGTACGCCCATGATGATAGATGATAGAATATTAATATACTAGAGTGTAGAGAGATAGATAGAATACTCTTTATTATGTACACCATAAAAATTACAGACATAAATTAGAAATTTTACATAGGGTGACACAATGGGCGGTCTTATCGCTAAAAGCGATCTTTTATAGACAACCTTTGGATGGATTAAAGTAAGAAGGAGAGACAATACTGCAGGTAGTAAGTGGTGTACCGTTTACATATACAATAAATACATACACACATAAAGCATTATCTTATCTATATAAATATATACACAAATATAAATATATCTATATAAATATGTACAGCATTGTGACAAAGTTCTACGCTAATATACAGGCTGTAAGGGTAAACAGTCTTGTCATTCAAACCATGGGTAGATGACTTAACTATAAAAATAAATGACCGAACACAACAAAAAAAAACGTCATTTTCATTAAAAGATTTAAAAAAGTTTCTATTCGACACCGTGCTCTCTAGCGAAACAGCTGACTGACTGAGGGAGGGGTCGCGCTCGCGGCCGGTCAGGTCACATCCCGTACCCCCCGCCCGTGTTGAGACGCAAGTTCGTTGCCCTAGCGCATAGGACAACGAACCTGCATCTCTTGTGGTAAAATGTAGATTTCAAAAAAAGAAAAAAAAAGTTGTAATTTTCCATTGATTTTACGTTCTATAAATGAAACCAAACCACTGGTTGCAAGGATAACGGTGTTTACCCTAACATCCTGTATTTATTCGATCGAGACAAAATCGTAACAGCTACATAAAGACAGGTGAGAATTTTATCGTTGGACTACTGCCGTTTCTAGCTGTCCAGTTGTGAATATTAAAGATAATAAGAAAAATGAAAACTCGACCTGCAGGCGTAGCATGAGCACCGTTTTGTCGACGGAAGAGTAGACAAAAATGACGTTTCCTGTAGACAGTAGACAGTACGAGACGGCAGCAAAATAGAAAGAGTCAACTGCACTTTTTACGAAATTCACTCTTTTACATAATTCGACTCAGAATTCTTTGTTTTATCACAGGATTAATCGGTTGTCAGTGTGATTTTGACAGTAAGGATAGAAAACTTTCTTCCGAAATAGTCTACATATAAAAAGACCTAGACAAAGATCGTTAGAAATGAAAGACAAAATGACAGATTGTAGAAAGATTTCTACGATGGATGTCAAAAATGAAGAAACGAACTGTCACTTTGTATAGAAAAAGCTATGTCTATTCTTCGTAGAGATAAAAAGCGCCATGCTACGCCTGCTGAGGGGTAATTCCCGTAATTCTTATGACTATTCACATTCGCATCTCATTCGCAATCTGTCAAAAACACAATCAATTTACCAAAATTTTTGACAAGTTTGACAGTTTGCTACTTGAATGTGAACGTTTTTTATGTACAAGAATTGGCCTTCTGATTTATTGACGACGGTTTATCGTGAGCTTGAGAACAGTAAGCCACAGACGTCACAACGTAGAGGGAACAATCGCGAAAGTGTACAAATATTAATGAACAAGCCAAAAATAATAATTTAATAGTAATAAAATCAACAACTAACATGACTTACCCGCACAATGATCCGATCACTAGCAGAGGCAGCGATGATGAAGTCAGTGTGCCCCACGTGCGCCCTCAGAGCTACCACCAACTGGAAGTGTCTCTGGTCAGGGTTGGGTCTGCCTTTCTTTCTCATGTTGTTGTTTGTGGTTTCAGCGAAGTGGAGGCGGCCGACCGTCACCTTGGCACCTTCGCGACGGATTTCGACACTGAGGGAGGTGGAAATCAGAATTTTAGATTACTAAATAAATGTACTGAACAACCCGTGCGAATTCTGTAAGCAATAATCTACGGTGACCAACTAGAAAAGCTCCGAAAACATGAAGCTCGGTGAATCCCAGAGAAATGATTTAACTGCTTGGAATCTGCAATGAAATACTAGGTAGTCTTGATACTTTTTAATTCATTAATGAATTACAATAAACAAGCTAACACTAAAATATATTATTGTATGTATAAGTATACAGGGTTACATTTTTGTCTTTTAAATCCTCTTAAGGGGTCATTGTACTCATAATTATGAACAACTTTCAATATGGGACCAAACCTGAAATCGCGAAAAAAGGGGTTTTTTCTCATCCTGTTTTAATTTATTTTTTTTAGTTTAAAAATTAGACTTAAGACTCTGACAACAGCTAAACGGCGGTCACAGTCGGACTGCATAGGAAAGAAAGAGAAGCGCGATGGCACAACGCTTGTAATTGATTGCAAAATATGAAGCAATTATCAATTTACTCAAAATATATGAGTTGAGTAATCGAAAATAAAACATAACCAAGTTCTGCAGTCAATATTTTGGATTAGAACTCTAGGTGAAAGGTTAGTTTACCGTTAAGTATCAAGATTTTTTTTTCAAACCGTGTTGTAGTAACAGCCAAGTTCTGAGAAATATGTTCATATTAACATATTATTTTATTTTTTCCGCTACCAAATATATATAGATTTGGCAACTTTTTTGATTTAGGTGAAGCCGACGTTTACTGTTTGCGTGTTGTCAGCGCCTCAAGGAAAGCTTTTTTATGTGGCAGTTTAACAATAAAGGTAAGTAGTACTATGAGTAATACTTACGGTACAGGATGAAAAGGTTTCTTTGTTCTGTCTGATTGACTTTGTTCAATTCTCACTTCTTGGCTTGGGTCCTCCGCCTGTAATGAAACATGCTTATAAAATCATTACCCTCCTTCTGGGGCAGTCGGGTAAATATACTACCAAACAGGAAAAAACAGAGATTAGGGTCAGTATACTTTATAATGATGCCGTCTGTGATGTCTTATTTATACCTTTTTAGTCGGGTTTTTCTCTTAGTTGAGTTTTTAGTTTTTATAACTTTTATTTTTATGAGTTTACCACTTCTTCGTGCTTTATCGCGACTCCATCAAGCAATAGTTTAGTTTCATTTAACATACGGTGTACATGTCCTACCCAGTTCCATATTACCCCTTTATTTATAAAAAATTCTCAAAGTTTAAACGTCAAAAATGTATTATTAAACCGTCGCTAATCATTACTTAACTTTAAGCAGCGTTTATAAATAAACCACAAGTTGCGCCGCTTTTTGGCCTATACCAGCTATACTCCATTTGAAATAAGATTCCACATTAAAACAAACCTTTTTACAGTCCGTTCAACCGATTTTGACTTCTATACCATAGGCATAAGGATGGCATTAAAAGCAAAAATATTACACAATATCAACTGTATACTGTAGCTGCCATTTGTCATGCCACCATCGAAATAGAATTCAAAATCGGTTGAACGGACTGTAAAAAAGGTTTATTTAAATGTCTAATCTTTTTTCAAATGGAGAATACATTTGTTATCAGCAACTTATTAAATAATTATTATTAAATATGAATATTTTCCTCACCTTAACCCCGTAAAAGTGCAAACAGAAGTTGCTGATCTTCTTAAACCCGTCACCGGTCTTCACATAATGAGGGTCACCTTGCATCTGTATCTGACAGGTGACCTGGAAGTGGTTCTTCTTCTGGCAGACGAAAGCTTCGTCTATTTGGGAGTAGTTGAAGCCTTTGTCGGCGCCCACTACGTAAGAAGGTGGTTGACTGGAAGAGACATTGATTTGGTTTTTGGATAAAATGATTCAGCGTTTTTGATTAATTTTAATGAAAAGTTACGTTTCCGTATTGAAGGTTAAATAAACAAAGAGAATTTATATGAAATTAAATGAAACTTTATTCTGTAAATAGGATACTGAAATCACCTCTAGGTTCAATTTCACACTGAAATGGCAGCGGCCGGCAGCGACGCAAACAAGGCATTTTAAACTTTATGTGCAATATAAAAAATATAGATACGCTATTAGGTACTATTAATTGTGTGCCGTCACACAATAAATAGAGCGTTTGCGCAAAATATCCGAAATCCAAAGGTACGAA
Organism: Lithophane semibrunnea; assembly: GCA_947363905.1. Lineage (NCBI taxonomy): Eukaryota > Metazoa > Arthropoda > Insecta > Lepidoptera > Noctuidae > Lithophane > Lithophane semibrunnea. Next base: position 5,442,025 of record OX376213.1, on the reverse strand, counting down.
TTTAGAAAAAAAAATTCTGGTCGTCATTTCTCGGATCCAAATCAAACTCAAAGCATTTATATATTTCAATTAAACCATTTAAAGGCACTTTTGAATTGTCAAAAGTTGAAGCTAGTTGCCCATTCCACAACGTAGATCTGTATGGAGAAGAACGTGCAAGAAACTCCAAGGACACTCTTTTAAATATAGAATTACAAAATCCTGGGTACAATATTCTTGTCGCTTCTTTCAGTGAGAACAATTTAAAAAAATAAAAACAAAAACAATTCGAAATATAAGATTATAAACAAGAAATCGGATGCAGTGCGCAAACGCTCTTGTCCTTTTTTATAATTCCAATATACTGGTTATTTAAATCTCGAAATGGAAATTGAAATATACAGCCTACCATTCCTAGGACCCATTTTTTTTTTTATACTCACAGTGGCTTCAAATTGCAGTCATACAGCGAATGCCAGACGTTCTGCTGGAAGTTTCCGAACCTGATGCACTGCAGAGGAGCATCGTCACCTGCCTCAGAGCCGTCCACAGAGGGGGGCGCGGGGCGCGGGACGTGGGTGACACTCTCAGGTGATAGGGCCGCTGGTGAAAGAAAGAAGAAAGTAAATCGTATTTGAGTATTTTTACTTTACTGTTTAATAAACCTGAGGGCCTAGACAAGTGACAATCGCTTCGAAAGCGTTTCGTATTTCTACAACGACTTTGACATAAGCTTTTCGATAGCTTAAGTCAGTCCTATACATTTTTGCCATTTCCATCATCGTTATCGCTGATAGAATATCACTTTGTCTAGGGTCTCTGATCATCATGATGCATCATCATCTTTCTGCCCTTGTACTATGTTACTTGGGGTCGGCGCAACACGTTTTCTCTTTCCATTTTCCCCTGTCAACCGTCATGCTATCATTCACTCCCTTCTCTTTAATATCATCCCTCACACGATCCATCCATCTTTTCTTTGGCCTTCCTCTTCCTTTCCATCCTCATTTATACATAAATTAAAGTCACTTTTCGTGTTTGTCTGTATGTCCGCGTTCCAGACAACAGATATTGATGAGGTTGTCACCATAGAGAGAATTTATTTCGGAAGGTTTTAAGTGTATAATACTAGTTAACTTGTAAAGGTAAGTAAGTCGGTCGATTGTTACTAGTTAACTTGTAAAGCATACTTAGCTGTGATAGTTTTCCTTGTAATATTGGAGTTACTTAAAACTAAGAAATCCAAAAAACCGCGCTAAACAGGAGCAGGTCGCTATTTGTTTCATAAAATGTAGTGACAATCGCCAATAACTCGACTCACCAGGCTCACATTTCACTTGAGAGTTCGTATCCTGTGAATGCTTCCTCTTCTTCGTGCTGGGCTCCTGCAGGCTGGTGTACACCGGCGTCAGGGTCTCGTGACCCAACGCCACCAGTTGCGGGTTTATCATGCCCTGTTCCAGCTCAGGCATGTCTACCCTCATCTGACTGTATCTGGGGAGAAGGAAAAAATTGAGACTTTGTTTGTGTTGATCAATAAATGAATGGCAAGAAAGCATATAAATGCCCATCATCTCCTTTGATATAACAATATTTGTAATTATATTTTGTAATCACGTTTTTGAAAACGGCTCTAACAATTTCGATGAAAGGTCTCATATCTGGGAAAACTCGTTTTCTCGGTGTAGGTCTCGTTTGATCTATTCTGTAAAAAGCTTACCGTGAAAACTGTCAGTGGTGAAGTGAGCTGTCAATCGTGTCAGATCTATTATAATAATGCTAGCATCTGTAGAATGACAGATCACTTGAAGCTCACTTCACCTAAGTTTTCACGGTAAGCTTTTTTCAGAATAGATCGCCAGGTAGGTAGTGTAAATGACAAACAAGTGACAATCGTGTTTCGTATTTCTACGACTTTAAACAGAATTGACATAAGCTTTTCGATAGCTTATGTCAGTCCCATACATTTTATGCCTTTTCCATCATCGTTATCGCTGATAGAACGTCAATTTGTCTAGGGCCTCTGGTATCAAACTTAGTTGCGACGTAACGCACCCTGCGCTAAGACTAAATAACTGCGAGCAACTTGGAAGTAGCGTTCGCCGGCCGTTGCCACAGGAACCCTCGCATCGCTTGCTCGGCTCGCGCGCAATTGGTCACCGTTCTAACCTAACTCATTTCACAGTTCACAATATTTCGACAGTTTATAATCTAACGGAAATAATACCCATAGATTATAAACTAACGGTTCTCACAATCTTACGGAGAATTATATAAATTGTGTAGGTATCTCACCTGTTCTGATAAACATCACCCAATCCTAAATCATGTCTAACAGTCCTGATCCCAAGCTCCACAATATTAGAATCTTGCGGCAGCACGACCACATCATTCAGATTACTCCTCAACACCTCATGGTCAATATTATCCGTCTTCAATTCCTCGTAGATGTAGTCACCATTTTGTTGCAGGATCTCGTGTGTAGGTAAGTGGTCGTGAACTAACATGTAGTCTGAACTGAGGACTGTTTGGGGTACCGCGATGGCGTGGGAGCCCGGGGTCTCTGATGGACTGTAGGGATTCTCTGATCCGGAGTCCGGTGGACTTTCTGGGAGTTGGTGGCCCCTGAAATTGGAATAAAGATTGTTATTAACGGGAAAATAATACAGGGTGTTAGGGTAAACACCGTTATCTTTGAAACCAGTGGTTTGGTGTCATTTATAAAACGTAAAATCAATGCAAAATTACAACTTTTTTTAATTTTTTAATTTCATTTTACCACAAGAGTATTTCACCCTTACACCCTATGCACTAGGGCAACGAACTTGCGTCTCAACACAAGTGGGGGGCGCGGGACGTGACCAAACCGGCCGCGAGCGCGACCGCTCCCTCAGTCAGTCAGCTGTTTCGCTAGCGAGCACGGTGTCTGATAGAAACTTTTTAAAACCTTTTAATGAAAATAACGTTTTTTTTTGTTGTTACTCGGTCATTTATTTTTTATACAGGATGTAAGGGTAAACACTCTTGTCATTCAAACCATGGATAGTTGACTTAAATATAAGAACAAATGACCGAACACAACAAAAAAAAACGATATTTTCATTAAAAAAATTTAAAAAGTTTCTATCCGACACCGTGCTTGCTAGCGAAATAGCTGAGAGACTGAAGGAGGGGTCGCGTTCGCGGCCGGTCAGGTCACGTCCCGCACCCCGCGTCCGTGTTGAGACGCAAGTTCGTTACCCTAGCGCATAGGGCAACAAACTTACGTCTCTTGTGGTAAAATGTAGATTAAAAAAATTAAAAAATAAAGTTGTAATTTTCCATTGATTTTACGTTCTATAAATGCAATCAAACCACTGGTTACAAGGATAACGGTGTTTACCCTAACACCCTGTATTTAAGTCAACTACCCATGGTTTGAGTGACAACGGTGTTTACCCTTATACCCTGTATTTTTATTCCATTCCATCATACCTTTTAAATGCCTGAACGGATTTGGATGAATAGAATCCTTAGTCAATTGACCTGACAAAGTAGATAAATAAAATTGTCCTTGCAGTCGGGGGACCATTCTGTGGAACACTGTGCACTTTTTGATCTAAGGTGACTGTAATGACAATTTTATTTATTTGTTTAGCTACCGAGTAAATGAGTGACCTTTCGTTTTCTATACATAGACAGATTAACAAATAAAACTTGTCTGTTTAGTTAACGAGTTAAGGAGTGACCTTTCGCTTTGTAATACAGGTTAACAAATACAACTTGTTTTTTACTTTTTGAGTTCGTTTTTGGGCAGGGCAGTCGTGTTTTTTAGTTATTTTTTTTTTCTTGGAGATAGCCTCTTGTTTTCTAAAATATCTTATGTGCTCGTAATTGCAGCGGCACCATTCTCTTCAAAACGAAACACTGTGACGCTGCGGTAGAAAACGAAACACTGTGACGCTGCGGTAGAAACATGTATGTTTCGGGTGGTATCTGTCTGCTAAAGGCCGGGAGATTCTTTATTCTTCATTATCGTATGGTTAGTGCCTAACCTAGTGTGAGAGTTTTTATGCCGCCTATGGGCCTCTGAGTTGGCTTAACATGCCGTCGAGAAATATCTCTCAGGCGACGGTCACACCACTAGGCTATCACTGCGGGCCGGGAGATGAAAGCAAGGCTTGGAACCGGTTTAAAAAATACCGGTTTATTTCGATTTTCCTCCGAACTTTTCTAAAGAACGCAAACGTTTAGAGAACTTTATTGTAACCTAAATTAATTAACTAGCTTATTCAACGAGCGGCATGTCGTGAAAAGCGTTGTAACTTGTGACTACTTGTAAGGATGCCGCACTGAAGTAAAATTGATGTATTAACCGGTTTTTATTGCTCTAAACCGGTAAATCCGAAAAAACCTTTATATAAGACTCTTCCAAATACAGGTAAATAAAACCGGTTTAACCGAACGAAACCGAATGTAAAGGTTTTTGCGACAAGTACATCATACCGGTTTGAAAATTTAACCGGTATCCGAGCCTTGGATGAAAGAGAAGAAGTGCCTACCCAGTCCGGCGCGGGTCGATAGTCTGGGGTGCATAGCAGCCCTCGCCCACGGAGCTCATGTACGCCTCTATGTCCAACTCTTCGATGAAGCCCGGACCTGGAACAAAACAAATAATTATAAATATTTATTTATATAATTGCAATATTATTACATTTAACTTATAGCTGGGTTAAATGGAACAAACTACACTAAATAACTACTACCTACTACTATATGACTGGTAGAAAATGCCTATGGAATTAAGTCCGCCTCTGTACATTTGTGTGCCTGAAGTATTAATAAATAAATAAATATCGTTTTTGATCGCAGTTTCGACACAAGTGACAATCGCTTCGAAGGCATTTCGTATTTCTACAACGACTTTCAACAGGATTGACATAGGCTTTTCGATAGCATAAGTCAGTCCTATACATTTTTGCCTTTTCCATCATCGATATCACTGATAGAATGTAACTTTGTAACTACACTACACAACTACTACAATGGTAGAAAATGTCTATGGAATTAAGTCCGCCTCTGTACATTTGTGTGCTTGAAGCATTAATAAATAAATAAATATCGTTTACGATCGTATTTTCGTAAAAGGGCTCGATATGTTCCATCCATATGCATAATCAATGTTCCCACTGCTGGGACACAGGCCTCCTCTCTGTGAGAGAGAGTGGGTCGTAATCCACCACGCGGGCCCAGTGCGGTCTGGTAAATGTCACATGTCTTCGAATTTTTGATTCTAGGACATGCCGGTTTCCTCACCATGTTTTCCTTTACCGTTTTGAGAGCAGTGGTGATGAAATAATTTACACAAAGTAAAGCGCCTGTCTGAGTTGGAACCTACGACCTGCAATTCGTAAGTCGCGGCCATTACCACTGGGCCACCACTGCTGGCAAATGCATCAATATAATATCGATACTGTATCGATTAGTTCGAAGTCAATAACTTTTCATTTTCCGCCAATCACTCCGTACAATCACTTTCGCAAACGCATATAATTAGAAAGAAATACTGTTATGGGGACTGACTCGTTGGTCTAGTGGTCACAAGCGCTACTGTGGAACATGAGGTCCTAGATTCGATTCCCGGGTCGTGCAAAGTGTGTTTTTCCATCTGGAATTTCTCAGTAGCAGCCCGAAGTCTGGATTTGTGCCCGGTTGATGGCAATGGCTCGCCCCACTATTACATGGGACTTAAAACATAACTGGTGAAATGTGGGTGTAGGTACTATAGGTACACCTCTGTCCAATCCTTCGGGGAATACAGCCGTGATGTAGTGTTTAAATACTGTTGTTATACTTCACTTACGCGATTTATAATGTATTTTGCCCATCCCCCATTAACGAACATGAAAGCTACAGTTTTTTTTTTTTGCAATGTATTATGGCAGACGAAGAGTAAAGCGCGTCCAACTTATCTGTGTAGGCACTATAACACGGAATAAGCTAAGCTATCAACTAAGCCTCAAAATCAAGCAAGGTTTATGGCAGAAAATCTAGATTTTTACGATTTTTTAGGATTCCGTACTCATAGAGTAAACCGGGACCCTATTACTAAGACTCCGCTGTCCGTCCGTCCTTCTGTCACCAGGCTGTATCTCATGAACCGTGATAGTTAGACAGTTGAAATTTTCACAGATGATGTATTTATGTTGCCGCTATAACAACAAATACAACACTAAAAACAGAATAAAATATATACTTAAGGGGGCTCCAATACAACAAACGTGTTTTTTTTGCAAATTTTTAAAGATAGGTACGGAAACCTTCGTGCGCGAGTCTGACTCGCACTTGGCCGGTTTTTTGTATGATGATCTAGGCTAGCTAAGGAGTGATATCCAAGCTTTTTTGACAAGATAGAATCCGAGAGAAGAATGTCCTGTCCATGAAATTCATCTTTCACGGAACAGACGCGGAAAACAAAAGAATCACTACACTTCAAATCACAATTTAACGTACAGTCTGAACATTCAGAAAAAAAACCAGACCATCGCATTAGAAACACACGCACAGTTTACAAAACTATCCTACTTTTACTTAACTATATAATAGCACAACATTCGCCGCTTGATAGACAATAGATACTGCTTGTCTATGCTTGCGAAATACATGCAATTGTTTACCCATTCGACCAGTGCTTCCGCACCCTTCCATATAAGCAAGGCTCGGATACGGGTTAAATTTTCAAACCGTTAATGATGTACTTGACGCAAAAACCTTTACATTCGGTTTCGTTCGCATATACCGGTTTATAAAACCGGTATATGCACCGGTTTTATAAACCGTTAGTTGCAAGAGTAAAGGTTTTTTCTGATTAACCGGTTTAGAGCAATAAAAACCGGTGACGCCCGATAGACGAGACGTCGCGCGCATTTGTGTCCATTTCTGAGCCAAGCTTGTATGAGAGCGTTATCCGTCTCCATTACACTGTCGTAGCATGGACACGATAGGAGCTCGTGGCTAAGTTATAACAGCCGCACGGGTCAATCCATCAGGTTAAGCTACACTTGCCGGGCCTGGTCTGTGGAAGGATGATGACCATCTTTACACACCGAGACTCCTCCGTGCCTCGGAAAGCACGATAAGCCGTTGGTCCCGGTTGTTATTCGTGGATCTTTGACAGTCGTTACGGGTCGTCAGATGTCCGAAAGTCTGACAACCAGTCTTACCAAGGGGTATCGTATTACCCAGTTACTAGGTTGTGGATTTCAGATAGGCAGTCGCTCCATGTAAAATAATTTGGCGTTCGGTAAGACTGGAAGCAGATTTTGTCGTGCCATCGACACGATTAAGGAGAAGAGGTAAGTAATGGCACATCTGATTTCCTGCCGCATTTTTCACTCTTATTGCTTTCTTCTGCTGACGGGGCAGTTACGCTTTGTAAAGGAGTGAATTATTTCCTATTACGTACCGGAATATGGTGTCTGTCACCATACTATAGAACAGCTATATTTTTTGTCATTTCGACAATCATGCTGGTGTATACGACAGTTTCTTTGATGCGTAAACATCTACAATTGATGCACGCAAGCAGTCACTGAAGTTGCATGTACAAACATAACGGAATATGCGTAATACGGATAATTTCCTTATGTAAGTACTATTTTACAAGACACATAAAAGAAATGGAAGAAAGACATTATGTATAACTGTGTTAAGGCATTCGTCTACCAGCACGCGTAGCATGACAACCATAGAAACGGGTTTTCTACGGGTTTTGTCGACGGAAGAATAGACAAAATGACAGATTGTGATTATTTATCTGTCATTTTGTCTATTCTTCCGTCGATAAAACCCGTTTCTATTGTAGTCTTAGTCATGCTAAGCGTGCTGCAGACAAGTCCTAGAGTAGAAAATGCAAAAAAAGAAGAAATTGAAAACCTATCCTTCTTTACTTTAGATTTCCCCACCTCAGCGAGGGTTTCTACGCACATTTTCTCAAACCAGTGATCATAAATCGCTTGTCCACGCGCATAATTTCAATAAACTTTGCCTCTACTATAGTTTTCACGACGCGGCAGTGCGTGACCGGTGATCAAGCATTAACTACATCAATTATCTAGATATTTGCAAATCCTATTGCCTTTAATCATGTATGTGGGAAAAACTTGGTAAGAGATGTGTTTTTGGTGCAAAGGTTCCGTACTAAGAGGATTACTTACGCAAGATACGCGCTTAGACGTGTAGTTGCGGACACCACATCGTTATACAATGCGACAAAATGATTGCTTCGTTGAGGTTGCAAGCGCGATTGCTAAGAGTAGATTTCTGGGTTTGTTTCATGTCTGCACGCGTAGCATGACTAGAAACGGGTTTTGTCGACGGAAGAATAGACAAAATGACAGATTGTGTCTGTACACCTGTCATTTTGTCTATTCTTCTGTCGACAAAACCCGTTACTATGGCGGTCATGCTACACGTGCTCTGTCTTTTCTAACTGTAGCTACCACACTGGCTGACTTTTTTGCTAATATTAATTATAATACAGCTATTTTTGCAACAACAGTTTTCGCCGATCAACACGACAGAAAAATCTACATAAATGTAGAGATAAATGTCAATACCTCAAGTTAATACATTAATTTATGTGACATTATGCAACATTAATTACGATATAAAAATAATTAATCTTAACCTCAGGGAACCCTGCAGATAACCATGTGAAGTAAAGTCATCGACACTGATTGAATGAATAAGTGATGAAGTAGTGAAAGGACTGGGGTGAACGGCTTTTGCACGATGGTTTTATTGTGGAGGGAAATGCAGAAGTACCATTAAACGTTTGTCTCCCAAACGAACGCTGAATCATCATCTGCCTAGCCTTTTCTCAACTGTGTTGGGGTCGGCTTCCAGTCTCACTGGATGCAACTGAATACCAGTATTTTACATAACGCGACTGCCTATCTGACCTCCACAACCCAGTAACTGGGTAACACGATACCCCCTGGTAAGACTGGTTGTCAGACTTTCGGCCTTCTGAAGACCTGTAACGACTGTCAAAGATCTACAAATGACAGCCGGGACCAACGGCTTAACGTGCTTTCCGAGACACGGAGGAGTCTCGGTATGTAAACATGGTCACCCAGCCACGGACCAACCCCGGCAAGCGTAGATTAACCTGATGGATCGACCCGTGCGGCTGATATTACGTAGCCACGAGCCAGCCAAACTAATGCTGAATGGAAACCATAATTAACCATGGGTGTATAGAGGTATGAGGGACAGGGTGTAAAGTTCACTCATCCTCCATAGAAAAGGGAGGATCCTCCGACCAGACGGGTGTTGTGTCTGGTGGGCAACTGCCCAACGATTGATGTCGGGATTTGTAGCGCGGTAAACTTTGCTTGCGCGATGCAGGATTTTACGTGACGTCTGTGTGATGCGTAGATCACATGTGGCGATGTAGATGCCGCCACAGGTGCATTAAAATAGCTTCCAGGGGGCCAAGTCTACTAATTTACAAAAGTGTCAATGATCAGTTTTTGACAGATATGCCATACAAAATCTGTCAAAAACTCATCATTGCGAGACCACTGACAAGTTTGTAAATTAGTAGACTTGGCCCCCTGGTGTCATGATATAGTGACGATATCATCATCATTGGGTCATCATTATCATCATCTTTGGGTACGGAACCCTAAAAATGGACCTGTTAGTTATTGCCGTACCGCCGTAGCGTATTCACAAACAAACAGTAACTAGTAATATTACGGCAAAGAAACTTTATGATGAAACGCATTATCTTACGCTTATCTTCAACATTTTTAAATCTCGGTTCATTTGTTTCAAGTGTTGCATGAAGCAGTACTTTTGTTTTATCTTCAGTATTATTAACTTATTACTGAATCTTGAACGTGGTGTGTTGTCATACAGCTCCCGGTAATGGTGGATTAATGTTAATTTTATGTTACTTTAGCTAGGATATTTGCATAGGAGCTCGTGGCTAAGTAATAATTGCCGCACGGCTTGCCGGGGTTGGTCCGTAGATGGGTGACCACCTTTACATACCGAGACTCTTTCGTACCTCGGAAAGCACGTTAAGCCGTTGGTCCCGGCTGTCGTTCGTGGTTCTGTGACAGTCGTTAGCTTTACGGATTGTAAGAAGCCCGAAAGTCTGACAACCAGTCTTACCCAGGGGTATCGTATTACCCAGTTACTGGGTTGTGTAGGTTAAATAGGCAGTCGCTTCATGTAAAATAATGGTATTCAACTGCATCCGGTTAGACTGGAAGCCGACCCCAACATAGTTGGGAAAAGGCTAGGCGATCCCCATAGATGAAGAAAAATCATTAATTTCTGGGTCCTATAAAATCAAAACAAATAAAATACCTATTATGAGAAAGACACATACCTAAGTATTATCACTTATCAGTTACTAAACAATAACTAAACTCGAATGCTATGATATCATCTCAGATTTCAGGTCAAGGTAATCATTGACACGAGATTGCCAATAAATTATGCTTTTGTACGTAAATATTTATAACTTTTGTTGGTTTGGGAAGTAATATTTTTTAATTTTTTTTTACAACATAATTTATTTATAGACATAAGATAGCCACGTATTCATATACAACGTGCCGCTACAATGGTGACATTAATTTAACACGCGTATACGATTTCGCGTATTCGTTTTATTAAAATATTTGAATTTCATTAAACGTTATTATTTATTGATTTATTTACGATTTTCTAAATTACCATCCTGGAGCAACCTGTACTTAAAAGAACTGTAGCGAAGAGGTCATTTGCCGGGGTCACGGTTCATATGTAGGCGAATAAAAGGAAAGCCGCGCAATTTCTTAGAAATTATGCCGACAAAGGAACTTACCGGCCAGCTGGTAGGTAGCTTCATGAATGAATCTTTTACAAGTGTGATATCAATTTTCGTTTTGTTTTGATTATTTAGTTTTTTAGAAAATTTAAATTTTTCTATTTACGAATTATTTTATTTTATTATAATTTTTATGTTTATTGGCCACTAGCCCTACCCGTGTAGTTAATTAATGTCGCCATTGTAGCGGCACGTTGTATAATTTATATTTATTTTTATTTTAACTTAAAATATCTAGTACAAGTACATATTATCCAGTGTGTAATAAAAACCCTGTCCGATCCGTGAGGGTGTTAATAAGAATCATACTGAGTCTATTTATTTGGTTTTTATTTGGAAAAAAGAAAAAAAAAACATCGACGCATTTTTTTTCAATAGGGAATATTACTGGGTTTTTAGTTATCACCTACATGGGGCGCGGGCGGCCGTCATCTAGCGGGTGTCCAGGTCATAACATAATATGGTACATTATGGTATGGTGGTGGTACATATGGTCTAAAAAAAATTGTGAACACCTTTATTTTATGTACCTACTTTCTTAGCAAATAAACGATTATTTATTTATTTATTTATGACCTCTGCAGAAAATTTGCTAATTTATAATGAAATTGGGGTAATTTTGGTACAAAAAATGTGAATTTAAAATTGCAATAACTTTTTATTAAAAAAAAAAAAAATATTTCTTATTTTTTTCTGGTAATGTTATTGCAGTACCTAGTGCCCCTTTCGGATCGGACAGGGTTTTCGTTACATATTGTAAGTATTAAAAAAATCGGGGAAAATAATTTATAAAGCATCAAAAAATTCGTATTCGCATCGCAGTCAACAGGAAAAGTGCCCAAAAGGCTTACAGCATTGCCACGTTGTTTGGCAATGCAAAATTGCAAATAATAATTTTAGAGTTAAATAATTGTGTGTAAGATAATAATTATGACTAGGTAGGAAGTGAATCCTGAGATGACGGCTGATAGAAGTGTATGAAAAAAAAAAGATTTTCATTAAACTTCATGGGGATTGGTTAGGGTAAGAGAGGATGTCAAAATCAAAGCATTTCAATAAAAAAAACATATACTTACAGGAACTTTTCAATGGTCAAGGAATAGGTCAGTTAGAAAGGTGTGGTAGTGATGTCGTGAAAAGGGACGGAAGTGTGTAACAGGAAGCCGAGGAAGCGCGCGCTATTTGATTTGACCAATAAGCCCGCAGTGCTAGAGTTGGCCGTCTGATGGTACCAACCCATTTTCGGAGAGAATGGTACTGTCAGCCAAGATGTCAGATGTTACACATCATTGTTTTTTTGTTTAAATATTATAACATAATTCTGGTCACAGATGATGAGATGTGATACGAATTTATTTAATTTTGTCAAAATTATAACTTTATTAGTCATCTACAAAATAATTGATTACTTTTTAAACTATCTACTATTTAATAAAAACCACTGTCTCAAAAAATTTCATATTTTCTGCGCTGAAACAAGCAACGTGGGTACAGTAAGCCCTTAAAGATTTGCAATAATTATCCTTCAGAATTTTGCATAAACAATAACCAAATCTAACAATAACATCATTAGGTCTCAGATGCAAAGGTTATCACTAAATAAATAAGCTATCCTTGACCAAATATTCTTATCATTTTGCACTTAAAATTATTAATTTCTGGGTCAGTCAACATTAATTCTATAAATAAAGACTTTGTAAGATATTCGTAAAGTAATTGTAAATATTTATTTTGACAAATTTTAAATTTTAAAATATACAATCTGCAGGTTATGGTTGTATTTTGATGGAAATATAATATGATTCGCGGCCGTATCAAATATTTATTTATAGAATTATAATCATAAAAATCATCAATACAACTCTCTAAGTTCATAAAATTCTGTGACTGTGTATTGAATGACTATTTCATGAAATCATGACATTTCTGGATTATTTTAGTATAATAGAGTTGTATTAGGTACCCACTGATTTTAATTCTGGGAAGCCATATTCGTTACGGTTGAGAATCATATTTTAAACAAGATACAACCTGACACTGACCTGCAAATTGCAAAAAAACGTAAGAAAATTTGAATTTCGCGGGCTACCTTAGCGCAGCCCCCAATAGGTATCGTAATGGCGGGTAACTATGTCTAACCTGCTAACGAAAAACTATAATTCCACACTACAAAAACAAATCACCTTTAATCTACCGAAACCATAACGAACAGTACACCTGTTACCCCTCAAAACCTACCCTTTTCTAAGGTAAATAATGTTTTATTTGAGCAAATCACACAGTTGACCGAGCAGGCTAATATTGTGGACACCCCACGCTAATTTGTAAACTAAATTGTGTACACCCCACGCCAGGGGGTTGGAAACTAGTGATCCGTGAAAATGCATCTGGTAATAGTTGTAATTTTCGTATTATTTTTTGTGAAATGGTGTTATAGAAAATGTCTTATGTTTTGTTTTCGTGGACTAGGGAAACGATACTATATGATCCAGATGGAAAACCGGCACGAAGGGTTCTGTACTGTATAAAGATCGAGCAAAACACGCCGATAAATACACGGTTCTTACCACAGTAAGACCAAATAAAAAACCAAGACAGAGCGCTGCAAACAATACAGTGAAGCATGCCAAAACTACGCCTCCGCTCTGTGCATACACGCTCACACGCACACATTTACAATCAAACTACACCTCACTAAGTGCACATGTTCATGAAACCGGCCTCACGTCAACAGTGACGTGAGGCCGGTTTCCTGTGACTGTGTTACAGTGCTCTGTCTTTGTTATTTATTTGGCCAGAGGACCCGCATTTCTTATTAAGTAACTTTTTTTATTTTTATTATTCGTCGAGTCGAATTCAAACTCATTTAACATCCAAACTTCATAGATTAATCGACCGTCCCGGCTGTCATTCGTGGATCTTTGACAGTCGTTAGCGTTACGGATCGTCAGAAGCCCGAAAGTCTGACAACCAGTCTTTCCAATGGGTATCGTGTTACCCAGTAACTGAGTTGTGGAAGTCAGATAGGCAGTCGCTCCATGTAAAACACTGGTATTCAGCTGTATCCGGTTAGACTGGAAGGCCCAACATAGTTTGGGAAAAGGCTAGGCAGATGATGACCTACGTTTATAAAGGTCTATGAGCCTTAAAAAAGTCTATGAGTCTATAGTATAAGAGCCTTTTCGACCTCAACAAACATTACAAATACCTACCAGGGTATTCGCTGTTTATCAATGAATGTTGATTTCCATTCACAAAACGGTTAACAACAGACCAATTGACCAATCATTATAATAGTATCAAAACGGTACTGTAATTGAAATTGATGAATGGATCATACACAAGTTATGGAGGTCAAAATCGCGTCTTGTTATCGATGCTACGAATGTTACTACAATAAGTACGTACTCGGGCGTGAATAGGGCACATCATCCTATATGTATAGAGAAAGAAAAAAAAAAATATTAAAAAAAAAACAACCGACTTCCAATAAAACCCAAAAAAGTGAAAAATAACTTTAATTTCGGAAGTCGGTGTCTTTGGTTTTGCAATTTTTGTTTTTTGCCTCCGACTTCCGAATTTAAGTTATTTTTCACATTTTAGTGTTTTTTTTAAAGTCGGTTTTTATTTTGTAAAAAGTTGCTATTTCAAGTTTGTGGTCGGCTTACAGTCTAACTGGATGCAGCTGAAAAGCAGTATTTTGGAGGGTTTCGATATGAAATGGATACAGGGCTTGGAAATGTGTGGTACTTCTTCTTTAAAACGCAACGTTGTACCGGGAGACCCCTCTGCCCTCCGCTAGCTCGCTTAATGAGTGTCTCACCGGACAACGTTGAATAATAAGGTAAACACAGTAGACGATAGGAGGAACGGTTTATTACTGGTTACACACACATGATTATATAAATATAGTATATTACAGTATTTAGAAGGATGATGGTTATATAAAAATTACAGACAGTAACACGCTCGGTCAAGTCCAAAGATGAAGTGTCCAGCAGACTGGAAAAATACTGCACGGGAGTTTGTGGCGTTCTGAATTCAAATTGAAAATGGAATGATGATGTGGCCAGCCATAAAAGATTGCCAGTAATAAATGATAGGATGAGTATGGATGAGAAGGACTTCGTCACAACGTTACCACAATGATTCCTCATAATCTTTAACTAAGTCGCTTTTCGTGTTTGTCTGTATGTCTGCGTTGTTCTTCTAAACCACGCAACAGATATTGATGAGGTTTTCACCATCGTATAGGGAATTTATTCCTATAATACCGATAATACTAACAGAACAGTTTTGCGACGCGTGTTGACGTCATTGGCGCCATTTCGGAACTGTGTAAAAAACGTGTAGATAACTAAAACATTTGAGAGCTTTTATCAAAGCCAGATTGGCATTTTCGTGACGTATTTTGCGCCATTGGAATTCCTGAGAATGTGTCATTGTTTACTGATTCGTAATATTATGGTTATTTTGCATTTTTTGGGTAGCTTCACTTGACATTTTTATATGATATCCACCAGATTGGATCCCAATTGATTACCTGAGGGCCCAGACAAGTGACAATCGCTTCCAAAGCGTTTCGTATTTCTACAACGACTTTCAACAGGATTGACATAAGCTTTTCGATAGCTTATGTCAGTCCTATACATTTTTGTCTTTTCCATCATCGTTATCGCTGATAGAATGTCACTTTATCTAGGGCCTCTGGTCGCTTCGAGGAAATCGACACCGATTATTTGAAACCATTAACACTAACAATAAGCGTCTTACGATAATACAACATTATTTTTTGTTTATGCTAAACCCGAAAAGGGGTCATTGTACTCATCATTTTGAACAACTCAACAAAAAATATCAGCTGTTCCATACATTTTGTCAATTTAAGTAAACACAAATGTATGGAACAGCTGATTTTTTTTTCGCGATTTCAAGGTTGGACCCATAGAAAAAGTTGTTCAAAATGATGAGTACAATGACCCCTTTTCGGGTTTAGCATAAACAAAAAATAATGTTGTATAGGTCGTGGGTTCGAAATCAAGCAGGCACTTTATTTTGTGTAAATAATTTCATCACAACTGCTCTCGGTTTTTAGCAAGGTAAAAACCTCCTTACTTCTTTCTGCATTTAGTTAGTTATTGGGTTTTTCCATCTGAAATTTCTCAGTAATAGCCCGGAGTCTGGATATGTGCCCGGTTGATGGTATGCGCTCGCGCCCTGTTACATGGGACTTAAACATAACTAGGGAAATGTGGGTTTACTATAGGTATACCTCTGCCTAATCCTTCGGGGAATACAGGCGTGATGTAATGTTATTTAACCTGAGACTGGTTGAGGTCTCAACTCGAACAAATTATAATTAGTCTTGAAAAAAAATCATAGATGGCAGCATAAGTAACAATTTATGAAATTAACAATCACTAAAAAGCGATAAACGGCAAATTATGGCTGAGGTGATATTAGTAAAAATCAAAACATCTTTGTTTAATGCTGATTTATGTATTTACACTCATAAATCTCGTATTTTCAACAAAAAACTTAAATTAAGCCGTTTACTTCAATTCGAACCCTTAGAATTATAAAGTAGCTATCTGTTAATCATTTTGTCGAGAGCTCTTTGCAATAGATGGCGTTTTACTCAAGTGATGACAGGGTCACTTTAAAATTGCGTTTAAGTCGTTTCATTACGGAGAGAGATGTAAAGAACTCGAGTCTTTGAGTCTTAATTCGATAGACTCGGCTCAATTTTACAAGACTCGGTGTACTAACAAAACTCAGAGCCTTGAGTCGAGCCGATCTGCAGTCCTTTCTCGAAAACTCGAGCGCCAAAATAGAACTCGTATTTCAAAAAGAGCTCGAGTCTTAAAAACAAGCTCACGTCTCAAAAAGAACTCGAGTCTAAAAAGAGCTCGAGTGTATCGAGTCTTGTGCGTATCAAGGTTGATTTATTTAAAAATACATAGACATAGTTCATGTGGCAACATACTAAATGTGACCTTTAGGCATGGCATTATTAGGTTCTGTGTGTACCCCAAGAGGGATAAAGACGTGACACTATTTATTATGTCGGTACGGATTAATTTTTATTGTTTGTTATTTTACGAGTATTTACTTAACTTACGTTTTTACTTCTGTGGTTACTATCTATTGTTATTGGAATAAAAATTTTATTCCCTATTTATTTATAAAGGAACTCCAAATGGAAAAGAACTTGAGCGCGACTCGTCGCGTGAAACGACTCGAGCTCGAATCAAGACCTGAGCGCCATGTTGCGCTCGAGTCTCTATGTAGACTTAAGTGTTCTAGTCTGGGGGTGTTGTTGTAACGAGTCGAGCTGTGCAATTTGTCAGGTGAGCCGAAAATTTAGGACTCAAAAGACTCGAGTTCTTTACATCTACGGACTATCAAACAACTTTTTTTTTTAAATCTAGTACTTTACGTAGGAATATAAAAATTGAACACCTAGGAAGAAAAAACGTAAAAAAGGAAGAAAAACATCTAGGAGTCTTGCGTAGTATCTAGGCAAGACTCCTAGATGGCGTTGTAAAACTACAGTCTCTGGCAATTAGTGAGTCGCTGATGCTGCCATCTGTTAAAAAATGGAGGATAAAAAATAGCCAGCTCAATAGCCAGACTTAGGGTGGTGTCATTTCTTTGTATGGGATTGGGTATCTGTACGTAGTATTATAATATCTGTGCCTGAGATCAAGTTTTGAGTTAATAGTTATCTCGACCGCGTCATCGGTTAGGTAACATCATGTGAGATATGTAGTTAGAAAAAAGCAAGAACAAGAAAAAAATACACGTGTATCCGTTCATTTTATAAAAACCCTACGAACACATTACACGTTCATTTTTATAAAAAAAAAACACAAACACGTATCTCTATGCAAAACTATGTACTTTTATTGATCTGTGGTACTAACAAAATCTAAACTGCACGGCAGTACATCGGCACGGCCTTATCTCCGGCCAGACAGATCGTATTACAGGCCAGCCCGTAATACAAGGAGATATCGTCAGTTTCAGTGTTACTTTTAATTTAACTGGTAATTGATTATTTTATTAAGGTTTTTCCGTTGCTTTTATTTTGGCTGACCAGAAATGCCTCTAAGAGTAATAGGTAAATGGTCACCACCGCCTGTAATCAGCCAGTAATATTCCCATTGCTGGGACACAGGCCTCCTCTTTGTGAGAGGCAGTGGGCCGTAATCCAACACGCGTGGCAAGTACGGGTTGGTAGATGTGACATGTCTTCGAATTTTTGGTTTCCTCACGATATTATGTTTCACCGTTTTGAGAGCAATGGTGATGGAATTACACAAAGTAAAGTGCCTGCTTGGGTCCGAATCCACGACCTACAACTCGTAAGTCACGGCCGTTACCACTGGGCCACCACTGCCAGAGATGTCAGTACAATTGGCGGGGTCCGCTAGGACCGATGCCTGCCAGGGGTTGCGGGAAAGTCCGAAAGGGATACCGGGACCCTATGCAACAGGCAGTTGAAGGACCACGGGTGGATTTTCGTCACTGAAAGTCTGACACGCCCTCCCGCTCCGCCCAGAGCGTAGAAGTCATTTGATGATTTCCCAGCCTCAATAAACAAATTTAAAAAAATGGGCCACCACAGCTCACTGCCTCCTATGAACATCTGCGGAACCATAGGCATCACATAGGTGTTGCTATCCTTGAGACAAATCTCATGTGCCTTTCATCAACATTCCAGCCGACAGACGTCCACTGCTGGACTGAGGCTCCTCCAAGCATCGCCACTTCGACCGGTTCTGTGCCTCCCGCACCCAGTGGATTCCTGCGGCCTTGACAAGGTCATCGGTACACCTTGTAGAAGGCCTTCCAACGCTACGTCCTCCGGTACGCGGTCGCCACTCCAGAACCTTTCAGCCCCATCGGCCATCTGTTCTGCGAGCAATGTGCCCTGCCCACTGCTACTTAAGTTTGGCAATTCTTCGGGCTATGTCGGTTACCTTGGTTCTCCTGCGGATTTCTTCATTTCTGATTCGATCATGTAGGGAAACTCCAAGCCCTCTCCTTTGCCTTTTGGGTGACTTTTACCCTTCTAATAAAGCCCATTGTGAGTGACCACGTTTCGGTGCCAATGGTCATCACTGGCACCACGCACTGGTCAAAGAACCTTTACTTAAGAACAAAATATTTCTTTCTACTTCATCATCATCTGCCTAGCCTTTTCCCAACTATGTTGGGGTCGGCTTCCAGTCTAACCGGATACAGCTGAATGCCAGTATTTTACATGGAGCGACTCCCTATCTGACCTCCACAGCCCAGTTTCTGGGTAACACGATACCCCTTGGTAAGACTGGTTGTCAGACTTTCGGGCTTCTGACGACCCGTAACAACTGTCAAAGATCTACAAATGAGAGCCGGGACCAACGGCTTAACGTGCTTTCCGAGACACGACCAAAACTACGACCAACGGTCACCCATCCACGGACCAACCGCGGCTAGCGTAAGACTAGACCGACTAGACTTCTTTCTACTTACTACAAGACAAAATTGTCTATGAAAGAAAGATCCTTAAAATATTATTATCACAAATATGGTCAGCCACGAGCCATCTCAGATTTTTACTGCAGTATCAATTATGATTGATTACATTGAACAAACACGTGCAGATATAATATTGCGTTATATCTTGCAATAGTGCGCAAATAATAAAGTAGAGTTTATATTAATAAGTGGTTCTATGAATTAATAATTATTAATAAATTAACAAGTAAGAGTGTTTCTGTTTATGGACCGGTAAAGTGGTTAGTAATTGCATTCACGAGTATGTAGGTACAGCTATACAATTTCTAGTATAAGCTAACCTCGCATTGTACGAAAGTCCTATACAACGTGGGATCAGCATAAACTGGACATGCACATGTATAGCTTGATGTGTACAAAGCATGTGCCCAATCGAGTTTCTCATCAGAAAAAATGAAAAATTTCCATACAATTTCATCCCATAAAGGATAATCTTCTAATCTAAGTAATATTTTAAACGCGAAAGTTTGTAAGTATGGATGGATGTTTATTACTCTTTCACTTAAAAACTACTGAATGGATTTGGATGAAATTTGGCAAACAGTTTATAACCTGGATTAACACATAGGATACTTTTTATCCCGATATTCCCACGGGATCGAGACTTACGCGGGTGAAACCGCGGGGCGCAGCTAGTCAGCCTATAATGTTGGACACAGGCCTCCTCTCAGTGAGAAGGGGTGAGCCGTCATCCACCACGCGGCCCAGTGGGGGTTGGTAGATGTCACATGACTGTTTTGGTTCTAGGATATGCCGGTTTCCTCACGAACTTCTGATTTTCTGCTGGTATATTATGGCCGAAAACGAAAATATGGCCGTATCATGATTTTTTGCCCGAAAACGAAGATTCGGTCGGTCACTCCTAACAAGGTGTAACTTTCCACTGCCCACTCCACCTGATTACCCCGTTACTCTATGATAGATGACCGCCTCAGTAATCAAGCGATTAATTATTTAATTACTAACATGTCAAGTTTCATCAGGCATTCGTAACTGGTCACCTACTTAATGTGCCAATGTAAGTTATTTGTACCGGAGTGTTTTGAGTTTTGACGTTAGACTTATGAGGGAAAACCGCGGGGCGCAGCTAGTGTACCTATAGATCCTTTTCATGTCTCAAATAAATCAAAGCTAAAAAATGTAAATAATGAATCGCCTACACCTGATTTTATTACGTTACATTAACAACACCAATTAATTAGGTTAATTAGCTACACAGTTAAGTTAACTGACACGGTTAAGTGTTTATTGTTAATACTGCAATAACATATCACGGTTACCTCAATGCTTGATTGAAGTTAACTGAAATGTTACACTCAACCTCTAATACTGCCTAAGTTCCGTATATTTTATTTTGAAGAGAAAACTTCTTTAGGTGCGTTGAGCACTTTTTGAGTGAACAAAAATCATGGAACTCGCGTCATCGTCACGCTTGAAGAAATGAATGAATGTTTTTGGGTGAACAAAAATCATGGAACTCGCGTCATCGTCAAGCTTGAAGAAATGAATGAATGTTAAATGAAAATTTCTTTAGTCGCGTTGAGCAATTTTTGGGTGAACAAAAATCATGGAACTCGCGTCATCGTCACGCTTGAAGAAATGAATGAATGTTACTTAGTTTTCACTTCCGATCGGCAGTCCCCAAAGACTGCTTGCATGTTTTTTTTTTCCGATAATGTCTCTTTTAGTGAGAGCATGTCCTTGAACCAAAAATTCGAAAACATGTCCACCGAGTCGGACTGGGCCCACGTAGTCTACCGTAGGTAATACGGTCCATTCGATCGCATAAAAAGGCAAATACGAAATTCTTTTATTTACGCGCCGTTGACGAGCGTATACGCGCTGCAAACGCAACTAGCCGGCAGAAAACATGCCGTCTACGCGTATTACAAGGAACGCGCGTAAAAAAACGCAACGTCCACTGTGCATAGGCCCTAAGGCCCCTAGCAAACGGCGTATTTTAGACGCGCAGACTACGCGCGTTTTGAGAACTTGACTTGAGACTTGACTTCGGACGGCGAAGAAAAACTTTGAAACGTGTGTCGTCTGCGCGTTTATGATACGCCGTGTGCTACGGCTCTAAAAGGTTTAAAACTGGGCAAAGGACGGCTGCGTTCCAAATTAATATAAAAAAAAGAATAAATAAATAATAATAATAATATAAATAATAAAAATGTACTACGATCGCGCCATACTTACAGATAGGATTATCCACTATAACAGACCAGATATAACGCTACAGGATAAAATTAGAAAAATCACTTACCTTATAGACATTGCAGTTCCTAACACCCATAACCTACAAAAAACCATATCTGAAAAAACAAGTAAATATGCTGAACTTAAAGAAGAAGTCACAAGAATCTGGAGACAAGAAAAAGTGTACGTTATCCCTATAGTTCTCTCCACGACCGGTGTTATCCCCAAACATCTTCCCCGTAGCCTGAAACTAATAGATTTAGAAGAATCCGTTTATATTAACCTACAGAAAGCTGCCATATTAAACACCTGTAGAATAGTTAGGAAATTCATGCAGTTAGACAAAGAAAACACACCCTCATCTTAAATACACACCACACGCTGCATTTACTTGGCTTTGGCCCGTAAACGTAGCTAAAACCAGCCTAAGAGCTGAGAAAAAGAACACCACCGAAAAGAATAATAAAAAACATGAGGTTTTTAAAGGTAGATTAATAAAAATTGCGTAGATTCCAGTTACACGGCACGTTGGTCATATCGATCGTATTAACGAAACCGGTATGTATGTACGAATTAATATTTCTATTTAAATACTTTGTACGAAAGCGGGCAACGCTCCATTAACTAGGTTGGGTGTTATTCTGAAATATTTTGCGGTAAAAATGCGGCTGTGGCATATTATTGCAGAATTGTCTTTCGAGTTCGGATTTGAAAAGTTTGTTCTTGATTACAAATTGTATGGAATTATTAAGTACTATACAAAATAAGTGGGTGTTTTTTGTTTTGCGCAGTTCTCTAATGGCATTTGAATTTTTTCTATTTCAATAATATAAGTCCTGCAGTTAGCCAATTAATATTATTGAAACATAAAAAGTTCTTAATTCTGTCTCTCTCTAATTTCTGTATGAAACAGCAGATATTTCAGAGTTGTTCCCTTAATGAAAGTACTGAACTTTTACCTCCTGAAAGATTAGTTGAGTTTAAAGTCAGTCAACCTGTACCTTAGTTTTTAAACGGGATAGGAAAATATAGGCATGTCTAGAAGCAAAAAAATTACGACATGTTTGTGTCATTCACACTCACTGGACCCGCGGGGTAGAATATGGCCCACCCTTCATAGAGAAGGCCCGACTCATTGCAGCGGGAATATAGCCTATTCAGCCTATAATGTTCCCACTGCTGGGTTACAAGCCTTCTCTCTTCGAGAGAGAGTGGGCTATAATCTACCATGCAGGCCCAGTGCGGGTTGGTAGATGTCACATGTCTTCGAATTTATGGTTCTAGGACATGCCGGTTTCCTCACGATGTTTTCCTTCACCGTTTTGAGAGCAGTGGTGATGAAAACTGTCAGGGTTCAAACTTATGAACTACAAGCCGTAAGTCGCGGCGGCCGTGACCACTGGGCCACCACTGACTGCTCTTACTGCTCGGGAACATATACTTAGACTGATAAATTTAAGTGTTCCTATTACATACACAATTTCGCGTTCGTAACCTTGCTCGCAATGAGACAGGTATCGTTCGAATTAACTGTACTCGTATAGAGCGACTGTTGAATGTTTTAACCGTGGCAGGTGTCAGTAGGTAGTAAGTTGTAGTGCGATATAAGAGAAGTAATAAGCATATCTATGTTCTAATTCTTTATGTTTAGTGTCCCGTGGGAATATCGGAATAAAAAGTAGCCTATGTCCTATCCCAGGTCAAGGTCTACCCACGTCTAATAATAGTAACATCAGGGCCCTGTTTATCAAAAGTTACAAGTCTACACGTTCACAAGTTACCTAGAATGTTAATTTTCGTTAAATTCATAGCTCATCTCCATTTTCATAATCAGCTATAATGTTCCCACTGCTGGGACACGGGCATCAGGACATCTCTCTCTTTTAACCAAAATTTAACAAAGAAAATCGAATTTAATTATTGCGGTACTAAGTACGACACTTGTAAACTTGTAAGACGGAACAGAGAGTCGCCGGACACTCTCAGGATTTGTTATGATTTTCTACAAGTTGTAACTTACTTGCAAATATTTTTTTTATAAACAAAATCACGAATAAAAGTGTCAAAATATAAGTACTTGTGAACTAAATAATGATATTTGGTAATACAAGGCTTGTAAGTTTTGATAAACACGGCACTGGTATTAGGGAAGGTGTACTCCATCATTTATAAGAGACCACAACATGTAGGTATAACCGGATGCAGCTGAATAGCAGTATTTTACATGAAGTGACTGCCTATCTGACCTCCACAACCCAGTTACTGGGTAACACGATACCCCTTGGTGAAACTGGTTGTCAGTCTTTCCAGCCGACTGTCATACATACATAATCAGCCTATAACGTTCCCACTGCTGGGACACAGGCCTCCTGTCTTCGAGAGATGGGCTATTATCCAACACGTTTTGAGAGCAGTGGTGATGAAATTCACATAAAGCAAAGCGCCTGTCCGGGTTCGAACCCCCGACCTACAACTCCTAAGTCGAAGCCATTACCACTGGGCCACCACTGCTCTAGAAATAAAAATATCTGGCTCAAAATTAAATTTTGGTTTAATTAAAATGTTTATGGGCGAATTGTCATTTCTGCCAATAGGAAATCCAATCTTGCACACCGCTTGAGATCTATCTAAATACTTAAATTGTTATCTATTTTATTTAAAACTTTTTGTTATTATTTTAACCGATTAATTGGTTTATAAAAAATGTCTAGAAATAATTAGTTTTAGATAAGGTTACCTTGGCCTCTGCTCTGCGACCTGGTGGTCCGTGAGTTCGATTCCTGTCCGGCCTCCTCCATGTGCCAAGTATATTCCATCTTAGTTCAGAAAACACACATTTTTTATCTGTATTTTATTTCACGTGGCATCGAGAACGAACCCGATGTGACACATCGCGGGAAACGTCAATTGGAATGTCTTTGCTTGTATTCTTTTATTAAAATGTGTTTTTCAAATTCTTAGAAACGGATATTGTGTGAATTTGATACTTTTCCCCTATGTAGTTAATTGTTACCACATCACGTGCGTATATTGTTTTTTTTTATAGAATTGTGTTTTCACTTTTAAATCACATTTCACAGTGAAATTAGTATGAGCATCGAACCGTTACGATTCGGCCCGTGTGTAGCGAATTTAAATACGACAAAAAAGTATTTATTCACTGTTTTTAACACTTGTAACACTCATTGTCGACGACAGTCCATTGTTTCTTGTGCAACCATAATATCACTCTGCTTCTTTTCTTAAATATCCATCTACCTATCTATAATTATTTTTATAAAATATCTAATCGAGTTATTATTATTATTTGCTACACATATCCATTTTTTTATTTTTGTTTTTTATTTAAATATCTACACACACTATAAAACTGATTTACATCTGTAAGACGTCCTCGTAACATAAGGTCCAGTTGAAAACCAGCGTCAGGCACTAGTTGTCTGGCATTCATGCTGAACTGGGCCTGTTTGGCGCAGCCGTGAGGCGCACAATACTTTTTTTTTTTTTATGTTCTTTGTTTTTTTCTATAAATATTGTGTGCCTTACCTGGGTCAAATAAATTTATTTTCTTTCTTTTTCTTTCTATTGTTTTTTATTTACTTTTGATTGTTCTTAAGTTTAAAACTCTTTTGTTTGTCTCGGTACGTCCGTCATTAGTTTAAACTTAGAAGGCACTGACAACAAACGTCAACACTCCATTTCACCCCTTGCGTTGAAAAGAGACGGAGAGAAAGTTATACGACCGTGACGGTGAATTAGAATGGGAGAGGTATATTTGCCTTTTCACGGTTTCCACGGAAAACATTGGTGGTTTGGAGGGAAAATGTTGACCAATAGCGTGACTTTCCTTTTACGATTTGAACGGTAGGGGGATGATTTTCGTAATTTGAATATTGGGGGTGGACGATTATTTACCTGGCGTGTGTAATAAGTAAAATAATATTTACTTATTTTAACATGTTTTTCGTGATTTCTCAGTTATTTCTATAGTATACGTGACTGCCTCGATAGTCTCGTTGTCGCAAGCGCTACTGCTGGCAATAATCTCCCGGGTTCGATTCCCGGGCCGGGCAGTGTTATGAAGTTTTTCCATCTGGAATTTCTCAGTATCAACAAAGTCAAAGTCAAAGTCAAATAATTTATTTCAAATAGGCACATTTGAACGTCAAAACAAAGAAATAGAATTGATTCTAGTTGTTCCAAAAGGTAGTTTTCGTATGGAGAAGAATGGGCAAGAAACTCCACCGTTACTCTTTTAAAAATGTTTTACAATATTTTGTATACATGAATTATATAATTATATCTGAAGATGATGCACCTACAATAAGATTACTGTACCACAAAAGGTAAAAAGAATTATAAAGGGAGCAATAATGAATAAATTAATTACCAGATACATGGTGCTCACATATTTACAAAGATTGTAAAAACATGAACATCACTGTTGTTTCCCCGAAGGATGAGGCAGAGTTGCACCTACTATATACCCACATTTCGCCAGTCCTATGTAATTTCGGGAGAGCCTATTGCCATCAACCGGCCACAAATCCAGGCTGGGGGCTGCTACTGAAAAATTCCTGACAGAAAAACCCAATACCTAACACTTTGCCCGACCTGCGAATCGAACCCAACACCTCATGCTCAGCATCAGCGCACACGAAAAATAATACTGGTAATGACTTTCTGTTCATTTACCTACTCTGCCCGACCTGCAGGCATAGCATGGCGCTTTCTATCTCTACGAAGAATAGACATAGCTTTTTCTATACAAAGTGACAGTTCGTTTCTTCATTTTTGACATCCACCGTAGAAATTTTTCTACAATCTGTCATTTTGTCTTTCATTTCTAACAATCTTTGTGTAGGTCTTTTTATATGTAGACTATTTCGGAAGAAAGTTTTCTATCCTTACTGTCAAAATCGCAGTGACAACCGATAAATCCTATGATAAAACAAACAATTCTAAGTCGCATTATGTAAAAGAGTGAATTTCGTAAAAAGTGCAGTTGACTCTTTCTACTTTGCTGCCGTCTCGTACTGTCTACTGTCTACAGGAAACGTCATTTTTGTCTACTCTTCCGTCGAGAAAACGGTGCTCATGCTACGCCTGCTGGCAGTCGAACCTAGGACACTAAACCATTGATTACCGTTTCCAGGTACAACGTTTGACTCAGGTCATTAATATTTATTACCTAGCAAGTAATTTATTGTTCTATTTTATATTCAATCCGTAGTGAAGACACTTACTTCTGGTACTTGTTTAGAATAATAAAAAGAACATTTTTTTACCCGACTACGGCGAAGAAAAAAGGAGGGTTATGATTTTGACCGGTATGTATGTATGTATGTTCATCTGTTCCCTCCTATCTTCCAAACCACTTATCACAATTTGACAAAAGAGGTATCGTTAGAAGCGTCGTGATTGTCCGCTGGTTATAGGCTACGTGAAGTTTCATTAAATTAAAAATGGCGCCCTCTAGAGGACATAAAGTGAGGAACTTAAAAAAAAATATGGTTTAATCGTACCATTTTGGGTATCAAATGAAAGGGCTTAATGAGCACATTTCAAATATATATATATTATAACCCCAAAATAATTAAAAAAAAAAAAAAGTAATAACAACTAAAACCCAACTACGACTGAAAAGGTATAAACATGACACCACAGACAGACAAATTAACAATCCGGAGTCCCACGTAATCTGTTCGATTTATGTCGCCCTAACACTTGTGACTCCGGATTGTTAATTTGTCTGTCTGTGGTGTCATGTTTATACCTTTTCAGTCGTAGTTGGGTTTTAGTTTTTATTACTTGATTTTTTTAATACATAACTAGCTTATGCCCGCGGCTTCGCCCGCGTGGAAGTCGGTTATTATATAGATAGATAAAACGTTTATTTAGAGCACACAACAGACAGCACAACATACAAAAACACGGTTAAATAATAACTAATAACATTAATAAATTGCTACAAGGTGGCAATACATAATACACTAAAATCTTCCTCGAGAACCACTCTATCCATTGGTGAAAACAGCATGAAAATCGGTGCAGTAGTTGTTGAGTTTATCGCGAACAGACAGACAGACGCGGCGGAGGACTTTGTTTTATAATATAGGTAGAGATTACAGTCCGGCCGTCGCGTCGTCGAGAGAATGCGTTCTTGACACCTGCCAGTTTCATACTAATAATATGTCTCATATTCGTTAGTATGAAACTGGCAGGTCATAGTCTTTTGAGGAACACCGCACTCGTACTGGATGAATCGGTAAGACCCCTTTTCGACAAAATAAATATTTTGGAGGATCTCGTGGCTAAGTAATAACAGCCGCACGGGTCGTTCCATCAGGTTAAGCTACGCTTGCTGGGTCCGTGGATGGTTGACCATTTTTACTTACCAAGACCCCTCCGTGTCTCGGAAAGCACGTTAAGCTTTTGGTCCCGGCTGTCAAACGTGGATCTTTGACAGTCGTTACGGGTCGTCAGAAGCCCGAAAGGTCTGACAACCAGTCTTACTAAGGAGTATCGTATTACCTAGTTACCGGGTCAAATAGGCAGTCGCTCCATGTAAAATACTGGTATTCAGATGCATCCGTTTAGACTGGAAGCGGACCCCAACATAGTTGGGAAAAGGCTAGGCAGATTGATTTGCCTTTTAGTGACACAATGCAGATTAGAATATTACTGACACCATATTATATCCATCTACTAACTGACACGAACAATGTGTATTAGACCATATCACAGGTGCTCAGTGGCCAATAAGATATTGTCCAGTAGTTCACCGGTTCGACTCAATGGTGCGTTACATCTCATGGGTAGGTAATAAGTTAGGGTACATATCAGGTGCTGATCAAATCAATGAAGGGTGACGACAGCTGTCTTTTGTTTTTTGTAATGAAAAAAATCGACCAAGTGCGAGTCGGACTCGCGCACAATGGGTTCCGTTCCATTATCTATAAAAACGGCAAAAAAAATCACGTTTGTTGTATGTGAGCCCCCTTAATGATTTGTTTTAATTTAATTATTTATTTTTAAAGTGAATATAACTAAATATTCTGTGAATATTTCAAGCGTCTACCTGTTGCCGTTATCAATATCGAGCAAAAACGAGCAAAAATTTATTTTTGTTGTTATAGCGGCAACAGAAATACATCATCTGTGAAAATTTCAACTGCCTAACTATCACGGTTCATGAGATATAGCCTAGTGACAGACGGATAGACAGACGGACGGACAGCGGAGTCTTAATAATAGGGTCCCGTTTTACCCTTTGGGTACGGACCCCTAAAAAAAAAATTGGTGAAATGTTGTATGTCATCAATACCATTAACTCACACGATTTTACGCTTGGCGACATTTTACGCTTGGCGACATTTCGAATGTCACTGGCTACCTTAGGTCCGTATTACAGAACCTCCCAAAAGGCTTTAATAGTTATTTATGCAACTGTTATATAATAAGGGGTATTAAAACACGAATGTGGGTTTATCACACGAGGGTGAAGCCGAGTGTGATAGTAGTATCACATGAGTGTTTTAATACCTAATTATTTACAGTTGCATACAAGACTTTATCTACACCCATGATATGAATCTTCTATAAAAGTTTCTTTTCAATACCAATATCGAACAAAAATGGCGCAGTACGACGTGAATTAGAACTTTTCGAATTCGGATGTGTTTTGTTTTTAAATTACGGTGCTTTGTTAGTGAAACGCTCGTGAATGACCGTGTTCTTTTTTTGAAATGAGTTGCATCATGAAATTCAGTACAACATTATAACACCCGTTTGGATGATATTATGGTTACTATGACACCGGTTGTTTTAATGTTGGCAATAAGCTAACTGTTTCAGAAACATTTATAGGGGATTTATAGCATGGGAGTGAAGATAAACGAGCTTTAAGTAATGCTAGAGTTTTAAGTGAGAAAACGACTTTTATTTTTTACCCGACTACGGCGAAGAAAAAGGAGGGTTATGATTTTGACCGGTATGTATGTTCATCTGTTCCCTTGTATCTTCTAAACCACTCATCACAATTTAACAAATTAGGTATCGTTAGAAGCGTCTTGATTGTCCGCTAGTTATAGGCTATGTGTCGTCACATTAAATTAAAAATGGCGCCCTCTAGAGGAAATAAAGTCAGGAACTTAAAAAAAAATATTGTTGAATCGTACTATGTTGGGTATCAAATGAAAGGGCTTAATGAGCACATTTCAAAAATAACCCCAAAATAATTTAAAAAAAAATTAAGTAATAAAAACTAAAACCCAACTACGACTGAAAAGGTATAAATAAGACACCACAGACAGACAAATTAAAAATCCGGAGTCACACGTAATCTGTTCGATTTATGCCGCCCTAACACGTGTGACTCCGGATTTTGGTGGTCTGTGGTAGACACCACAGACCACCAAAACTGTTTATACCTTTTCAGTCGTAGTTGGGTTTTTAGTTTTTATTACTTAATCTTTTTTGTTGTGAAAAATCGCTGTTTACGGTAGTGCGCAACGTAACGCATACAAAACATGTTGTTTATGGGTGCATGCAACAGTTCAGGATGTAGGAGTATTCAAAATCAAGTTATAACATAAAAAAAAACTTGAAATCTGCAGACGTAGCATGAGCACCGTTTTGTCGACAGAAGAGTAGACAAAAATGACGTTCCGTGTAGACAGTACGACGGCAGCAAAGTAGAAAGAGCCAACTGCACTTTTTTACGAAATTCACTCTTCTACATAATTCGACTCAGAATTCTTTGTTTTGTCATAGGATATTTTTTCTGATGGTGATTTTGACAGTTGGGATAGAAAGCTTTCTTCCGAAATTGTCTACACTTATAGAGACCTAGACAAAGATCGTTAGAAATGAAAGCCAAAATGACAGATTGTAGAAAGATTTCTACGGTGCGATGTCAAAAATGAAGAAACGAAATGTCACTTTGTATAGAAAAAGCTATGTCTATTCTTCGTAGAAATAGAAAGCGTCATGCTACGCCTGCTGTAAAACACGTCTGAAAAAGTTGGAACTTTGACCTTCAATATTGCCGTAACCAGAAGGTTCCCAGGTATGGTCTAAAACAAAAAAAAAACTCACAATGACGGGAATAACAAGTGGCTTTCGGCTTAGTGTCTTTTTACACCTGTTACAATACTGACAGTCTCGAAACATATGTATCAGAACTACCATAAACATAGGTACAATCATCTAGCTATTGTCACGCATAATTATAAAAAACAATCTGCAGTAGTCCTGCTTTGTTCCCACGCCAGTCATTATAGCGACCAGACAATAGGGGGCTGGACAGCTGATGACCTTTGATATGAACCGGCGTTTAGCTTTGAATGCAATTTATGTTATTTTTGGTAAAATACAATAGACTAAACTATTCTTCAAGAGTCATAAAAAACCCTGTAAGAAATCGACACGTGTTTCACCTCTCAACGAGGCATCCTCAGGATGACGATTGACCAGTCGCAAACCAGAACACGACGTGTTGCCACACCGAGCGTCAGACACGTTGTGTTCTGGATTGAGACTAAATAATAATTTAAATGCCTATAGGTTTCTACCAACAAAGATTTGCTTAAAGAGAACTCATAAACGTATTTATTGACATCCCTGCACCTATACCATCATCATTATCAGCCTATAACGTTCCCACTGCTGGGACACAGGCCTCCTCTCTGTGAGAGGGAGTGGGCCGTAATCCACCACGCGAGCCCAGTACGGGTTGGTAGATGTCACATGTCTTCGAATTTTTGGTTCTAGGACATGCCGGTTTCCTCACGATGTTTTCCTTCACCGTTTTGAGAGCAGTGGTGATGAAATTATTTACACAAAGTAAAGCGCCTGTCAGGGATCGAACCAACGACCTACAGCTCGTAAGTCGCGGCCGTTACCACTGGGCCACCACTGCTCTTGGGTGTACCTATACTACGACGTATTAATGCCACCATTTTTCCAGTGTTAGTGAGAGACGGAGCTATACAAGGCCACTAGCACCATCCTTTTTTGGCAGTGGAATAATGATGGCATTACTTCATAGTCAGCCCCTTGATCCCATTATTAATTTCCTCAATCACTCAGTATCATGAGCTAGGGGTGTCACCAATTATGAACGGATATACGCGTCAAACGGGGCCGTGCGACTGACCTCTCAGTCATTGCTACATTACTGTAATTAAGTAATTTATTTGACACCCCTGTGTTTGTAAATTAAACGTTTATAATATGAAAACTTGAAAACGTCCTAAATGCGTAGAGAATTCTTAGTTTTTCAAACATTTTACTCGTAGAACCTAGAAGAACCAGTCTTACCAAGGAGTATCGTGTTACCCAGTAACTAGGTTGTGGTGGACAGATAGGCAGTCGCTTCTTGTAAAGTACCTACTGTTGGCTTAAAACAATCACTTTAGCAGAATTTTAATAGGAAAATATTATGAATCATCGTAAAATGTCACAAACTGACCATTTCATAATATTGATCTGCATGCGATTCATATTACGAAATAATTCATCTGCTTGACAGTTTTCTATGGAGATTCGTAAAATGGTCCACAAATTATGAATTGCTTTTGAGTCAAAGTTGAGGAATTGCTAATGACAGCTGGAAATTCAGGAAATGAATTGCTTTTAGAGGAATAATGTGGCCGTTTTAGGCCTCCTGGTGTCCAGCTGCATCCGGTTAGACTGGAAGCCGAATCGAAGATGTAGCCTTGTTTAGAATGAAAAATAATGAAGGCAAAACGTATATCGAATCAATTTAACATAAGGAAAAAACTCATTCTTGCTGTCACAAAGAAATTACAAGAAAAATATTACACTGTTTTACGAGCCCCAGACGTTAATTTTGTCAGCCATATTTTTTCGGTATAATTTCATGGACATTTGCATAACTAATTTACAAATTGTCAACGATAAAAGATGACTCGTAGGTATTTTAAAGCCAAAATCTCGGAATGAAATTAATACCACGATTACAATCAGTCATTTTAATTTAGGGGGTATACTTTGTGATTGAATTCAATATTTCAGTTGAATTGTCCGATCGTCTTTTGTTTCTGGATCCAAATGTTTATTCTGTAAATAATGCCGTGATCCGACGGTGGGCCATATTGCGGACAGACACAGACGAGCCCACACGACGCACCGTGGGAAGGTGTACGTGTGGGGTATCGCAGACATCGGAAGTTCCTCGGTGTGCGGTGCGTGGTGGTCTGTGGTCGTCTGCCGTGCGTGTCCGTCCGCAAAATCGCGGATCGACGGATCTCGGCACTTTTACAAGTCTTTTAAAAAATAAGTTAGATGAGTTAGGCGTTTCCTATCTGATTACTCTGAGAAGAAAGGCCGAAACAAACTCAGAGGTCGCAGTCTCTTTTAAAGTAGAGACATAATGTTGGTCAGGTCATATGAGGACCATTTAGATTAGTGTCTGAAATGGTCTTTTGAGGAAAGAACCACACAGATTTGAGTGGACCTGTCCAGTCAGTGCAAGCATTATTCAGTAATCGTGGAGCTAAACTCAGAGCTAAGGAGCTCAACGACTCGACGAATAATACCAAAGAAAGGACATTTGAGTAGTCCACAAAAAGTACTCTAACTGCCAGACCATCATTAAAATAAAATGAGAAACGCATGATTGCAATTAATCTTCGACGTTTGGGTTTGACAAAAATTATACCTATAATTTGTCTCTTGCGCCATGTCAAAATTGAAAATTGTAACGAAAGCGGTAACGGCAAGTCATACCTAAGTCAGTCAGAAAATAAGTCATACCACTAGACATGCATGAGGAAAATCAACCATCTTTTTAACTCAGTTTAGACAAAAATTCTAACCGGTTAGTAACTGATGTAGAAAATTATACAACGTGCCGCTACAATGGCGACATTAATTTAACACACGGGTAGGACTAGTGGCTAGTCAACACAAAAATTATAATAAAATAAAATAATTCGTAAATTGCGAAATTTATATTTTCAAACAAACTAAATAATAAAAAACATATCCATAATTGAGATCACTCTGTGTAAAACATTCATTCATGAAGCTGCCTACCAGCTGGCTCGGTAAGTTCCTTTGTCGGCATAATTTTTAAGAAATTGCGCGGCTTTCCTTCTATTCGCCTACATACGATCCGTGACCCCGGCAAATGACCTCTTCGCTACAGTTCTTTAAGTACAGGTTGCTCCAGAGTGATAATATTGAAAATTGTAAATAAATCAATAAATAATAACGTTTAATGAAATTCAAATATTTTCATAAAACGAATACGCGAAATCTTATACGTGTGTTAAATTAATGTCGCCATTGTAGCGGCACGTTGTATATCTAATCTTTCCAACTAAACATTTCCTTTCATCTAAACCCCTTAGTAGACCTCCAAGTTCTCACAACATTAGCTCTAGTTTACAACGTTAATTCTGATCGTGAACCACGTCATCGTATCACGAAATGGTTGCCGACTCGTCGAAGCACAGTTTGGTCGATACAAGTCTGAGGTAGCTATGTTTTGTCCATGACATTATAGGAGACTTTGCTGCGCTCAATGGGGCGTAAAATTATGATATTTTGATATAGTGGAAAATGGTCTTTGCAAAGGAAAGTATCTAGTATTTATAACCTTCCTAGGCTGTACCAGACCTTCGTAGTCTTTTAGGACAACTAGAAGTTACACATACATACGTAATAAAAACAGGTTTTCTTCCCATGGGGGTAGGCAGAGACTACAGACCGCCACCTGCTACGATCCTTACATACTCCTTTGGCCTCGTTTACGTTCATACATCTGCTGGCTGACTATGACGTATTAATGCCATAATTATTCCACTGTGAAAAAAGGATGGTGCTAGCGGCCTTGTATAGCTCCGTCTCTCACTAACACTGGAAAAATGATGGCATTAAGGGGGATGCGCTAGGGTGGCCCGCGAAATTCAAATTTTCTTACGTTTTTTGTAATTTGCAGGTCAGTATCAGGTTGTATGTTGATCTAAATATTATTAGCGCTCGTAACAAATATGGATTTACTGAATTATAACCATTAGAATCAGCAATACAACTCTCTAAGCTCATGAAAGTGTATTGAATGGATATAATTCAGTAAATCCATATTTGTTACGAGCGCTAATAATATTTAGATCAACATACAACCTGATACTGACCTGCAAATTACAAAAAACCTAAGAAAATTTGAATTTCGCGGGCTACCCTAGCGCATCAACCTTAATACGTCGTGTTATAAGTGCTGGTCATACACGCACGCCGGTTGCGAGTACTACGCACCTGACCTTTCTCAAGAACATCTCCCATAAGGTCACTAATGTCCTCCTAGGGCAGATGTGAGTGGAAACACCGGGACGGCACGCCCTATATCTTTTGTTGGTCACCCTTCCATCATCCTCTCATCAAATTGTAAAGAAAGAAATAGAATTGGGATCATGAAATAAAGAAAGTTTTGGCTTAAGGCGAAAGTGTCAAACGTAAGAAACTTTGAATGTCGTGGCCTACCACAAAAAATAAAAAATGTAAATTTCTAACATTTTTTTGGAATTTGCAGGTGAGTATCAAGTTGTATCATGATTAAAATATGATCCGCGACCGTAACAAATATGGCTTTACATAATTATAAACATTAGAATCTGCAATTAAGTTCATAATAATTATCATATTGAATTACTATTTCATGAAATCATGACACTTTAGGCAGTGTTACTCAAAGTGTGCTCTGCGGAGCCCCTGGGCTCCACAAAGACTCTATGGGGGCTCCGCGAAATTAGCCCACAGAGGCTTTGAGGAGCCCAGTTTCCTCAAGAACTAATTTTAGATTAGGCGGCATTAATTGCTTAATCACGTGTCTATGCAGGATACAATGGAACTACAAGTAGGCGCTTTACTTTTTATACGCGATACTGCTCCTACGTCAAAAAAAAATGAAACTTGGACTCTGTGAAAGAAGATTTGCAACATCTGAAAAAACGACGAACGGTTTTGATTATTATAAGGTTCCGTCGCCAAAAAAGTTTGGGAACCGCTGCTTTAGGGTTATTTTGCTAATGGAGTTTTGCTAATTCTAATGATTGTAATTCTGTAGACGCAGTCAACAAACTTGGAGACAATTCTCTTTCCTTTTCTTCAGTGACAGAAGAGCCCTTTATTCTGCAGACAGACATCGTACAGACGGATAATATAGTTCTAATTAATATGAGAATCACATGGTAACAAATAGACAGCATTAGACTCAATAAACCAGTGAAAGTGACTTCAAAAGGCAGCGCATCACTTTCGCCCTGTGCGTGTATTTATACTGAGACTTCTTGTAACATTGTATGTAGTGGAATATCATTATCGGAAGCAGCATTAGATGGCGTAGCTTTTGGAAAATTGGTTACATCTTCTCCATTGATCATTATCAAGTGTCTTTTCACACCTATGTTGGGGTCGGCTTCCAGGCTAACCGGATGCAGCTGAATACCAGCTGAATACAGCCCTCCGCCGCCGACTGATCGGATGAATTCAGCCTATCATACTAAGACCATCCATTGCTAGTTTTTTGATTTAAGCTGTTTTATTTACATAAATGGAGTGCTGCGTACAGATAATGTAATTTTACATTGAAATAAAGGAATAGTAACTGAAAAAACGACAAAAAAAAATGAAAACTTACCTGAGAAAATTTCCGATGGAATATTATTCAAAATAAGGAGCTGAATGCCCCCTGTTAATTTGCGGAGGGCTGTCCATTACACCCTGTATGTTTAACATGGAGGGACCTGACTTCCACAACCCAGTTAAATACTGGTTCTTCATTTGTGGGCATCGTACAGGAGAATCTGCTTAGCCTTTTCCCAACTATGTTGGCGTCGGGTTCCAGTCTAACTGGATGTAGCAGAAAACCAGTATTTTACATGGAGCGACTGACTATCTGACCTCCACTACCTAGTAATTGGGTAATATGATACCCCTTGGTAAGACTGGTGGTCAGACTTCCGGGCTTCTGACGACCCGTAACGACTATCAAAGATCCCGGTAAGCGTAGCTTAACCTGATGGAGCGACCCGTGCGGCTGTTATTACTTAGCCACGAGATCCTCCAAAATATTTATTTTGTCGAAAAGGGGCGTTACCGTTATAGCTTAATCCAGAAATGAGAGCCGGGACCTATACTATAAAATATCACGGATTCACCCATCTTACTGCGACTTAACTACCTATAAGGCACCGTCTTTTTGATCGTATTTAATAAAGAATGAGCCTATTCCCATGAACCGGTCATAGATCCAGACTTCGGACTTCTTAGAGAATTCCATATGGAAAATCTAATAATACATTGCGTGATTTGGATCCCATAGTAATGGACATCTCTGGACCAACGAGGCAGTTGGTCCAATCAAGCATATTAAAACTAGAGCTAATAGAAAACTAATGCTTTTGAAAATAATAAGTTTAAATGCGACCTAGACAAGTGACAATCACTTCGAAAGCGTTTCGTATTTCCACAACGAGTTTCAACAGGATTGACTTATGCGTTTCGATAACTTATGTCAATCCTATACATGTTTGCCTTTTCCATCATCGTTATCGCTGATAGAATGCCAGTTTGTCTAGGGCTCAGCTCTCCATTGTTAGCTAACGTCAATAAAACCCAGTTCTTTGTCTATCTGTAATCTAACTAATATTATAAACACGAAACTTTGTAAATATGGATGGATGGATGTTTGTTACTCTTTCACGTAAAAACTACTGAATGGATTTGGATGAAATTTGGCAAACAGATAGTTTATAACCTGGATTAACACACAGGATACTTTTTATCCCGATATTCCCACGGGATCGAGACTTACGCGGAAGAAACCGCGGGGCGCAGCTAGTCTAACAAAGTTCCCTTTTTCAGGTCCATAGCCTGAAAATGGCTCGAAGTAAAACGGAGTTCATAAAACATATTTTTACCTTTGTTCTTGATCTTTTGATCGGGTCACTTCGTATGTACTCGGGTTAAAATCGTTAATATTCAAGGTATTTGACTACCATACCAACATCGACCAAATAATGGTAGCAACCTGTAGTTATAGGTGGGCGGGGCTTATCCCCCACCCTATTGTGTGGTTTTCACCAATAGGGTGCAAGGGTTTTAAATTGAGAACGCGTGCCGATGCGTCGCTACTTTATAACGTCGAAAATTGACGTATCTTCAAAACCAAAACAGTTGTATACAGGGTGGTTTACTTAGTTTGTAGTGTTTACTATTTTGTGTATTATATGTTTTAATATTTTTATTTATGGATGGAGTCATTGTCATCCTCCTGTCCCTGTCCTCAAATTGATAAAGGATGGGCAGTATAATTTATCTTCTTTACAAAATATTTCGAGCAGTCGTCATCTCAATGTTCACTGACTCTCTGGACATTATATTAAGAATTATCTTTTACACCTGAATTCATCATCGTTTTTTTGGTTTCCCTATTTCTCTTATAAGGAAATAAATCAAAATGAAAACTATTAAAACCAGCTTGGATTTGTTTCAGCTCCTTCCCAACTAATATTATAAATGCGAAAGTGAGTTTGTTTGTTTGCTACGCTTTCACGCTGAAACAGCTGAACGGATTTGGATGAAATTCGGCACATGGGTAGACTATAGCCTGTAGAAGGACACAGGCTACTTTTCATCCTGGATTACAGACGTAGTCCCAGGCTGCTAATGTTAAATATTTGTTGCACATCTTCAATATACCAGTCAACTCACTTAGTTCTACGGACCTTTTCCTTTACATAAATTAAGTCCTACAATTACGTAAACTCTACTTAAACGAGTAGTTTTGGCCTCTCTAAAGGTAAAACTAACACAAACGCAGGTACTTACTTTCAGATGATTGAACACCCGGCTACACATCAAGCTATACATTTCCAGTATAAGCTGACCTCGCATTGTACGGAAATCGTATACAATGTGAGATCAACATAAACTGGAAATGTATAGCTTGATGTGTAGCCGTGGCCCGTGTCGTACCAAAATGTCAAGGAGAACGGCTGTCTTTGTATACAAACAAGCTTCAAATAAGCGTTTATTATAATAGCTTGCTTCTGCACGCGACTTCTTTCAACATAAAATATGACACTCTGTAAATCCTACTATCCTACTATCCTTCTAATATTATAAATGTGAAAGTTTGTGTGTTTGTGTGTTTGGATGTTTGTTACTCAATCAGGCAAAAACGGCTGAATGGATTTGGATGGAATTTGGCAAACAGATAGCTTATAATCTGGATTAACACATAGGATACTTTTTATCCCGATATTCCCACGGGATCGAGACTTACGCGGGTGAAACCGCGGAGCGCAGCTAGTAAATTAAATAAATTCGAAAGTAGCTCTGTCTGTCTGTCTGCATGTTACCTTTTCACGCCTAAATCAATGATCGGATTTCCAAAAAAAATTGGCAAGGAGATAGATGGTATCCTGGGAAAGGACATTGGCTACTTTTTATCAACATACCACGCGGGCGAAGCCGCGAGTGAAAGCTAGTAATAAATTAAATGCGAAATTGAGTTTGTTTGTTACTGTTTCACGCTAAAACTGCTGAACGAATTTAGATGAAATTTGGCACAGTGGTCTCACAATGATCAGTTTTTGACAGATATGCCATACAAAATCTGTCTAAAACTCATCATTGCGAGACCACTGACACGTTTGTAAATTAGTAGACCTGCAGGCGTAGCATGAGCACCGTTTTGTCGACGGAAGAGTATACAAAAATTACGTTTCCTGTAGACAGTAGACAGAACGAGACGGCAGCAAAATAGAAAGAGTCAACTGCACTTATTACGAAATTCACTCTTTTACATAATTCGACTCAGAATTCTTTGTTTTATCATAGGATTTATCGGTTGTCAGTGTGATTTTGACAGTAAGGATAGAAAACTTTCTTCCGAAATAGTCTACATATAAAAAGACCTAGACAAAGATCGTTAGAAATGAAAGACAAAATGACAGATTGTAGAAAGATTTCTACGGTGGATGTCAAAAATGAAGAAACGAACTGTCACTTTGTATAGAAAAAGCTATGTCTATTCTTCGTAGAGATAGAAAGCGCCATGCTACGCCTGCTGGAATAGGACATAGGATACTTTTTATTCCGATATTCCCACGGGATCGAGACTTTCGCGGGTGAAACCGGGGCGCAGCTAGTATCTTATAATATAATAAATGAAATATTGTGCCTAACATGCAGTTCAATATTGAATTAATGATATTTATCATCTCGAATATGGCAGTCAAATTTGGAATCCGAGTTATGCAGTGCATTCGGACAGATTGGAACGAATACAAAGGAAATTCACAAGATACTTAGGCTACAAATTAAAAATTCCTTATCTGAGTTACAATGAACGATGCGCTCGTTTCCACTTACTTCCACTAGTAACTCGGAGAAATATATCTGACCTACGGTTCCTAGTGAAAATAGCACAATCAAGGATTGAATGTCCCGAACTTCTTTCCAAGCTGTCTCTGAATGTTCCGCCTCGACACTCTCGTCTGAGAAATCTTCTTCATGCTCCTTACGCGCGCACAGTTTACCGTAGCAATTCTTACATGATTCGCTCGGTCAGAGTATTTAACCAAATTGTTGTGAATAAACTCCCCTCAATCGATTTGTTTGCAAGCAGCTTAGCGTCCATTACTACTGTTCTATCTAAACACTTTATTGTTTCTGATGCATACTAATAGCGGTTGTGCATGCACCTGTACTTAAGCAGGTACTTAATTTAATGTTATACTTTATGAATTCATAACCAATTTCGAAAAGTACAACAATAATCTATTGCTAATTGTGGAGGCTTGTAAATGGCTTGTCGTCAATTACCTCATTCTTAACTCTGTGTTGATAGCTGTAAGCCACCCAAAGATAATAAAAATAAAATAAAATAAAATAAAATAAAATATACAAAACTTTCAACGCATTATCAACTAAACTGTGTATGTTCATTTACATCATCTATCTATACATATCATAAATGATTATAAGATAAATATCATTGATATTGAACTGCATGTTAGGCACAATATTTCATAGGGACTTTACATTTTCATTCTGAAAGGAAATCATATGGCTGGGTATGGCGGGAGGAAACGCATGTGACTAAAAGAGTGATGAATAAAAATGTTGATGGATGGAGTGGCAGAGGAAGGCCAAAGAAAAGATGGATGTATTGTGTGAGGAATGATATGAAAGAGAAGGGAGTGAATGATAGCATGACGGTTGACAGAGGAGAGTGGAAAAGATAACCTGTCACGCTGACTCCCAGTAACATGGGACAAGGGCAGGAAGATTATGATGAATACGATTGTCCTTTTTTTTTTAAAAGACATTTAAAAGTGACACTGCAGTGTTACTAAAGAAAATAACAAAACTTAATCAATCTGCCTAGCCTTTTCCCAACTATCTTGGGGTCGGCTTCCAGTCTAACCGGATCTGACCTCCACAGCCCAGTTACTGGGTAACACGATACCCCTTCAGACTTTCGGGCTTCTGGCGACCAGTAACGACTGTCAAAGATGCATAAATGACAGCCTGGACCAACAGCTTAACGTGCTTTCCAAGGCACGGAGGAGTCTCGGTATGTAAAGATGGTCACCCATCCACGGACCAACCCCGGCAAGCGTAACTTAACCTAATGGATCGACCTGTGCGGCTGTAATTACGTAGCCATGAGCTCCGCTGAGTAAATAAGAAACTATGGTAAAAATATTTTCTCAACACCCTGTATAAGCTAATGACATCACAGCATGATAAATTTTCACTGCCATGACTTGAAACGACTCTAGTATTCACGAAACGACATAAATTACTTATTAATAACCCGTAGTTTTTCACAAACAAACTAATTTTAAGTTTTTAAAGATATGAAGGACATTTTTGTTTACTCGTTTCGGCTGTACCCCAGAAGGGCGGGGCAGTGGAATACAATAATGTACACCTATAACGTATTTTTTTTAAATTACGATGTTTTCGTATTGTATTTCATGATAGTTTAACAAACTAGTAATCGGCCAGCCAGCTTGAAGGAATGCCGTTTTTTAGATTGCGTTTCATCAAATACATAGATGCCGAAATGATGGCTCCACTGTTAAATAATAAGTCGGTATTTTAAATTAATTCATTTAAAATGAAAATCGACTCTTGTTACGACACAATAAAGTGAAATTCAGGTCGCACAGCGCTAATTACCTACAGTTATGTTCACATAGAAGTTACCTCTCTTTTCTATCTCTTATATTTTCTGACTACGTTACACTCACTGATTTGGCTTGACAAGACGGGCCCGCCGCGTACTTGTAGCTTCACACCTTGAACCATCTGTATTGAACTGTGCCATAACAGATTAATTTGAAAAGTGTTATAAGAACCAAGGCCTGTTCGTCTTCTGCGAAAACCATGAGTACCAAATAAGTACAAAAAAGTACGAAATAAATTCGTTGTACGTTCATAGCTTTCGATATAAAAATAGGTTGCCATTATATTCAAAAGCTCGCTACTACCATAGTAACGCCCTCTATTGATATGTGTGGAAAATAAAACACCCTTCTAATAGTATGTTAATGAAATGGCTGTGAATCACTCTTCCTTTAGACACGACAGGTTTACGAAAATAATAGTTATTTTTTATGCAAGGCTGCAAAGCTGTTT
This sequence comes from Lithophane semibrunnea, assembly GCA_947363905.1. Taxonomy (NCBI): domain Eukaryota; kingdom Metazoa; phylum Arthropoda; class Insecta; order Lepidoptera; family Noctuidae; genus Lithophane; species Lithophane semibrunnea. The sequence goes on along the minus strand of OX376213.1, from coordinate 5,399,730 downwards.
TTTGGCGCGAGTACTTGTTTTGAAACCTTAGCAAGCGAAGAATTCTAGGATTGAACCACTCGCTTCGCTCATGGTTCAAATATAGAATCCTGAGCGTCGCGAGGGTTTCAAAGCGAAACACAACTTTTCACCTCTCTATTGCGAGGAGTGCTAAGTGTCTCCATGCATTGAACAAATATTGTACGCTTTTATGTAATTTTCGCGCAATTTTTCCGGAAGAAAGCTCAATTCGGCATTATGTACCGTATGCTCTAATTCTGCCACTGCTAAACAAACCAAAATGATGGAAAGCGAATTGAATATACAGAAGAAAATTATAATATAAAGTTTTGTGAAGTGAGAACTTCTTTAGGCGCTTTGAGCTACTTTTTTCGTGCTGGCCAGTACGATTATTCTAAAAATGAGGTTGGCGCACTGACACAAAATAAGTATGCATTATCAGTGGACATACTGGAGTTATAGAAAATTATTGAATAGAAAGTTTCGAATTTAAAAAACTCTTTCCACGCTAGCGGATAAAATGCACTTTTGCACTTAGATTTCGAATGATAAAGAGAATCTTTCCGAGCTTGAAAGATACACCGCTATTCAGTAAAGTTCACTTGGAACCTCACTCAAGTGAGCGCACACAATTCGAAAGCGAACTCATTTGTTTTTAAAGTAAATCATCGCGGATTCACAACGAGACAGCGTTCGAATTTCGAAGTGTTGTTCAGAAAATCACGATAGTGTTTGCCCAGTGGTAAAGTACTAAAGAACCGACTCCAACCCAATCAGGGTCAACCCGCATACAACGACGATTATGGAGCACTTCCTCTCACAGAGGAGGAGTCCACAGGTCCAGTAGTGAAAACAATAGACTGATTGATATATTAGGTCCCCACCTATCAAATCATCGTTTTGTATGGGGAATTTTAAAGAAGTTGCATTTTTCATACTAACTTTATCTTAATTTATATAACAACCATGAACACTAATATTTTAAAACTTTTATGCACTAATGTTTAAAAACTAAGATAACGTATGCCACTTAGATTAAACGACAAAAATAAGTTTTGGACATGTTAAAAAATAAATAGTGGTCATTTCTGCTAACAAAATGAGGAGTCATTTTTAAGGTATTTTTTATGTTAAAACTATATAAGTAATAAGGTTTTTTTACCATTGGTAGTTGTCTATGATGATCATTATTCGATATAATATCAAGCAATTGATGAATATTTTAAATTATAGAAGTGACGAGGTTCTCTTTTTGTGAGAAAAAAACGCCAATTTCATAGGACCCAATATAACATAGCTATCACGCCTGTATTCTTCGAAGTGTTAGGCAGATGTGTACCTATAGTACACCCACATTTCGCTAGTTATGTTTAAAGTCCCATGTAACTTGGGGCGAACCTATTGACATCTGCTGATTGAGTTACAAAAAAATCATCTCCGCAATAACTTTCCGCACCCATAGTTTGGAGACCATCATCATCTGCCTAGCCTTTTCCCAACTATGTTGGGGTCGGCTTCCAGTCTAACCGGATGCAGCTGAATACCAGTATTTTACATGGAGCGACGGCCTATCTGACCTCCACAACCCAGTAATTGGGTAATACGATACCCCTTGGTAAGATTGTTTGTCAGACTTTCGGGCTTCTGACGACCCGTAACGAGTGTCAAAGATCCTCAAGTGACAGCCGGGAACAACGGTTTAACGTGCTTTCCGAGGCACGGAGGAGTCTCGGTATGTAAAGATGGTCACCCATCTACAGACCAACCCCGGCAAGCCTAGCTTAACCTGATGGATCGACCCGTGAGGCTGTTATTACTTAGCCACGAACTCCTCGACATCTGCTGATTGAGTTACAAAAAAAACTCATCTCCGAAATAACTTTCCGCACCCATAGTTTGGAGACCATGTTTTATAAAATATCTCTGAGTCGTGATACTTACCTGCTCATAAATAACGGTACCATAATAAAACCTTTTTTCACAATACAAAACCTTGGCATTGGTCAACCTTCAATTAAAAATACGACAACTTAAGACTTGGGACATTTCGTGCAGCCTATATAATGCAACTGGAAAATTCATTATTGCATGACGTGCCGATTGGTTTTTTATTTAACGTTTTTTCCGTCAAAAACAATTGAATAGTTGTAACTGAAGGCTGTTGTTAGTTTTTGTGTAATCTATCTGTTCGTCTGTAACCTTGTATCTCTAAAACAGCTGAACAGATACCGATAAAGTGTGAAATCTTTTATATTTAGCGCAGATTTTTTAATTCTGTTCTTGGCATTGAATTTTTTTATTGACCTAATTTTTTCATTTTTTTTTCCACGAAATTAAATGTTGATAAGTATCGTAAAAAGAGTCGAGAATTCAAGATTTTAACATGTTATTTTTAGCTTTGTAGGGGGCGATTTTCCGTTTAGTTTAGACTATTTTAATCCACCATGCTATTACCTATCTTAGATTAGCATCTAAGATGCCATGCTTTTTTATTATTAGGGTAAGCAAATGGCGTCATAATCGTTCTCTATTAAAATATAGGAGATTCAGTTACTTAAATTATTGTTTGTTATTTTCTATCGGTGTTTCTCGTATTTTTTTTAAATTAGTTTTTCTTTAATTATTGTTTAATAAACTGTATTATTATCTTTCTTTCATAACTAACCTTGGAGTTAAAATGATAATCACGACGCGACGCCATATTGGATTCATTTCATCAGCCCCGAAGGTTAAAATCGCGCACAAAAACATTTACCTTCCTTAATAAATTACTAGTCCGAATCAGTCTAAAGTTTAAGTAGTATAACCGTACCACAGTTTTCGCAATGCTGTGAATCTATGACATTTACAGGTAGGGCAGCCATTGTGGTATTGCACAAACTGCAGTACAATACCTCGTCTGAAAACTTGGATTATAATTTAGAATGGAATCTATAAGGGCCTAAAACAGCCACATTAGCAATTCCTCTAAAAGTAATTCATTTCCTGAATTTCCAGCTGTCATTAGCAATTCCTCTTATTTGACACAAAAGCAATTCTTAAGGGGGCGTGTATTGACAGCAAAAAATCATATTTCACCCGCGCAACCCTTACCTACCCCTCTCATTAAACACGACGAAAACAAAACACAATGCCTTCCCGCCAGCAGAAACTTTTCGTCTGGCGTTTATAGAATTCGAATTTCAATCTTCTGTAGTTTATTTTGCTTATACGATACGCTAAGCTTGAATTCAGAACTATGGATCTTGTTCATGTTTTGGAACTAGAAACTCAATGTTGACGTGAAAAAGTTCAAATTTAAATGTTACCAAATTTTATTTAGGACCTTGTACAATTTGTACCTAATGACGTCTTTGTGGAAAACTATGTTACCAAGTAATAAATATAATGCTATATCGTGGATTTCTCTCTTTGGAAGATCGTGCAAAGTGATACCCAAGTAAAAAATAATATTCGTATAATGAATTTTGCACTGTATTGTGCAACGAATATGGCATGTGTCATGAAAATTTTTCCTGCGCCAAACGCGAACAATCCCCTTCGAAAACATTTGAAACATGTGAAAAAGAGGCCGAGTTCTGTACAAAAGAAATAAATGAAGGATTGTCGGCTTCACCACTAAAAGAATTGACATCTATTCATCTATGTAAATGGGTGCCAAAGTACCAAAGGGACTAATTATAACAAGGGCCCGAGGTACGCGGCTCAGTACCTGCGCTGTGTTATGGGCGCGCGCCCGGCGCGTTTTGGACGCTTGTCAAACGCAACAAGATTTCCACATTTTGTTGTAACTTTTGAACCGTGTTTCTTTTAAGTTTATTACTAATGCGGAGAAAATGACAAGGAAAAATAGTGAAAAAGGAACTCGCGTCCAAGCGTCAAGGGCACGGTTAGGTTTCATTTACGGAGACGCGAGGAGTCGCGCGTGGCTTTGGGCGGCGCGGCCCGCACTGAATTCAAACATATGGCGTTGTATAAGTGCGTTTACGGAGACGCGATTTTACACGCGTTTGTTTGAAATGGAGCGTTTTTTACGGCGGAGCCCGCGAATGGCATAGCCGCGTCACACGCGGTGTTTCATCACGGCGGCGCACACAGCAGCAATTCTCGATGAAGCGATGCCCGCGGCATACCTTCTCCCAGTCTTATTTGTAAATCGCACAACGGAGATGCAAGTTGAGAGTGGCAAGTTGCGACATGTGCAGGCCTAACGGCGCCCGGCATGGGAGCTCGCTTAGACTGCAGCGCTTGATAAAATTCGTTACATAGGAATTCATACAATTTTATTGAGCGCCCGAAACGCAGCGTACAAAATCCGCGTCTCGGGCGCTTGTTATAACTAGTCCCTTAGTAGAAAGTTTAGTATGGTCCCTCTTTTTAACTGTTGAAATTGTAGCTTTGAAAACATGCCAAGTTGCATTATAACTTTAGGCCTCATTTACGGAGACGCGGGGCGTGGCGCGTTTTAAACTTAACAATTTATGCAATAAAATTAAAACAATATAAATTTAGTGCATGCATCTAAATTTATATTGTTTTAATTTTATTGCATAAATTGTTAAGTTTAAAAAAAAAACGGGTGAAGACACTGGCTCCTGTAACACAGGTTCCACCTAGCTCAGGAGTCAGGGCTTCAAATTAGAATGTAACACCTTTTTATGTCAATAAAACATTTTTTATTATTTTATTTCCACTCACGAGCAAGCGCTCGTGAGTGGTTTATGTATGTTTGTGTGTTTGTTGTGTTTTGTGTGTACGTGAGTGTGTTGTAGGATTGTGTGTGTATGAGTGTATGTGTGTGTGTGTGACTGATTGTGCTTTGGTCATCATATAGCCGATGACCAGCGGACGATCAAGAAGCTTCCAACGATACCTCATTTGTCAAATTGTGATGAGTCTTTTAGAAGATAATATGAGGGAACAGACATAGATATAGAAACAGACATAGAAACCGGTCAAACTCATAACCCTCCTTTTTGCTTCGCCGTAGTCAGGTAAAAACTAAAACCCAACTACGACAAAAAAGTCAAATAAAGAGATATAAACAAGACATCACGGACAGACCTATTAAAAATCCGGAGTCATACGTAATCTGTTCGAGTTCGTTCGTTATACCAATAACCGAAGAATAAAGGTATTATCCTAAACAAGTTTTATTTAGGTCAGTCGCTCCAATTGTTCGTCTAAGGGTCACCTTACAAGAAGTTTGTCAAAAAAAGTGAGAGTAAACGAATTTGGATCCTGAGTAAATCGCAATAACATTTAATCTCCAGTGCGAATTTTCAAATGAACGTAGAATGGGCTCGTTGGCTATGTTGTAAATTTTCTCCGCAAGAAAATTCACCGCAATACAGAGCAATGGCGCTAGTTGTACCTACTTCTTTCTATACTCCGTGCTACTATATCAGTCAAAAATCTGTCAAATAAAATGTATGTCATCTTGAGTTTTCAAATATCAACATTGAATTTTATATGTTTATTTAGACTCGGTATTTATTTATTTATCAATCAATAACACTTGTAATATTTGCTTTGGAAGTGGTTTTAGTGTTTATTTCATGTTTTCTATGTCTCAGTTTCTTTTGTGGAATGTGATAAATTACGAAAATATTATTTACGAAAATAAATAATATCTCAGCGCAGCTAAATTTTGAGCGCAGTCCTCTCGTCTCAACAGAGCGACGCCGACTGATTTGTGAAACAAAAATATGCTTGAAGTTCAAGTAATGTGCGACGGAAGATGGCTTCTTCCACGAACTAAGAACGTCGTAAGTCCTACAAGCTTTGATTCGTAATAAAACCAAAAATAAAAGGAATAAAAAAAAAAAGCCTACACAATTTTTTTTTTGCCTTGTTTTAATACATATAATCATGGGGGGGGTCTGGATTTATGCTTTCGCGGTTGCACAACGACATGCTTTGCTTTGCTTTGCTTGGTAGTATAGATGCAGGCCTACCCTGCCACCTCCTTCAGAGGTGGTAGGGTGGCGGGGTCTTGAGGGAGAGCGCTACAGTCGTGTAGATCCTCAAGGCAAGTCTGGTGGATGTACCTTCTCGAGGTTGCCACCCCGTTCTTGGTCTAATTCCCTAAGAAATAGACGTAACTAAAACCACCAGGCGCCTTTGCACCCCTTTCCCAAAACCCTCACCCTATTCTTTCCTGCCCTATGCCCTCCTGCCCCAACTCTCACAAACCCTCCCCACTCCATCCTACCCACCTCCTTACTTCTCCCAATTTCCACTACCCAATTCCCACTCCTAACCGTGACCCCCCGTGACTGGGTGGTGGCGGGCTTGTCTGTCACTAAAAACAGCTGACGGCGAGTTGGAGTAAGCAGTCACCTGCGCTAGGACCTGCGCAGTTGAGCGCCGTGAGCGGGGATGAAGGAGTCCTGGGGGGTTGAGCCGAGCGGCTCTGGCTGTAATGTGCCCGTAAGGCAACACGCCCCCTTTGGTCTGGATTTCAAGCGAAACGGTGGCCCTACCCATTAGCCAAGGGTAGGGAAATGGCCACAGTGTCCCGTCAGAGGGCCACAGGCGAGGTGCGTGAGGTCCGCTGAGGTCGTCCCCGGACGGCCGAGGCGGTAGGTAAAGGTCATGCTGACGGTGTAAGTGAGGGTTGATCAGTTCGTTTGGGGGTGGGCCTTTCGACCCCCTACGCCAACCCGATCAAGCACCCGATGTCGCACTGTAAACCAGCCTTGCGCACCTATATCTCTCTGGTAGTCCTAACGTTCTTGCTTCTTTTCCATAGCAAGACGTTCCCAGTTGCGGGCTCCATGGAGGGTGGGAGCCAGAGAGATGAATTTTAAAACAAATATAACATGGATTCTTTAAGGCCTGTTAAAAAACCCAAGGGAGGTGCTTGCACTTCCCCTGCCCCTGGTGGCGTCGCAGTTAACGCTGCGGGCACCAGCGCGGGCACCGGTCCGGCTGTGGCGAGAACCACAGCCAAGACCAAACCCAAGTCCCAGTATAAACAAAGGACGTCGGCGCTGATTGGGACCAGTACCGACCCTTCCAAACAGACGGTAACCACGGCGACGACTAATACCACTGCCGGTCTGACCCTCTCCACACTGACCCCGGTGCCAGGTAAGACTGGCACTGGGCTCCCAGCCAAACACCCTCCTCCTCCTGTGGCTCCTCTAGCCTCCCATCAGTCGGCCGCCACCGGTCAAGCGGAGACGGCCAGCTGCACCGAGGACGCGTTCTCGCGCTCCTGGCAGGTTGTGCAGAAACGCAAGGGCAAGGGTAAAAATACTCAACAAGCCCCACGCCCTTGCAACGACCCTTCAGGTCCAACTGCCGCCCCGGCACAAGGCAAAAACGACGAGGAAGGAGCGCCGTCAAGCTCTCAAACGGAAGCCAGGGAAAGGCTCCCGTAATAAGCAAACCACCGCCGCCAGCTCGGGAATTTCGACTAGCGGCCAGCTAAACTTCTCCGCCGGAAAGCGGGCACAGGCAGAGGCCGGCACTAGCCGACCAGCGCCCAATCTTTCGCCAACCAGCGCTCCGGAGAAACCAGCCGAAGGTAAAGATACACTGCGACCCGATTGGAAGGATCAGGCCGCGGCCAAGCGAGCTCTCAACGAATCCTTGACACCTCGAGGGGAGCACAAGCGGCCGCGGCTTGATCAATCCAATAGGGTCGCCCAACGAAGCTACGCCCAAGCTGCCAGCGCTACCCTAGATGTCGCGATCACCTGCGAGCGCACGGGGATCCTCAGCAAGGACGTATCGGACCAGGTACTCGCTGCTATCCAGAAGCAGATCATTCTCGAGGCCTGCTCCGCCAAACAAGACACGCCAGGGCCGACCTTCAACGCCAAGCCGCTGTTCGCCGGGGGTGTCCTGAAACTGTGGTGCGGAAACGACCACACCTTAGCCTGGCTAAGGAAGGCAGTCTCCGATCTGGCTCTGCCAACTAGCACTCCGCTAGTCGTCTTGAGCCAGTCGGAGGTCCAGAAGCGTGCACGGTGCGGTATCGTGATCCCGGACGAGCAGGGGGTCTACGGAGAGTCGACCAATATTGGGCGCGCTCTCAGTTACCAGAACCCATGGGTCGACATTAAGAGGTGGGTACTGTTGCACGCCGACAAGCAAGCCGAGGCGTGGTTCGTGGTGGTCGGCATCCCTGTGGACCAAATCCCGACCCTGATGGAGGCCGGACGCCGTCTCTCTATTGGTTTAGGGACGGTGTACGTGAAGTTCCAGGGTCGGAACGGTAGGTTCACCGACGTCCCGCAGGGATGGGACGCCGCCACGGGCACCGTCTGCGAGGCGCCAACAGAGGAAGAAGCAGGGGGACCCACACCCCCTACACACAACCCGGACGCGACCACGGCCGAGCCTGCTGCTGCAGAGCTGGCCGCTCCTACCACCGCCACCGTGGATGCCGTCCCTTCGTCGGGCGAGGAGCTGGACGACATGATCCTGTCGCCAGCTTCGGGCCCGGCGGAGGACGGCTTCGACGAGGGCGACCTATTTGCCGGGCTCAAACTGGGGGGGGACGAGGAGGGTGCGACCAGCGATGGCGTCCCTTTCGTCGGCCTGTAAAATCCTCCAGGCGAACCTCCACCACAGTCAGACCGCGACGGCTCAGCTTCGCAAGTGGCTGGAGGTACAACACACGGCCATTGCCCTGATCCAGGAGCCGTGGATTAGGGCGGGCCGCATACAAGGACTCTCCAATCTTGGCGGTAAGCTCCTAGTAACCTCAGATCATGATCACCCCAGATCGTGCATCTATGTCACAGGTAACCTTAAAACACAGCTTTTAACTGACTTCTGTTGCAGAGATGTCTCTGCAGCTAAGCTGCTTATACAGCGCGACGATGCCTCGGAGAGAGTAGTGGTATTTGCCTCGGCGTATATGCCCGAAGCGGAGGCGCCGCCCCCCCATGACCTCGCCCGTCTCGTGAACCACTGCGAGAGATGTGGCTTCGAGGTCGTCATCGGGGCTGATGCCAATGCTCACCATCAACTGTGGGGTATGGACACGCAAAACGAGAGGGGTAAGGCCTTGGTTGACTACTTATTCTCGACTAACCTATCCCTAATAAACACTGGCTCCGAACCAACATTCGTAACCAGGCGAAGCCGCACAATCATCGATCTCACCCTGGCAACTGAAAGCGCGGCGGCAACCATCACTGGGTGGCAGGTCTCCAAGGAGGCCTCCTGCTCTGATCATAGGTGGATCCGCTTCGACATCCAGGTCTGTGTGCCACCAACACCACCGCGGCGAAACCCGCGCAACACGGATCGAGACACCTATACACGCAATCTTGAAGGCAAGCTTGCGATTTTAAGCAATCCGTCGACCTTTGCGGACACGACACAGATTGAGGTACAAGTAAACCACCTTACTAAGTCAATCATAGACAGCTACGAAAGTGCCTGCCCAGAGACCACGCCGCGCAGTACACCGGGTAAGCAACCCTGGTGGGGCGCTGATCTGGAGCGCAAGCGAGGTAAGGTAAGAGCGGCCCTGAATAGAGCCATGAACACATGTGCGGATGAGGACTGGGACATTTACTATGCGGCCAAATCCAGCTACAAAAAATGCATAAGATTCCGAAGCACCTCAGGGTGGCGCAAATTCTGTGGTAGCATTGAATCATGTCAGCAAGCGAACAGGGTAAGGAAAGTTCTGGCGCAACAGAATACATCTGGGCCCGTCAGCCTACGCAAACCCGATAACACACTCACGTCGTCGCCTGAAGAAACAAGACGCGTCCTAATTGAGACTCACTTCCCCGGATGTGTCTTCGCGCAGGTAATCGACTGGCAAGATGTAACTCAAACACCATCAGAGAATGATTGGCGCTATGCAAGCCGGGTGATCACGTTGGAGAAACTTCAATGGGCCATCCTAAGCTTCCATCCCTTTAAGGCAGCTGGTCCGGATGGAGTGTTCCCCGCTCTATTACAGTGGGGGGGCGCTTCCGTCGCCATAAGACTGGTACCATTAATGAGAGCGTGCCTGGCCTTAAGATATGTTCCTAAAGGATGGAGGGAAGTGAAAGTTATATTCATCCCAAAGCCAGGTAAGGGTGACTACACAAACGCCAAATCCCACCGACCGATCAGCCTAACCTCCTTTCTACTAAAGACTCTGGAAAGGCTTTGTGATAGGGAGCTGAGGGACGGCGCCCTGAAAACCATACCGCTGCACTATAATCAGCATGCATACAGCTCAGGTAAGTCAACCGAATCTGCTCTCCATCTAGTGGTCGGTCAGATTGAGGAAGCGATTCACCAGAAAGGAACCTGCCTGGGCACCTTTATAGACATCGAAGGAGCCTTCGACAAAACCAACTTCACCAGCATCAACAGCGCCCTCTCCAGGCATGGAGTAGAACAGGTACTAACGGACTGGATTACGAATATGCTAAGCAAACGAGTGGTTCGCCTTGAAGGGGAGCAGCAGTCGGCAATGATAGCCAGAGGCTGTCCCCAGGGAGGGGTGCTATCCCCCCTTCTATGGAATCTGGTCATCAATGACCTTATTACAAAGCTCAACGCCAGCCGCTATTATACAATAGGGTATGCAGACGACCTCGCAATCCTCGTCTCGGGGAAGGTGACGGGTACAATCTGTAATCTCACTCAGCAAGCACTACGTATCGTAGAAAATTGGTGCAGGGAATTTGAACTATCAGTGAATCCCACTAAAACTGAACTAGTCATGTTTACCCAAAAACGAACTTTAGGGCCCTACCGCCTACCAAAACTGTTCGATACAGAACTCCAGTTGGCCAATGAAGTCAAGTACCTCGGGGTCATTCTAGACAGTAAGTTAAACTGGAGTAGTCACTTAGACAACAAGTTAAACAGGGCCTGCATCACCTTCTGGCAGTGCAGGAAAATGATAGGTAAGAAGTGGGGCTTATCCCCCAAAATCATACTATGGCTGTACACTGCAGTGATCCGCCCCACGATCGCGTATGGGGCTGTGGTCTGGTGGCCCCGCACCCAGCTAGTGACAGCATCTAACAGACTACAACGCATGCAAAGGCTAGCCTGCGTGGCGATCACGGGCTGCATGAGGACTACTCCGACTGCAGCGATTGAAGCCATGCTAGACTTACCCCCGCTCCACCTGTTCATACAGCAGGAAGCGACGATGGCTGCGGTGCGTCTTAATGCAACAGAGCTCTGGGGTAAGAGAGTAACACAACACACCGCGCTACTCGAGGGTCTCAATAATGAGTTCCCCATCACGAAAGCCATAAATGATCGGATACCCAAACAATTTATCTTTGATAAAAAATACAGAATCCAACTGCACGAGGATCGCCATTGCGAGGGCCTGCGTCCTGCAGAGCTACGCATATTCACGGATGGTTCTAAAACAGGTAGTGGCACAGGTGCTGGAATCTTCTCGGAGGACTTCAACATACACATAGCCACACCACTGGGGGTCCACAACACAGTTTTCCAGGCCGAATGCATGGGTATTTCTCTTGCCGCTTCAGCCATCATAGCCAGGGAAGTTAAGGACTACTCGATACGAATACTCTCAGACAGTATGGCTGTTCTGCAAGCGCTAAACAGCCACACTGTTGACTCTGGGCTGATATACGAGTGTCACCAGCGCCTAAACCAGGTGGGTAACCTCAATAATATAACCATTCAATGGATCAAAGGACACAGCGGCTCACTAGGCAATGATGCAGCCGACGAACTTGCCCGTAGGGGGTCGAGCATGGCACCGGTGGGGCCCGAACCCATTGCGCCACTCCCCTTCGGGTACTTACGCTCTCTGGTAAGGAAACGCACTAGGGACCAACACCTCAAACTATGGTTGGACCAAGGTGACTGCAGGCAGGCTAAGGAGGCACTCCCTGCCATCGATTGCCGCCTCACGAAGCGGGTGCTCCGACTAACGAAACAACAGCTGCGAACTGTTACAGCAGCTATAACTGGCCATGGGTCTTTTAATAAACACCTCTTTGTCATAGGAGTCACAGACAGTCCGCTGTGCAGGGCCTGCATGGAGGACGACGAGACAGCAGCTCATGTGCTACTACACTGCCCGGTGGTTTCCACTTACAGGGCAAAGTACTTCGGTAACCCAGGTACCCTAAGAGAGATGGTCAGTAACACCAAGGCGTTGCTGGCCTTCTTGGAGGAGCTGGGGTGGATCGAATAAGTGATTTCCCACCCATACGCAAAATACGCGCTTTGACGTGGAGTTGCGGATACCAGCCCGTATTACCTATTACCTATTACATATAATCATCTAATTTTTATCATAATAGGCATTAGCATTTTAAGTACAAATCGAAAATACGTGAAAATAAGAGGTAACTTCGTGATATTTTTTTATCGAGAAAACTTTAATATTTTGTGTTTCTGTTACACAAAAAGTTTGGAAATATCATGTAGTTACTCATACTATTTTTATTTTATACCTAAGTCTTATCAATTTTATGAAAAATCAAATTGAAGACAGGCAATTTTGGTTACGTCCCGGCCTTAATGTGTGGACCATTTTACGAATCGCCATAGAAAACTGTCAAACAGATGAATTATTTCGTAATATGAATCACACGCAGATTATACTTCTTATGAACTAGCTGCGCCCTGTGGTTTCACCCGCGTAAGTCTCGATCCCGTGGAATTATCGAGATAAAAAGTATCCTATGTCCTATTCCAGTTCATGGTCTATCTATGTGCCAAATTTCATCTAAATCGGTTCAGCAGTTCACGCGTGATGGCGTAACCAAGGGAAATAGGGATTCATTTTTATAAATATAGATTGTCAGTTTGTGACATTTTACAATGATTCATAATATTTTCCTATTATGATTCTGCCAAAGTGAATGTTTTAAGCCCCCAGTACGGCCAGTACAGAGCTATGCATTTTAAACTTAGGCTAACCGCACAATATCTGGCTCATGATGACAGCCTCTTTTTTTAGGGTTCCGTACCTGAAGAGTGCCAAACAGAACCCTAGCCAGTTGAACTTTTCACAGATTGTGTATTTGTATTGCCGCTTTTGATCTGATATATTTTTAGGGGTATGAAGAACTGGGTGTAAAGTTCACTCATCAACCATAGAAAAGGGAGGATCCTCCGACCAGACGGTTGTTGTGTCTGGCGGGCAACTGCCCAACGATTGATATTGGGTTCTTATATATAATACATATGTCCATTGCACGGTAAACTTTAATTGCGCGATGCAGGATTTATGTGACGTCAGGATTTTTGTGTGACGTCAGGTCTCTGATGTGTAGTTCGCATGTGGCGATGTAGATACCGCCATATATTTGCCAATCTTAATACGGTGCGGAAAAATAAATTTCTGGAACTGCGAATGTCAAAAACGACATTAATCACTAAGACATTAATCATAAAACTTTTATCATCGTATTTAATCAGCTGCTGCTTAGAGGGAGAGAGATGGCAATATTTTTCTCAGCACGTTACTTAATAATTCACAAACGATTAAAAGACTACTTATTTTTAGCCGCAACACAACTTATGACAGAAGGTTTGGTGGATAATATACTCGTACCTATGTATTTACTTCTTGATGATTGTTCTACCTTGTAATATCTCACACACCTATGTTTACAAATAAAAGTTTCTTATTCTTCTTATTCTAATAATTTGTAAGAAAACAGTGTTAATTAATGAAGCGAAGTTCTTAAAAGCGTCTTGCGGTGGTACTAAACTTAAAACTGGTAGAAATCGTAACTTTATGGACTCCATGCAACTGAAGCATGCCTCTGATATTGGTTAAACTGAAAATCCAAGATGGTGGCACATGGATCATCATGAGCATCGTTTTCATGGTTTTCGAGGGTGCCAAAGTCCATGGTGAATTCAAAATAAAAATCCAATTCGGCTGCGAAAATTTTCAAATTTTTCGTCATGGATGTCGTTTCATTGTTGTCGAGGGTGCTGAAATCGGCAAGTTATTGCGGTCAAAATATAAATCCAAGATGGCGGCGAAAATTTGTTATTATTTAATACATATTATACGTGAGTGAGAAGGAACTTTGTTCCTGACGGGGGTCCCCCGACCGCAGACGTTTTTTTTTTACACTGACATAAAATCCATCCAAATAAGTTGGCGTGACGTTTGAGAGTGCCTACTGAACGTGACGTCAGAAGCAGGTGAAACTACATAAACCTTCAAGAAAGACGGACATGTACGAAATTTTCACTAAGTCCAATGAAAATTATGTTATCAACATAATACTTACTTAAGGCCCTACCCTACCACAAATTGCTCAAATTGATCCTCCGTTATGCCGAAAATACTGCATCCTGGTTTCGAATCCCGGGGTCGGGCAAAGTATTATTCGGTTTTTCCATCTAGAATTTCTGTAGCAGCCCCGGAGTCTGGATTTGTGCCCGGTAGATGGCAATAGGCTCGCCCCCTATTACATGGGACTTAAACATAACTGGCGAAATGTGGGTGTACTATAGCTACACCTCTGCACAACCCTTCAGGGAATACAGACGTGATGTTATGATAATATGTTTTCTAAAACAATCGAGTAAAATAAAATATTTCTAAAGTACTAACAGACGTCATAAAAACGCGCAATAATATTTTATTTTATGGATACTGCTTTTTAATATGCCATAAAACATATTTTGTTGTCGGTTAAGGAAACATAGCGCAGTTAGGTACGTTTCGTTTATTTTCTCACGCTTATTAGAGACTTGTGTTTAAAAGGTTGAGACGATTGATTTTTATCGTTATGGTATTCAGTTTGGTGCCGAGACGGTTAAAAGAGAAATGAGGTAAACGGAGAGACTCTTTGTCGAAACATATCAATCAATCCGTCTAGTCTTCCCAACTATGTTGGGATCGGCTTCCTGTCTAACTGGATGCAGCTGAATACCAGTATTTTACATGGAGCGACTGCCTATCTGACCTCCACAACCCAGTAACTAGGCATTACGATACCCCTTGGTAAGACTGGTTGTTAGAATTTCGGGCTTCTGCCGGCCCGTAACGACTGTCAAAGATCCACGAATGACAGCCGGGACCAACGGCTTTCCGAGCCACGGAGGAGTCTCGCTATGTAAAAATGGTGACCCACGGACCAACCCCGGCAAGGGTAGCTT